>WEKX01008340.1:288266-334077 GCA_013390025.1 Pitta sordida | reverse complement strand
CGCTGCCCCGCGCCGGGGCTCCGCGCCGGGCAGAGCTCGGGGCTGGCACCCATCCCCCTGCCTGCCCCGTGCCTCTCCAGAAAGGCACTGCTGGGAAGGAGTGCCGGGGCTCATGTCTCCGGTGCTGTATCCACCCCTTCCCACCCTCTTGGGGTTCGGTCCTGCCAGTTCCACTTGTGGGCTGTCCTCACCACTTTGGGCCTTTCTACCGCTCCCCTTCTTGTGGCTCTGGATGTCACCACAGACACGCTTTTATGAGAGTGGGCTTGTGCAAGGCTTGTATAAAGTGTTCTCAGAAATACGAGGTCCTGTCATTTGTAAAACTAATAAAAATGTCCAATAATTTTTACAAGGGAAAAATGAGTCATTGGATGGCACATTTCTCATTACTGGCATTTTACAATTAAAATGAGCATCTATTGAATCAATCCAAAGCTCTTATTGTTAGCAGACACTAATAACTTCCTGAGCTATTGAAGATACTTTTTTTCTGAAGAAACATGACCCCTCGCCACGGCATTTCTCGTCGAGAGTGGTATCCAGCTGAGACCAGCTCTGCTCAGCTCCTGCTGGAGGGTTTTCAAACACATCCTGATGAGACTGGTGGCTATAACTGGGTGGGAAATTGTTTTTAAGCCCTCAAAAATGTTCAAGATTTCAAAATTTTTCCCGCTCCACATGGGGATGAAACCAGAATTGTTCAACATTTTTATCCCCCCCAAAAAACGTCCTGGTGGAAACCATCTCCGGAATAGCCAATAGCCACGGGTCACGCTGAGCTGGGACCGCCGTGATGGTGGCTGCACTGGCATCTGATGACTCTTGCTGCCGGGGTGGGACACCCAGCCCGGACCTCATGGCCCTCACTGGTGAAAAATGAATCTGGTGAAACTTGGCTGATTTCACGGCGCGTGCGTGGCCGTGCTCTGCCCCACGCAGAATGAGCCCAGCCAGCCAAGCAGGGGCATCACCACCTCCTGCCCTTGGAAGGCAGAGATTCTGCAGCTGTTTGTGGTTTCAAAACCCATCAGGAGCTTCAGAGTGATACAGGTAGAGCCTAATTTTCAACAGGCACTGAACCTTTCTGCTGCTGCCTCCTGAAGATCAGCTTCACCTGCTTTTTGGAAATGGACACCATGATGGAAAATAAGAGCTGGTCTGAGGAGGGTTCAGTGAGAAGAGACCCCAGGCGTCCAGGGAAAGCTCTTGCTGCAGGATTTAGCAGAGTTACTCCAGGTTGCTACCTGGCTTTAGCAGTGCTCTTTTCCCATGCATGATCACCTGCATGTCCCCAGGGCAGAGTGAGAAGCCCTTTCCCTGCCACGACACCAGAGAGGAGAAGCCAAATTGTCCTCTCATGACCAGGGAAATACAGAGAATTTCTGAATGAGAATGGACATCTTTCCTCCCAGCCCCAGCAAGCCCCAGGCAGCCAGGCTGTTGTCACTTGTGGGGAGGTTCAGTTCCTATTTGTACCATCAAACACGTGCAAAGCTTATGAAAAACTGCCATGAAATCCCACTGCACAGTAGTAACAATGTGCAAGTGCTGGCTTCCAAACACTGAGTGCCCAGACAAAGGGCTGGTGAGATCCTGAGGCATTCGGATGCCAGCTCTGCCATGGCAGTTCCTCTTGGTGCAGGACTTCAAGAAACCAGCCCCAGCCCAGCCTCCCCATGAGCCTGCCCTAGTCCTTTGCCAGAAATAAACACCCACAGAACTCAGAGCCATCCGTGATAGAGACCCTTCCCTGGCTGGAAGGGTCCTTATCTGGGGGGGAGAGGGGACTGGAGCTGGTGTTTGGGGTGTGTGCGCTGGTTGAGCAGTTCAGACTGGGCACACCAGAAGGATGCCAGGCTCTGGTCTCTGTGCACCTCCCTCTGGATTCTCCTCTCCCCATCCTCCCCATAACACTCCAGAGGGGATGGTTCTGTCTCTCGGGAAAGTGTCATGGGAGTGAGGGTGTTGATGCAGGGCCCAGATGTTGGGGGGAAGCAGACAAGGTTGTTTTCCACTCTGTTGTTGTGCAATGGGCTCAGCACTGAAGACACTTCCCACTCCTTTTCCTTTGCTCCTGAGCACGGGGGGGTGGGATGACAATATGTATTGTCATTTATAAGCTCTGTAGAACCCTCCTGGGACCCATGTGCATAAATCTTGGGTTTGCTTTAGCATTCCTTTTCCCTCTTGCATCCTTGCAACACAACTTCTGCTTGTCCCTCTCATCTGCAAGCCTGAGCTCTGCAGAATCTGGAGTCCTACCCCCAAGAGCATCAGTCTGTGCTGCTGCCATGCTCCTCTGTGCCTGCTCCAGAGACAGGGCCTTGGGAATGAGCTGCTAATCCAGCTTGGCCTGGCCACGGTCCCACTGTGACTGCCAGGTGCCTGAGCACAGTGCACACAGCGGGCATTGCTGACAGCTGGCAAGAAGTGCCAGGAGCTTCCCTTTATGGCTCTGTATTTCCTGTTAAATTTTTATGGGATTTCCTCAGCATTCAGATTTATGAACAAGCTCGCCTGGCTCAGGAGCACCAAGAGCCTGGCCACGGGCAAATCTGAGCTGCAAGACCTGCTGCCTGGAGGGGACAGGGCTGGGCACTGCCTGGCTCCCTGCTGCCCGGGGCTGGGGCTGCCCCGAATGCGAGTGCCACCAGCCCAGCCCTGTTCCCCGGTCACCCGCCCGCTGCAGGGACAGGTCTCAGGTGCCATCGCAAGCGTTCATCCCCAGCTCCCCGGAGCTGCCCTGTGCCGGGCCGGCGGTGAATTTGGCGTCCCCGCCGCAGGGACTCATCGGCTGATGTCGCAGGATTTCCTCCCCCCGCCGGGAGCGCACAATAGCGGGGACAGGCTGCTCCGCAGACACCCTAATCCCTTGGCGATTGTGCCGCGTTTCGGGGGGTGACAATGGCTCATTGAAGGTTTGCAAGGTTAGCAGGAACGTTAATCCTTACAGAAGAAAAATGTGACAATTACTTAATGCCGTGGCTGGGAGCTTTTGTGCTGCCCTTGGTGCGCTGTGTGTGTACTGGGCAGTGTCTCATCGACAGGCTCTGCCCGGGCACCTGGGGCAAGAGGGGACGGGCGACAATGTTTGCGGGGGCAGCCGGTGCTGCCAGATGTCTGCGCAGCCTGGCTCTGCTTCTGCTCATGCCTTGGAATTCCCATCCGAGCGAAGGAGTTTCTCCCACGACCCAATGAAAGCACAAACATACCCATGGCCAGAGCACACGCAGGGGGCTCTGGGGAGCAGCAGAACTTTCTGTTGTCTGAATTCAATTTCCAGAAAATTGTGTGTCTCGTACAATGCAGAGATGCTGCAGAAGGAGTGCAGTCAAGGAGCTCCTGCTCTCAGAGGACACGCAGGGCACACACCTGCCGAGCTGCTCCGGGGGCACGGTGGGGAATGTGCTCCAAGCCCAGCGACCTGCACACGAGGGGGCAGGTGGCGAGGGAGGGGAGGAGGGAGATGGGCCGGGCAGAGCGGGATAACAGACGCTTGGACACTGGACAGTGAGGTGAGGGACCGAGGGAAGGGAAGGAAGGGATAAAGCACCGAGCTCACAGGCGAGATCCCGCAGCCCGCTGCCGCCGGGCTGTCCCCGCCTGACCCCGCTCCCGTCCCTACTGAGCCCCGGCAGCCACGGGCAGCAGTGATTTGGGGATTCCACCAGCCAGGCATGGCCGGCAGGACGAGGGACCCCGGCGCTCCAGCCAGGCTGGGGCAGCACATCAGCCTGGAAAAAACACCTCTCCAGGTGGAGAGGTGTCCCCTGCCTGAGGTGGGCAGCCCACAGCCCGGCCCCTTGGCTGGGACATCAGCACATCAGCCCCTCGGAGGGCGAGGAGCTGCCAGAAGGCAGCCCTGGATCGCCACCGGGCTCCCAAGGGGTTCGGGGCAGCCTCCCCTCACCTGTCCCTTCCCTCCCTGCAGTTCCTGGCCACAGCAGCCCCCTGCACACATCGGGCAGGGCCAGAGGACACAGAATGTGGGGCAGCAGGTCAGGTTGTCACCAGTGCTGGCCGTGACTCCCTCCTCGCTGGGTCAGCAGCTGCCCAGGTAACCCGCAGAGCCCCGTTCTCAGGGTGCGGGTGTGTGCTCGTGTGTGTGCTCGCGTGTGCACGTCGGAGCCATCGCAGCTTGGTGGATTTCAGGCACTGCAGGCAGAGAGCACAAATCTGCCTCTGATTAAACTGTCTCTTTGTAATATAACCTATATGAGCCTGCACTTAACACCCATCATCCTGAGGAAAGCCCAGGCTCGCTTCCAGCCGGTTGGGCTGCGTGCCTCCGGGGCAGATCTCCCAGGGACATGAGACTGCCGGGGCAGGAACTTGGATGCATTTCTGTGAGGATTCTTCCCCCTTCTAGAGAGGCACAATGGGGCTTTGCATGAGTGATACAAACATGCCAGTTGTACTTAAGGTTGACAAATAATGTAAACCACACAATCTGGTTTGAGGGAAATGGCTTCACCACAATTTATTTTAGTGCTTTAAACATCACGCCAAACTCTGTAGTGAATTGCTAAATTAATGCCGGGCTGCCATCTAAATAGACATCTTCAGATCACAAGCATGTTATAGGGGGAATGGTTTCCTTTGAAATGGTTCCCACAGCTTAAAGGCTGCACAGAGAAAAAATGTGCCCAGGATTCAATTGCTGCCAACATGTGGTGGCCACATTTCTCCGCTGCTATTGACCAAGATGTGCAGTAAAGCTGAGGAAGCATCATCTGAGGTGGATAGATAAACTGGTGATTGCAGAGGACAGGGAATGCCATAAGCAGCTCACTCTGAGGAAAGGCATAAAGCAAAATAGCCTCAATTCCAAGCTTTTAGCCTGGAAAAATGTGCCCTGCCCAGGAAGGCATCTGGTTGCCCCCATCACATGCTTCCTCAGCTGCTTAGGATGCAACAGAGCCCAGAAAAGCACAGGGGATGTGTCCTCCACTCTTGTTTTTCCATCGGTGTCCTGGCTGATGTCCTCAGCACTGCTCCCCTGGCTCCTGGCACCAATGGTGACGTCCACCTGCTCACAGCCTTGTACTGGATCTCCTGGGACAAAAGCCCATTATGTCCCCTTGGCATGGGGAGCTGGAGTCCCAGGGCCAGCGCTCCTCACAGGTGCCAGGGAAGGGGACAGTGAGACCACGACATCTTCCCCCTCCAGCTGGAGGAGCCAGGAGCCTCATGCTGGGCTTCACATCTGCACATCAGACTGGAGATACCGTGGCACCCATCAACCAGGCTCGAGAGGAGACAAAGGATGAGGAGACAAAGAGAAGGAAGGGAGCTGTCACTTGGCCACTGTTCCCACCCTGACGAGTTGGGTTTTGTTTCCCCATCACCAGTCTGAAATCCAGCTTCCATGCTTTCGTGGCTCAGCCGCTCTTTCCCCTTATGGTTTCCTTCAGCTGAGCTGGAGGAAGAATAAAGAAATGTCTCTCTGGGCCTCAGCCTCTTACAGGGCTCATAAATATGTCTCTGCTTAAAAACTCAAGGATTAATTAACTCATGAGTATCTCCCAACCAGCATTCTGGGAAAGAGCACCCTCCCACATGGGAGGCAGCACGTCTGTGGGAGGTTTCCCCTGGGCCTCTCCCCTGCCCACAGACACCTGACTGGACTGGGCTGGGCAGTGCCCACAGGATGGGATCCCAGCCTGGAATTGCCACTGCACGCCAGCCATGCCATGCTGGGCCCCTGGTGCCACAAAGCACCTGGGTGGCCATCAGTGTTGGCTCCCAGGCCATGTTTCCGTGTTGCCTTTACAGTGTTTTCAATTAGGTACTTGACAATGCCCAGGCTTGGTGGTCCCTCATAAATTCTGAGCGCTGATGGTGCCACAGGAGAGTTTGGACCAAGGGAACTGGTGCCTCAGGGTGCATTGTGGGGCCAGGCTCTCTGGACACACCAGCCCCAGCCCTGCTGTTGGTGGGATGGGTGGGCTCTGCCAATGGCTCCCACCTTACCCACATGCCCTGTCCTGCCTGGAGAGGTGCTGGGTGCATTGGTGGGTGTCCCTTCTCTGCAAAGGAACTGGACAGTCTCTCTCTGTTTATCCCTGTCCCATTCCTAGTCCAGAGGGCTGCCTTGCTGCAGGCATGAGGGAGAACAGAGCAAGGGTGCTGCTGGAGGATGGGGAAGAGTTGCCCCCCACTGACAGCCCCTCTGTCTCATCACTCACTGGGGCTCTACCTGGTAGCGGGTCTGCAGCTCAGCAGTCTCTGAAGTCCCTGTGGTCAGGGGCACCCTGGGCAGGGAGCTGCTCTGCTCCAAGGCCTGGCCATGCCCAGCACAGCCCCTGGGGAGGGAGGGTGTCTCCAGCAGCCGTCTGGTCCTTGGCACAGCGTGTCAGCCCAGCAATTGCCCATCTCCGAAGAGCGGAGCTGCCAAGAGCCACTCCTTCAGCAGTGGGTCTGTGCAGAGCTGGTACGAAACAAACAACTTTTGCAACATGTGTTGTTTTCCACCATTACATTTAAAAAGTAAATAAATTAAATCCATTTTGCTGCCACTTCACTTTGTCAAGTGTAACCTGAGCACTGCTGACAGGGGAGGCAGCGCAGAGAGCAAGGCCCCCCCAGTTTGTGGCTGTGCAGGAGCCTGGGAGCTGCACCAGGATGGACTCAGAGGAGCTGTGTTGGACCTGTGCCTGTGACCTGCTGTGCCCTGCTCGCTCCCAGGAGGGATGGCACCATCCCACATGGTCGGCTGGGCTCAAAGGTGCTGCAGCAGAGAGGGGTGCAAGGAGCTGAGATGCCCAGGCTGAGCACCGACCATCCCTGACACACAACTGCAGTTGAGAAGGACATCAGTGTCGCCAGGGCTCTCCTCCCTCTGCTCCTGCATCACTTCACACCTTCATCACCATGGCCACAGGGACAGCACTGGTTCAAGGTGGGAAGGAGGAAGCTGCATGTGTCCATCCTGGGCTGCTGCATGTCCCACAGGCTGCACACAAGGAGTGTCACCCAACAGGGCACTGGCACCATCAGGAGCTGTCCTCAGGGGCTGTTAACAGCCTCAGTGAGGCTCCTGTCCTGTCCTTGATCTGGATAAGCCCCAGGGACAGCTGTCTGCCAGTCCATCCCTAGTCCCCAGAGTTCAAAGCATCTCCCTTGGCCACACTCCCCCTCTCCCAAGGGCTAAGGGACTCAGCACACTCGGCTGCCCACCACCCTCCTGGGCAGCCCCCCTTACCTTCCCCATCCCCTTGGGGCTGCTGCTCCCTGCCAGCATGCAGGAGAGGCAGGGGGTCGTCCAGTCCCAAACCAGCTCCTCCTGGCTGGGGCTCTCTGGGCGATGGGGCTGCACAGGCCCAGTGAGCCCCACTGACCCAGTGACAGCTTGGGGACACTGCTGGTGAGCCAAGGGCAGAGCCTGCCTGCACTGCAGGGTGATGCACTTCAAATCCCTCACAAACACAGAGCAGGGAGGGAACTGTTTGTGCTGGGAGCACCATTCAGAGGCCTGGATTTTCTCCTCTCTGTGAAGGCAGCTGTCTGCACCCGGGACAGACCTTGGTTACTTTGGCATCGCCGTCAAAGCACCCACTGATGTCATGCAAAGTGGAACTTGGCCCTGGGTGCGAGAGGACTCAGGCTGCTTCCAGCTGGCCTCCTTGCTGCTTCTCGCACTGTCTTTGGGACATAATTAATTTTCTCTGTTGGAGGGGTAGTTTCCAGCTAAGCAGGGATTCTCTGGGTTTACAAGTCGGTGAAAGTGGTTTCCAAAGCACAGGACACCCTTTCTTCTCAAGAACCGGTTGGAGAGGCAGCGACAGCACTCCTGGGTTCCTGCCTGTCAAAAAGCCACACTGCTCCCTTTTTGGACAAGATCAACTGCTTGGCTTTATGTAACATCTCTAGATACTGCCCAATTCTCTGCAGTGCTACAGCAGCGTGGCCCTGCCCACAGGGACAGCTGTGCCACCACCCTGAGCAGTGTGAGTGGCTGCAGCTCACCCAGTCACTTGGCCTTCTCCTTCTTTCACAGAATTTTTCCCTCTGCACTGCCTGCAGTAAGGCCGCACTGAGATGAAAGCCAAGTGAGTTTTTGCCAGCTCCAGGTGCAGGGGCTGGCAGGTCAGGGTCACTTAGGTCTGACAGTCTCATGGTGCCCAGGATGCTGTCCCCACCTCCACCCTGGTCACTTGCAGAGCTGTTTGCTGAGCCAACTGTGCCTCCATCCTGTCCCATGTGCATGCTCAGGCCCCATGTGCTCCCGCCAGGTTGTGCTCAGAGCTGGAGGAGAAGAGGAGACATTGCAGCAGAGTGTTTTACCAGAAAATATGCAAGTGACTTTTTAAATAATAACATCCAAATGAAAACAACGTGCGCTTCAAATTCTGTCCTTGGGATGCTTCGTGGTTCATGGGCTTTCTGACACTGGTGCTCCTTTCCATCCCAGGGAACACTCCCAGGAACACCAGTCCCCTTCCAAGGTGCCTGCGGTGCCCGTGGTGCCCCTCACCACTCAGGCACCCTGTGGAACAGGAGTCCAAGAGTGGGTGCTGGCAGGGCCACACTGGGATGCCAGGGATTCTGTCACTGCCCAAATTGGCCGTTCAGCTTCTTGCTCTTGCCCTTTGCCAGCAGTGACAGAGAGGATCCACGTGGCCCGGCTGTGGTTGCTCCAAAGGCCATCTGCTGTTACTGAAATGCAAATGTTGATGTTTGAGGAGGGGAGATGCTGATGGAAATGGAGCTGGCTCTGTTTGTTTGTCAAAGCAGCTATTTTAAACAAGTTCTGTTCACACAGCTTGCAGATCGGAAGGAAGTTTTCCCAGCCATAATATCCTGGCTCAGCGCTGGGCAGACAATGGTTCAGCAGTTGCCCGGGATTAGCTGGTGAAATCACCGTGTGCAGCCTGGGAAGGGCGTCTGGGAAAGGGCAGCACTGGATTTTGTGCTGGGGAGGCCGGGGGGGAGTCAGGGCAGGCATGGCAGGGGCAGCCAGGCTTGGAACAGGGCACAACGCAGCCACTCCAGCAGGTCCTGGACAAGGGCTTCAGGGCAGCCCTCCCCGGGCACTCAGCATGCCTGCATCCTGCTTCTTCCCCAAGAAAAATAGTTAAATGCAAAACATGTTTCTGCTAAGATACTTCCCAAAGCAGCAAGGCGGAAAATGTGGCACCTCATCCCTCACAGTGTGACGAGGAGACGTTCCCTGTGAGGCCTGCACCTCCTGAGGCAGGAGGGCAAAGAGATCCCCTCGGAGCCACCTCTGCCTGTGCCCCGAACCCTGTGCCCTGTGCCCCATGCCCCGAGCCCTGTACTGCAGCCGTGCCCTGTGTCCTGTGTCCCAAACTCTGAGCCCTGTGACACAAGCCCTGTACCCCAAGCCCTGTGTCATGTCTGCCCGGGCGCCAGGGCCTGGCGTCGCGGCCGCTGCTCCCTGGCGCGTTCCCTTCAGGAAAGCAGACAGGACTCCTGGAGGGTGGCAGAGGCAGCAGTGCCAGCTCCTTTACTCATTACAGCCTCATATACAAATAAAAGCTTTACAAGCTTGCCTTGAGCCTTTAAAATGCCGTTTAGGACGTGTCATTTGTATTGTCTGACTCCGGCTACCCTGAGCTCAGCAGCAGTAAAACTGCTTCCACGTAAAACCACATGAGTTTCTTTTATTTGCAGGGCAGGGCGAGGAAGCATTTACCAAGGAGCTTCCTTGGCTCAGCTGTGACACCCCACTGCCCTGGACATGGTCACCCTGTCCTGCTCCCTGTGGGCATCGCGCCCTCATGAGTGCCCTGGGAGTTTCATGGGATGGGGACACTGAGCCTCCTGCCACCTCCTGGGGTTCCGTCCCAAAGAGTGGCTGTGGCAATGTCTGGAATGTCACAAACATCAGAGGAAGATGCAGAAGATCAAAGCGAATTAATCTCTGCCATCTCTTTGGCTGCTCTGCGGATGCCAAGGCGTGAAAGCTCTGACTCGGGAGGTGCACATGGAAACTCTCCACCAAGAGGAATTATTTGCAGGAGCACTGGCCCATAGCGTGAAGATTTTTTCTTTAAGGGCTCAGATGAAGCTTTCTGTTTCTTCCTCCTGTTGGTGAATCTTATTGTGATCAAATTAAAGGAATTCTCGTAAAAATGTTAATATCCTTCTAAGACTGTTTGTTGTTTTTCTCAGCTGCCTCTGGTCTCTTTAGAGCCTTTTCTTCCTTTTCCTAACGTTTTCCAGCTCTTCCTCCCCCTCCATGGTGCCCTCCCCTCTGTTTCCGAGGCAAACTGGAAAGTTACAGTTGTGGTTGAGCCGTGGCTGCGGGCGGTGAGTCACGGCGAGGATCCCCACTCACAGCTCGTAAACACGAGGGAGAAACACACGCTCCTGCCCGGGGCTGCGCCCGGGGGCCTTGTGGTGGGGTGGGATGGGGACGGGACAGGGATAGGAACGGAGACACAGGGGCAGCCATGGGAACAGGGATGGGATGGGGATGGACCGCTGCCCACACCTCTTCCCAGTAAACAGGGTGAAACCAAGGCACAGCCCGTGTCCTGCTGGCCATCCCTGAACCAGGGCCCTGCCAGCACTCCTGGTCCGTGCTGCTCTCACTGTCCCAACCTCCTGTGCCCCCAGGCCAGCATGGGGTGACTGCACAGGCATCTTCCAGGGATGAGGCAGCAGTGCACAAAAACTTGCCCAAAAGTTATGGAAACAAAAGAAAGATAGGGTGGTTTTTTTTTTCCACAGCTAAGAAAAGAATGCTCGTTTGTGGGTATTTTCCATTCAGGAGCATCCTGCACAAATGCATTGTTCCTCTTTGAATTCCTCAGCATATGGCATTCTGTGCTGTTGGAGTTTAATATTCTTTTCGTTACTGATATCTAATACAGACAAGTCTTGAGGGTTACACAAAACATATGCGAGTCTAATTTGTTTTTACTGTGCCACATGGTTTTACTCCCTGCATCATTCAGTTAGCTTTTTTTTTTAATCATGTGATCAGCAAAAAGCTTAATACTATTTTTAAGCACGGTGAGAAAGTGAAAAACACATTTACTGTGACTGCAGAGGAAGAGGAGTGTAGATCCCCCTCTGCAAAAGTAGCTGTTACAGTGTGATAGCAAAATGACGCTGCTGCTGTAAAAATGGCATTTCTTTGGCAGTGCAGTTTGNAAAAGAATGCTCGTTTGTGGGTATTTTCTATTCAGGAGCATCCTGCACAAAATAGTGCCCAGCTTGTGAGGAGAATTCCTGAGAATTCTGGGTTTGGAGTGATTTATCTGACGGAGACAGATGAGAATGGGCTTCACAAATGTGCAGATCTGTGGCAACCAGCCACCTTCCCATGGGGGAGCTCACCTTCTTCCCGCCCTTCATCCTTCTCCAGCTTTTCTTCATCTGACATCTCTCTGGAGAGGTGGGCATTAATGCATTAAATATATAATCATTAATGCTCCTTTCCCCCCTCAAATTATCCAAGTGTTTACATGGCATCCATTCTCATACAAGGCATACAGAAGGATGGTTGTGTCAGCAGGGAGGAGTCAATGCTTAGTTCTCCACTCTGCAGCTGTGTCCTCAGTTGGCTGTGCAGGTTGGGATTGAGCTTATTTGGGAATTTTGGAGCCCAGAAATGAGGGGAGCAGGAAGCAGGAGAGGGTGGGTTGCTGTGTGCAGAGCAGCTCTTGGCTGCTGGAACAGAAAGGCTGCGCAGACGTCGGTGGCAGGGGCAGGATCAGGAGATGCTCATTGTCAGGCCCTTGAATGTGGGGCTCTGTAATGAAATAACCAGTATTAGACCACAGCCCGCCTTAGATGTAGGTGGATCCTTAGCCCAAATCTGAGTCCTCTGACCCTTGGTAATGGAGATCATCAGAAAAGAGGAGGATGTGAGCTGATTGCTTGTGGGACACGAGGCATTGAGGGAGGGAGGCACTGCCCACCCATGTGCTCCCCTGTCAGAGGCTCAAGGCTGCACGAGGCTCCTCCGTGCCACAACTGGTGCTCATTGCCCTGGTTTGGGTCAGCGCTGGGCTGGGGTGGCAGTGCCATCCTGCTGCCAGCCCAGCATCGTGTGCCTGGAGCCTGCCATGGCAGGTCAGGGAAGTCCAAGCCTTGGCAGCTCATCCTGCCAGAGAGCTTCAGACGACCCTGAACACAGGAAATCCTGGTGCTGCCACACGCCGCATCCTTCATTCCCACACATGTGCCTTGTTAGCAGTGTCAGGAGCCTCCAGCTTGTGGGTGACTGCTAACCACAACCACCAGCATTAACCTCCTGCTTGGAGGTCATTTGAAACAACCCACAGCAATGCCTCAGAATTGGGCCATGTTGAAAGAAACTGGTGGGTTCCTGAAAAAAAAAAAAACAAACAACCCAGCTTTATTATTTATTTATTTGAGCCTTTGAGAAATCTGGATTAGAGTGATAAAACCACTGTGGACAACTGGAACCTCGGAGCGGTGTAGGAGAGCTCCATTCATGGGCTGAGGTCGTGGTCACTGGGCTCTGCTGTTTGGCCACAGCAGTGCCTGAGTCCTGCTGACCCTCTGAGGACCAGGGGATCTGGTGTCAAAACCATCCAGCCACCCCAGCAGGAGCCTGGCCTAAAAGGTGGAGCTTGGAGCAGCATGTCGAAGCCAAGGAGCCACTAAATCTTACATCACACAACACTGATGGAAGGGGAGGACAGGATGTCCCAGCAGCTTCCCCAGTGCAGATCTGTCTATTCCCTCCAGCTGGAAAACTCCAGAACCTGCAGTCACAGCGGGACCCCCACCTTGCACAGAAGAGGCTGGGTGCCATGGGGGGCTCTGAGTCAGACACTCCTGGCATAAATAACCCATTGTGCTACAGAGCCTGGGCCAGCTGTGCCTTTGGGGGCTCCTGAGGGTCGTCACACATGGGATCAAGAAGCTGGGTCTGTGTCATGTAGCACATTGAACCGGAGCCTTTGGCTATGCACAAGGCCTGGCCTTTAACGGGTTAATGGTAATTTGAATGATTCCTTTTGTTTAGATTCATTTCAGGTTTCGTGATTTCTGTTATTGCTGCATCAAATCACTTGCAGGCGCTCGAGGTGGGGCAGGCAGAGGGAGAGCGAGAGCAGATGTGAGTTAATTGGAAGCACAACAGCGGCAACAGCAAGTGCTGCCCTGCTCCTCGGGGCCCAGGGCACCTTGAAGGCTTCAGCACACCCTGTCTGAAAACTGTGCTGGCCATGAGGAGAGCCCAGAAACGGGAGGGTGTGCCAGGCTGGGGTTCGGGATGATGAACAGCAAGTCTCTGCCCTTCTGCTCAACCCTGCAGTGCCCAGTTCCTGGCACCTTGGCTTTGAGATTGGATCATTCCGATTTCTGTTCGGTTTACAAATAAAGCTGGAAAATATGGGAATCACTGCAAAAAAGTGAATTGTGTCTGCCAGGAATGTGGGTAAGGAATGGACATGGAAGCCTAGTCATCAGTGCATCAGTGGATGGGCTGTGTGCTGCTGGGCAGGGACAGCCCCAGCATGGACATTCTGGGATGGAATGGGATGGCTTGGCATGGCAGGATATGACAGGGAGTTGTGAGAGACTCGGCCTCTTCTGTTCCAGAGGTGAGGGCACGATGTTCTGCTGTGTGTCAGCAGCTGTTCCCTGGGCTGAGGGCAGGACCTGCTCCTCCCTTCATCCACAGAGCTGCTGGGGTAACAAATGCACTTTGTCCATGCCTGGCATGAGCTCGCCACAACCTGCCTTATTCCCAAGGCTAAAGTAGAAGCTGCCTTTCCTCCAACACCCACAGAGAGGGTCCTGTCACTCTGGGATGTGCCGGTGCTGGGCAGAGCAGGGCTGATTGCAACCTGCCCCAAACCTCCTCCTCACGCTGTGAGAGGGGTGAGAACTGGGAGGCCAGGCAATAAAAATTCAAAGCATCCCAATCCAATAACCAGCCAGAGCTGCAGGTGCTAATGAGATTGTGTGTTGGCTGTTGTTCCCCGGCTCGAATCTGTCAGGAGCTTTCTGGGCCCCGCCATGGCAACATTGGCTTTAATTAAAGAATCTCTGCGCGACACCGGAGGGCAGATTCACCCAGCCGGGATCTGTGGCACTCACCGAGTCACGAGACAGTCTGTCTCTCCAGAGATTAACTCTGGGAATCTCCCAGATTGCTTGGCACAAGGAAACGGGGGAACTTCTGTGTGAATCCCAAGAACTTAGTTCAATTAACTTTTCTCACTCTCCCTTTGGGCCAGACACAGCGTATGTCCAGGGGTTCACACCCCAGGCAGGTGACAAGGCTCAGGATTAATTAATGAGCTGACATTCCCAGAGCCCCACTCTCCTGTGAGAGCAGCCTGACACTCAGAACCAGTGATTCCCAGAGCTGCCAGCACTGCCTGAAGGGTTCCCAGAGGGTCCCCAGCCTCCCCTTCCCCTTCCCCACATAAATACATGTGTTTTTGTGTGTGTACATGTGTTTTTGTGTGTGTACATGCGTGTGCATCTTGCTTGGACTGGAGGGGTTTGTTGTGCCACCACCTTGGCCTCAGGGCTCAGCTGTTGGGTCACTGCTGTGGGACTTGTGGTCATCCCAGCTTGCTGAGAGTCTGGGGATAATGAGGGCTGGGAGGGCATCTTGGAGCAGGAACAGGGAGGGTGATGTGTCTGCCCTGTCCTGTCAGAGCATGTGGTTCGTCTTCAGAAATCCCAGCACTTCCTGCAACCTGGTCCATTGAACCAAAATATCTTTCGAAAGAAATCTGGAAATAGACTCTGACACTATCAAAACATCCTGTTTTGACATTTTCTGAATGAATCACTTTGATTTTTTTTATTTGGAATGACCTGACTGCTTTCTGGTGGAGAAATGGATTGTGTTTATTGACAAGTTGTAACCAAACAAAGCCATTGATTTTTGCCTCACTGAATCATTTCAGCCCCCTCCCCCCAAATCTGCTTTGAGGTTTAATTTGCTGTACCAGAGTATTTCTAAATATTGGAGCTTTGTTCCAACTTAGAGCCAGATTTTGCAATCCTGAGACGAGCCGGTCAGTCCGGCTGTGCAGCCCCGGCCGTGTCCCACTGGGACCAGCCCCTCGCAGTGGCACTGGGGGGGTCTCACCAGGGCAGCCTTTGAGGGGAGGGGGACGAGCCACCAGAGCCCGGTGGCCACCACAGGCTTCTACCTGGGGCAGGCGGTGACCTGGCTATTAACGCTATTTGACAACTTGTCAGGATTAGAAAGCTCATCATAAAACTCTCCAAAATGAGCCGTTTTTGTGTGTGTGTGCAAGTTAAGCTTTTCTGCCCCAACCAGGAACAGATGTTTGAACTGGTTGATGAATTGGAAACATCTGAAACAACTTTCCAAGCCGAAGTACAATAAATATACCTTTCATCACAATCCCTGCAAGAGGGTTTTAGAGGCAAAAATCACTGAAGTGTTTAATATGGCTCATGGTGAAGAATCATTATAACAAATGAACCAAATTAAATGAGAATTTCTCCCCATTTTAGTGACTTTGATGGGACTCCAGGTGCCATCTTTTGAGTTTGCAGCAGGGCACTGTCCTGCCAGCCTTCCCATGTTACTCCTCCATGGTCTAATGCCATCATCTCCCTTAGGAAGATGGAAAAGTGGGGCCTCCCCTGGGGGAGTGGGGCCCTGGCTGCCTGGCCATGAACCGGGTGTTCCTGCACGAGGAGGGGCAGCTGCCACCTCCTGCGACATCAGGATCCATGTCCACGGACAGGGCAGAGGGAGGCACATACATCCCTGCTGCCTCCAGAGCCTTTCCCAATGGTTCAGCATCCCCAGCTCTTCACCTGCTGCTCCTGACACCTGCCTTACCCCCTGAGCCAGCAGTGCTGCTGCTGCCCACCACCTCCATGCCAAGGTGGGATGCAGCAGGAGGTGGAGGGGTCTCAGGTCTCCCACCTACGTGGTGCCCAGCTTTCCCAGGGCTGCCCCCCCAGCATGGTACAGGGGGGCTCTGCAGCTGCCCAGGAGCCAGCCTTGTCTGGACCAGGAGCAATTGGCAAAGCATCCTTGTGCCTCAGTGCCAGGAACATCTGTCAGAGCCCACGGGCTGCCTGCCAGGGTTCAAGCGCTGCCATTCCACCGTTGATCCCATGACCTGCAGAGATGAGAATCTTTCAGCAGGAGCCGTCAAAAAGAGTTTATTTTTCCATGTCTCCACTTGGCTTATTCCACCGAACAAAGTCATGTTCTATTGATTTATTCTGAAATCACATTTATTTTCCTTTAAGAAATAAAACCCAATATTTCTTGTTTCAAAAATTCAAGTGGGTTGCACAGGATGTGAGGGTCAGATTTTCAGGCATGAGCACATCCATGAAAGCTCCTGCCTAGGCATGTAACATCCTGTGCACACAGGAACCTGAGATGTGACTGGCCCTCACAGGCAAAGGGTACTGCAGCCTTGCAGCATGTCTGGTGTCCCAGGGAAAATTCATTCTTGTTCCCCTCAGGACTCCTCGTTGTGCTCCCACCAAGGGATAAGAGACTTCAGATTCTGCATTGAGGACTGTAAATATGAGAACAGAATGGAGATTAAGTTCACAGTTGAATCTCTTCATCTCTGGCTGTGCTCTGGGGCCCGCAGTGATCCCCTGGTCTTGATGGAGCTGCCAGTGCCCTCACGTCCCATGTCCCTGTCATGTCACCACTCTGATGGGAAGAGTTGGCAAGGGTGCCATGGGGTTTCCCAGGGACACAAACTGACACACGATGACCCCCACCAAGACCTTGCCAGGGAATCCCCTGCCCTGGAGAGAGACCTGGACTCTGGTGTCCCTGTGGTGACACCGTCCCTGCCCTGGGAGAGCAGGAAGCATGAACTGCTCTATAACCACTGGATACTGGCTTTATACAAATACATTGTCAGAGAGGCTAAAGCACCACGTGCTTCGAGCAGAATGACTCACCAGAATATGACTCACGGAAAAAGGAGACACCTTTGATGTCTCCATTGCCCTCTGCTCCATGAGCTGGCAGCACAGCAAGGCCCAGGGAGGGCTCGGGCCATTGCAGATGTCTGTGATGGGATACGGATGGTCCCGTGTCGCTGCCACAACAGGAGGCCACGATGCCCCTCCTGTGAAGGAAGAGTGGGCAGGGATCCATTGCCTCCAGCTCAACCGGCTCAAACTTCCCCAGGGCCTAATGGGCAACGGAGCAGCTTTTCCTGGTGATGGGCTGGGGGCACATCCCTGCAGGAGGACGGGGATGAGACACCACAGGGGCTCAGAGACACTGCCTCAGGTGATGGGGCTGAGGTGCAGCCAGAGTCCAGGGGCTCAGCCTCGGCCTGGTGCCCGCAGGAGAACCGCTGTGATCTGAAGCAACTTTCTCACTTAAGAAAAAATATTTTGGAAGCCGCCACCTCCCTCCGCTCGCCAGCAAGTTTAGGGTTTCATAAAGTCGGCCTGGTAATGGGTTACAAATGTACCTATCAGTTTTACATTTGTTTTCATTCAGGCTCAGTGAGCCTCCACCAAACCTGGCGGTGTCAGGGAAGGGCCCCCTCAGCCCCCCGCCCTCCCCGCTTCCCTCCCAGCACACCCACAAGTGAATTGTTCTTCCATAATCTAAACCAACACTCCTCTCCGGCAAATTGGATTTCGGTTAAACCCTGTGACTTATGTGCAAATCCTGACAGCAGATCGCCTTGCGCAAAGCTCCCCGCGGGGCGCGGAGCCACTGCGGACACGCGGAGCCGGAGCCTCCACAGCTGGTGTCAATCGGCTCAGGCCGCCGGCGGCGGCGGGGCCGCGGTGCTGAGCCCCGGGATCCTGGGCGTTGTACCCCTGGTACTGCTCAGTGCACCCCAGATCCTGCGCGGGGCACTCCCATGTCCTGGCTGTTGCAGGACAACAATTAAGCAGCAGAAAACCCATCCCAGCAATGAGAAAAGCAGCAAAGCTTGAGTTCAAAGAGCCTCATGCTGATGCGAGAAATTCACAATATTAACTTTACATGGCACAAGGCACGGTGGGCACTGGCTGAGGCCATAAAAGTTATCTTTTTTTTCTGAACATTATTCAACTTTTGAAGCTGTAATAAAGTCTGGTTCCCAGAGGAGTCAACCAAGCAGGTCTTGTCTGGATTGTGTGAAACTGAAGCTGAGCAAAGTCACCCATTTCTAATTCAGTTACATGGTAATTACATGGACTCTCAGCTGAACAGCAATGAGGGGTTTTATTTTCTGTGATGAATGAGCATTTTCAGTGTCTGGAGTAACAGCTGTCACACGGCTTGTATTTTTGCCAAGAAAGTAACTCAGAGGGGAAAGATAAATTTTAAATCAACCTTTTTTTTTATTATTTTGAGATTTAGGACCAAAAATTGTCAGCAAAGCCCCCAGTTTTTGTGACCCATCCAAGTCAAGGCGCTGCCACTGCCACAGGGTCCCCCAGGACTTAAGGGCAGTGGTGGCAGGACAGAAGTGATGCCACCTTCCAGCCTGCTCTGCACTGCAGCACAGCCCAGCACCTTCCCATGGCCTCAGTGTGTCCGTCTGTCCGTCCTACGGGTGGGAACAGTGGCAGGTGAGTGACTGCCCACCTTGGAGCAGTTCGAATGTGACCAGGGGTAACAGCCCCAAGTCCTCCAGCCCCACGGAGGGGAGCCATCCCAGCCCTCACCCAGGGGTGCTTTGAGGTGCAGTATCTTTGAGGAAAGGGTAAAGAGCACCCTCCACATGTGACACACAGATCTTGGGGCATTGGGCACACTGCAGCTCTGGGGTTTGTTTGCTGCAACTACTCGATCCCTGAGCTCCAGGATGAGGAAGATCCACTTTCTGTGCATTACTCAAGAGATGTTACTGGGTCCTTCAAGATCGACTCTGCTGCTGAGAGTTCACTGATGGAAAAGATCTATTTAATTTTGTGGTCTGTTATCAATTTAAGCTGAAGAAGTGGTGTTCAGTTCCATTGTTTTCAGCTTGTGATGTTCGTGTGAAAGGTTTCTTTGATTCAGGATGTGCTGCAGTGCAGGGAGGAACTGCAGACACTGTGCACCAGCACATTGGTGAAAACACAGATAATTGAACTGCCTCTGAGTAAGGGAGGGCAGGTGCTGGGTGACGTGGAACTGCAGATTCCAATTCCCACACCCTCATTCTCCCTCTCCTCCCTGCCTTTGTCTGCACCCTCCCTTGATGGGATGCAGCTCTCCAGGCAGGGAGGGAGATGTGCATCAGGAGCTGCAGGCAGGACAGGCCCTGTCCGATGAGCTGGGGCTGTGCAAGGCAGCCAAGGCAGGGCTGATCCCTGTCCCCAGCCGCGGGTGATCCCCACTGATGGCTGGGACCCATCCCAGCTCCCAGGGAGCCGCGGGCACAGCGCTCAGCACAGCTCTGTCCTGGTGCAACTGCTGCTCATCAGAGCAGGATCTCACTTCATTCACCCCCGACCGAATTACGAGCAGTCGTGCCGGGGCTCTGCTTTCACAAATGAAATACACGCTGTGCTGGCTGCTCCAATTGCCAAGGGGCTGCTGATGAGTGACCCACACAGTGCTCACAATCTGGTGTGTTCCTGATTTCACCAACCACCTCCAGTGGCACCAGAGCAGCCGCAGCCCCGAGGAGGGGTCAGCCTTGCTGCTGGCACAGGGCAGACACAAAGAGGCTTTTCTGTGCGCAGAAGAGCTCAGCTTTCCTGTGCTGCACGTGGCCTGGTTTGGGTTACAGACCAGCTTATAGAAATGCAGTGGAACATGTATCCACCTCCTGAGGCACAGCCACAGGCACCAGCACCGAGCGGGCTGGGTGGGATGTGGCTGAGGCCAGAGAGGCAGGATGAGCACCAGGATATCACCAGTGTCTCACAGGGATGACAGAGGCACCTAGGGAAGGTCAGGCCATACAGGAGGAGGCAGCACACCAAGCTCCCCAGCCAGTCACCCACAGCCCAGGGGCTGAGGCTGCTCTCCTGCTGGGCTGGGGTCTCCACTGGGACCCCTGTGGCCGTGGCAGGGCTGTGGTGGGGAGCAGTGGCACGAACTCCCCTCTGTGCATCTTGAACTGATTCAGAGCCCGCAGGCAGTGACTCCCGCTCGCAGGCAGCGAGTGTCCCACGCACCGGGACTGTGGTGTTTCCCTGGCTGGGAGTGACATGATTAATGGGCTCATTACTGCAGCTTTCACTGAGCCGCCTGACACACACTCTCGTGCTTGTACACAACTGCCGAGTCCTCGCTCCCGCTCCCGGTGCCAGCTCTGATTCATATGTCAATAAACAGCGAAAGAGAAGCTGATTTCCCTGCCAAACCAAACAAACAGTATCTTCTTGGTCAGGGCTGCAACATCCCTGTGAAACCGGAGCCGAAGGTCATCGTGCTGATGTCACTCCCAGCTCTCGTGACACTCCTCACACCAGGCCCATGGGTCAGCAGCCCTCGGTGGGTGTGGGGCACACTGGCCTGAAATGTCCTGGCTCTTGGAGGGAGACAGTGCTCCTCTGACCCTCAGCACCAGGCACCTTACAACCCAAAGTGGAAAGGGATGGTGGAATGCATCGTTTAATGGCACTTGTATCCATAAAAAGGAATTATTGGCCCATATCCCTCCTGAAACTTTAATAAAAGTCAAATTATAGTTTTTCTTCTCTACTTTTTCATTTATTTCTAATTCAGTCCTGCGCTGGGGCCAGATCAAGAATGCTTTTAACCTTTCCAGTGGGTCTGGTGGAGGCATGCCCAGAAGCAGGGCGGGCAGGAGGAGGCTGCCCAGTCTCTCCACCACAGCAGCACCTCCAGGGCAGCCACTGTCCCTGTGCCAGGCCCTGAGTGGCAGCGATGTCCCAGGAGCTCCTGCCACACCTGCCCCAGGCAAGCCTTGCCAGCATGCAGGGTGCTGTTCATGCTAGTCCAAGAGCTATGCATGGGCTCACATCAGCTGATAAAACAGCCCAAGATTTAGGTCCTCGGGCTTTGCACAAATCCAGCAGCACTGGTGAGGAGCACAGAGGCCCCGGGGAGGCTGGAGGTGCTGAGTGAGCCCAGGTCAGGGCCCTGCTGGGGCTCTGCTCTCTTTAACACTTCACCACCCTAAAGCCCGGACATGCAGGCTCCTCCAGATAAAATTCCACACGTCCTTGGTGGAAACAGATGGATTTGCCAAAGGATAAAGGAAAATGTTTTCCATTAACACATCTAACACCCTGTTAGTTCCTTCTGGCTGTGCGCAAGTGCTAATGAGGTTTCACTGTGACGCTGCAGGAGGAGAGATTGTAATTGGGGCAGTTTCTGTTCATGGCTGCAGTGACTGAATTAATTACTAGGATTAACCCTTCTGCAGGAGGCAGCAGCTCTGGTAGTGGGGAGCAGGAAGCAGTGGGTTAATTTGGTGTGATTATCATCCCAAGACAGGTGCAAGCACAGGTGCTAACGAGCAGTGCTCTGACAGCATTGCTGGTGTGGGTGGCCTTGCTGGGGCTGGGGGTGCCGTAATGGAGAGCAGAGGGACAAAGGGACAGGCAGGCAGAGCAGAGGGATGTGGGGGCTGATATGAAGAGCAGGGGGACAGGGTGGGCAGGCACAGAAAGCAGAGGGATGTGTAGGCACATTCAGCAACCTGAACTTGTTCTGTACTTCCCCAAAGGTGTTGTGAGTGCTGTGCCTGCTCTCCAGGGAACACCCAGCTGGTCACACGTGGCTCTGGAGGAGATGTTGGCTGCCAGGGTGTCCCAACACTGCTCACAGGGGACCTGCCACTCTCACTGGGAGCCCATGGCAGACTCCAGGGGGACACGATGGTCTCTGCAGCCCCAACCCCACCGAGCTGCTCTGGCTCCCCTGCGAGGGCTCCCATCCCTCAAGAGCCATCCCGTGCTGCCCAGGGATGTGCTGGGAAGCCTTCCCAGAGAAATGGAGCTACAGAGGGAAATATTTCTCATCTTAGCAAATGAGAAAAGGGAAAAATAAGGTGAGTGAGTGTTTTATTTAAGGGACAATTTAATTGCTGACATCTGTGATAAAACCTGTTTTTTCCCAAACTAGAATTTGTTTCTATCTCAGGATGAAGCAGGGATGTGGGGGCAAATTCTTTGGAGAGTCCCTTTGAGTCCAATCCAATGAGGATGGAGAATGAAATGTGGCCCATGTTAAACATGTAAATGAGGTACTGATTTACTGATTTATCTGTTGCTCGCATGAGATCTTCTTTGGCTGCATCAAAATTACTGTATTATTTATAAGCCTTAAACATTTAAAATTAGATGTGTGGTTTTAAAACAAAACATCAAAACCTTAATGCAAACCACATTGTTTCAATAAGAAATTAGATTAAAAAAAGCAAATTCAAAAAGTTTCTGTGCTGGATCAAACCTGCACCTCATGTGGTTCACATCCACATTGGATCCATTCTGTAGGACTGGGTTCTCTTTGCAATGATTTGCAACAGTGAACTCAAAATAAACAGATCTGGTTTCATTCATGGAATATTTCCTTGTTATTGAAAAGCATCATTTTCTGCAGTGTCCCTTGACGTTACTTGGGGAAATCCTGGAGACTTGCAGCTCACTGGAGGCACCAGGACACCCCACCAGAGCCAGCAGCACGATGTGCAGGCAGCTGCTCTCCTGCCACGCTGCAGAGGGCTCAGGAACTCTCTTTTCAGAGGCTCTGCAGGCTGTGACAATCCCTCCAAGGCCACAGTCCCTTCCCCAGGGCAGGCCCTTGCTGGGCTGCTTGGTAAAGGGTTTGGAGGAATCTGCAGAGCACCATCACCCTCTGCCTGTCCAAAAGCAAGATGAGGTATGACAATGACTTCCAGCAGCCAGAGCTGCACCTGGTGAGGAGGGTGAAGCTCTGAAGCTGCTCTGGTTGCTGGTTTTGTGGAGCAGTGAGAATCTGGGTTTGATTGTGCCACGACTTCCAGCTTCTGGCCATTTGTGAAACTGAGGTGTTCTGTGAACAGGGGGAATTGCTGATGCCTCTCACTTACCCTCAGGGACTGTTGCCCTGGCATTGGCACCCCATAAATGTGCAAGGAAAGTACCACCCCCCAAACACAGAGAGAGCAGAGAGGGAGCCGTGGCTCCCCATGCCGCTGGGCTGCCATCAGGGTGTGCCCTGCATGCCAGTGGGTCACAGATGTCACTGCCTATTGTCACCATGGGGGTGCCCTGTCAGCCTCTGCTCACTGGTCCTGATGTGTTTTTTCACTCCCAGCTTTGTGGTGTTTCTCACAATGAGTCAGTGTTACCCTCTACAACTCATCCCTCCATCCTTCTCAGCACTTGGGAGGATGGGAATCTTACTGGAGGACAGAAAGCATTTGCTAACACCCCATTTAATGCACATTTTTCTGAGAGCAATGGAGGAGCTGCATGAACTGCAGGGATTGCTCGTTTCATTTCCTGTGGTTTCATAATTTTGTTCCTTACCAATTCTGAATGTCAAAAACTTGTGGTTTCCCTACAGCTCTCGCCTGGGAGGAGGACACATTTCAGTAGCCTTCTGAGCTGACATGGGTTCCCAAGCAAAAATTAAATGACAGTAACTGGCTTTCTGAGCTTTGTGAGGTAGAAACACAACCTCATTCTGGCCGTGTCTGGCCCAGGCGAGGCAGCAAAGCAGAACCCCCAGTGACAGTGGAATGGGGGGGACAGGAGAGGACGTGTCTCCATCCCATCTTTGAGTAGATTTCCGTCTCACTGGGGCCGGTGCAGCTGGTGCTGCTGGACTCAAGGTGGACACGGGTTCCATTCATCACCAGGGCTGGCCCTTTTCCATGGGCTTGGAGCTTGGCCTCTGACGGGAGCTAAGTGGGTGCCCCAGGGAGAGATTTGTCCTGGTCTAGCTAATGGGAAGCCCAGGGATGTCAGCAGGATGAGCCCTGCAGCCTCAGGTGGCCCTGGGTCAGGTCTGTGACAGCTGAGCCTCCTGCAATGCTCGTCCTGGCCTCCAGCCTCCTGTGGGAGCAGCTCTGGGACACGTGGAAATGTGTTCCCAAGTGCCTCCCTGGAATGAGGTACAGTGATAGCTGTGAACATCCATCCTCTGGAGACTGCTGGGTAGTCAGCTTTTGTTTACTGAAAATAAACTTTCAGAGGTGAGGAGAGCCTGAGGAAAATAGGTTTGTGAGCTCAGAATTTATTGCCTGCCTCCATAAAGATGTCCAGAATCTGCGGATCTTTCCTTCAGATATTCATGTTTAAATAATTTTCGTTCTGTTAAATGAAAAGTGCTTTAAGTTTGGCTGGGCTCTGCTGTTCAAGCTCTCACCACTTCATAAATAATACTTAATAATAACAGCGCAGAATCAAACAAAAAAAAATGGGAGGGGGGGGAGCAAGGTCTGCACTGAGCTCTCCTTGACGGCTATAAATACCTCTTGCCATGATGTCAGCCACTCTGACAGAGGATCTGCCCAAATCACAACCATGTGTTGAGCTCGGGACTGGGCTTTACCTGGACTTTCCACTGGGTGAGTAACATGGCTGGCAGTCCTGGCAGTGCTCACACAGCTCAGGGCTGCAGGCTCCTCTCCACTTCCCTGTGAACCACTTACTAATATTGAACAGCACAATGTCATCAAATCCACTTATTTTTATTTCCCCTGAACTTTTTCATCCTCTAAATAAAAATCACTTCACACTTTCCTGAATGTCTCCGATATAATTTAATTCAAAACACGCAATCATGGGAGTAGGAGGGGGATGAGTGCTCCTTCTTCAGACAGAAACCAGAGCCCCATCAGGACGGAGCGAGACGGTCCCATCGCTGGGAGGGCGGTGAAATAAGTGTCAAGAAACAAACCTCTTACTGCAGAAGATGCATCCAACTGTTTGAGGCTTTACTGCAGCATTGCAAAACGGGCTCTGTGGCCTGAGACGCCCCTCTCATGCCCTGCGGGCTGCCAGCAGGCCTCCAGAGCAGGCTGCCAGGACTGGGGACCCCAGTCCTTCCCCCTTCATCTGGCATCACAGGCACCATCCTCATGTTCGGAACAAGGAGGGGCTGGGTAGATGATCAGGAATAAACCTGGGACATCACAGCCTCCCGTGTTCCCCCACAGCCACCCCACTCTGCCCCAGTTCCTGCTGGTCTGCCCAGGAACACGGGGAGTTGAGGACCAATAATACTTTTAGTGACCCTTGGAAATTGTTTACCAGCCCTTGAAGGGGCTGAATTAAGGGGATCTGCCCAGACGTGGCCTGGGTGTGACAGAGCCCAGGGAGGGACCTGCCCCTCGCCCTGCAGAGCAGCCAGGGCACAGAGCGTGACCCCCCGCTCTCCGCAGGCCTCAAAGAGCTTTTCCTCCCCACATGGCTCTGCACCCATGATTCTAATTAGCCTGCTCTGTGAAGTGGTTTGGGGATGCAGCTCATATGAAAGGCACAGTAAAACCCAGCACAGCCAAGTACTCAATAGCAGAAGGACATGTCCACATGTGGCAGCTGTTAGTCACATTGCCAGGCCCTTTGTCTGGGGGGACTCAGCCACACACACCCAGCGCTGCCATGAGGGAAGCACAGGGAGCTGAGCAGGCACAAGCAAAGCATGTATTTTGGCCAAAGCTCTGAGAACTGTGTGTGATAAGCCCTCTCTAAAGTCTCACTGCAGCAAAGTGTTTCCAGTGTGTGCTCGGCTGGAGGCCCCATGAGCTTTAACCCACATCTCCCCCTCCATAAAGAACTGCTGCTCCTGAGCCCTCCAAGCCTTGTGTGGGTGCTCAGGCCCATGACACTCGTGTGGGTGTTTTCTGAGGCAGTGCAAGGAGGCTCCTGGAAGGGTGGCAGCTCGTCACCCAGCTACAGGCTGCGTTATCCAGCCCTGGCCCCAGCTTTTGTGTCAGTGGGAGGGAGATCTCCAAGGATTTGGCTCAGAGCAGACAATGATGCCATG
This sequence comes from Pitta sordida, assembly GCA_013390025.1. Classification (NCBI taxonomy): domain Eukaryota; kingdom Metazoa; phylum Chordata; class Aves; order Passeriformes; family Pittidae; genus Pitta; species Pitta sordida. The sequence continues at coordinate 308,261 of WEKX01008340.1, read as the reverse complement.
TTTTACTCAGTGCCAATGAGTCTAACCTAATAAAAGGGGGAAATTTCCACTGACCGCAGGGGAGTGGGATGGCTGAGACGGAAAAAAGAGGTGGAAAATTATTTATGACAGTGTAATTGCATTTGAGACAACTTGTATCCAGCCAAGATTCCACAAGAAATTTAGGAAAGAACAACTTTAGGTCAATCTGATTTGTTGCCCTGTATGTAGGGGGGGGGGAGGGGAAATTTCCCTTGTGAAAATTGGACTTAGCAACCATACAAGAACTCATAATTAAAATTAATGTGGAAAATAAATTGCTGGCTGGCATCCCTGTCAGCGATGGGCACTCACTGTAACTCTGCTGTCCTGAGACAGCAGCACATCCCAGCATGCCCAGCCCTGCCAAGCTGGCATCTTCCTCTGGTTCCCTTAAAATTGAGTTTTATTGTCCCCGGGGCTGGAGGGAGGAACAAAAGGATGCCAGAGCTGTGGGCAGGGTGGCAGTGGCTGCGTAACTCTGGCAGAGTGAGGAGGGGCCTGCTCACACCCGGGCCAAGGGCAGGACTCCACACTCTGCTCCTGCTCTCGTGGGGCCATGCCTCACCCTCCGGGGCCCCGGTACCTATTTGGGGCCACTTCTGGGACAGTGCAGTTTCATGCCCTGGCAGATGCTGTGTGGGTGACTCCAGCTCTCCCCGTGGCTCCCTGGAGCTCCTGGGGCCAGCAGCTGCTCCCTGGCCAGCACAAGGGCTCGAGCCTGGAATAAATGGAGAGTGAGTGTTGTTCCCTGGCTCCAGCTGCTTCCTGGGCATCACATTTCCAGGTTTTCCTCTTCCACCAACGCAGCCAGAATTTTTTTGAAATAAGGTGAGGGTTTAACGGACTGCAAAAGCCTCTCTGGGTTCATTTGCTGGAGTCCAGAAGTTGGAACTTTCAGAAAACCCACCAATTCTGCAAGGGGTGGCATCATTGGAATAGTTGGTGCTGTTTGCTCTCTGTAGCAGAAACTTGGGGCTGCAGAGGAGCCCAACCTGCCAGCAGAGCAGTGAGAGGGCTCCATCTCAGCATGGAGAGGTTCCGAGGTTTTAACCTGGCTCTGTTAGAGAATGTGCTGCTAATTCCAGTGGTTAATTTTATTATGTGTCATTTCCCTCCATTATTTGGTTCAAAAGATGAAGACTAAACGTAGATTTTAAAATTATCCAGATTTCAGATCTTGCCCCTGGGAGAGCTTCAATCTCATCTTTTGTTTTTGTTTCTGGATTTTTGCAGGTCTGCAAATGTGTTTGTTTAATAATGCAGCTGCAGGACAGATTAAAAAGGCAAGTATCGCTGGCATTTAATATCTCTAATCCAGCCGTAAGACAAGCCTGCCGACGGTTTGCCTAATGTTCAACAGCCTTTTCTGATTAAGCAAAAGGTTTGAAGTGATTATAGTTTATTTACAACAAAAGTGGACTTAAATGAGAGTTAATTCCTCCCCCTCCTCCCTCGTTGGGCCGGGTGCCAGTCACCATGTGTCTGCTCTGCTCCCTCCTCGAGACTCTCCACAGAAGCCATGGCAGATGTTCCCACCAGGCTCTCCAAGAAGGGATTCTCTTCGGGGAGACCCCAGGAATGGGGATGCACCCAGAGTCCTGGCTCAGCCCTGGCACTCTCTCAGACCCGTTCATTTCCCTGCAGATGGTCCAGCGTTTCTTCAGTTAGTACTGCATGAGAAAGTATGAACTTCAAGCACCAATATGATTTATTTTCCTTATTGTTCACCAAATAGGCTCAAAAAAGCAAGAGGCCGCTGAGGTGAGCAGTGCTGGCAGCCCCTGTGTCTCGAGTGCCATGTCCCACCATAGCCCCATAATCCAGGGACACAGCAAGGAGGGAAAAATCCAGAAAGAAGAAGTGAGAGTGCAGGAAAAGAGGAGGCAAAATCCACTCGCAAGTGATGTAAAAGCTAAAGAGATTTAAAAATAAAAAAAGTGGGGTTTGTTTTGTTTTCTAGTCAAAATAGTTCCGATGGAAACTTGCAAATTGTTTGTTGTTTTTTTCAGAGGATATCAGCATTTGCCACTGTATAAAAACAGAAGCTGAAGGGGCAGCATTGACAGGCTCTTCCCAGGGTCTCACCTGGGACACCCTGACCCCTCCTGGTCCCTGGGTCCTGCCTCCACCCGCTGGAACACCAGGAACAGTCGGGGCACACTCAGGGGCTGGAATGAGGTCACTGTTTAGACCTTAATGTCACCTGCTGGGCACAAGGTCCTGGACATCCACTGCCCCTCCTGTGGGGGAAAGAGGGAGGGACAGGGGGACATGGGGCTCCCTGATGTCCTGGGGCCAAAAGGCTCCGGTTTCCCCCATTTGCACAAACGTATCTGAAGACCTTTATTGTCCCCGTTAGACGCTCATCCTCTCTGCACATGGAGCGCCACTTCCATGGCATCATTTCCGTGTTAATTGGAAGTAATTTTCCTATAAAAATGTAAAATTGCTTCTCCAAACAAGCCGCTGAGCACATGTGGCAGCTGGGCCAGGGTCAGGGCCGTGGGCAGGCGCTGCCACGGGGGGATTTGGCATTTCCCAGCAGCAGCGGTGCCTCAATGGACACAATGAGGCCGCTGGGCCCCGGGGCCAGCAGCAGCCACTGCCCCTGTCCCTGTCCCTACCTGCCTGATCAATGCGGGCCCCGGCTCTCACCGGCGGGGAGCGTGAGGAAGAAAGACACAAAAGCTTCAGAGAGTGAATAAACTCAATTAGATCGCTGTAATTGCAACAAGAATTAGTGTGGGGGTCGGGCACATGTACCGGCGCAGAGCAGTAATTAAAAGTGCCATGTTTGCCATGCTGGGGAGGTGGCCTGCTGGGTCCCAGCAGTGCCCTTTGAAAAGCTCCATGATGGAGCTTCGAGCCTGGATAAATACAAATGTCAGTGCCTCGCAGCCTGTGGGGGGACTCTCAATCCACAGCTCAGTGGGAGAATCCCCTGCTTTACATTCCCATCAGTTGGGCTAATTTCAGAGTCAGGCTTTGATGTGCTTTGGGGAGCCCTGTGTGCTACACACTTTCCCAGCGAGGCGTCCTCTCCCTTTCTCAAATGCTTTATTAATTTTCTCCTGTGGTTTTTTTTATCCTCCCTTTCTCTTGGGCTTGCCTGCAACTTCTCTTTTGTGCTCACCCAGCAGGGTTCATAGAGGAGAATTTATATCATTCTGAAATATATATAAAGAAGAGATAAAAGAGGAGATGGAGGAACCTGCAGAGATCAGAATGGCAATCCACCCTGGGAGCCAGGGTCCCCTTCCTCCAGCCACTGGCCTCGTGTGCCCCCAGCACTGGTGACACCAGTTCCCCAGCTGCATCCAGAGCTGCTCCTGGGGCCCAGGCTTTGCCATCTGCCCACAGCCAGCAGCACACAGAAGGACAGCGATGCCACAGGTGCAGGCGCAGCACCTGCCATGCACTGACAGGGCAGGTGGTCACACTGTGGGTGCTCCTGGTGCTGCCAGTTGCGGGATCCTCACACTCCCAGTCGCCTTCCTGAGGCACAGTGGCATCACTGGGTGTGCCCAGCACAGGGCTCTGCCCGCACTGCCACAGTCCCCAGTGGTGCTGTCACTCCTGCACCATCCCTGGTGCTCGCCAGGAGCAGCAAACACCCACTGGGTGCTGAGTTTGGTACCATGGGAGCTCTGCTGCTGGGGTGTGTGGCCTCATTTACGTGCTCCTCCGTGGAACTCCAGCCTCCTCTGCCCATCACTCTCCCCTCGCCCGGCCCTGCATCCCACCCCAGGATGCTGCTGGGTGACAGTGACATCCACACGCTGCATGAGCAGCTCAGGCTGCTCAGCTCCTTCAGAACTGACATCCAGCTCCCTTCCTGTTTTTTATTATCCACTGAATCTGGCATGGAGGGGATTCTCTCTCCACATCCCGTTGGCACAAAAAAGGCTCAAAAACCAGCAAAACCATTGTTTGTGCTCGAAGGGCGGGGACCAGGGTGAGGAGAACAGCATGTTTAGAGCCCAGAGCTAGGAACCATGAGAGCATCTGGAACAGTTAGTGGGACAGGGGCGTTACAATTAAATAAAAATTGGCCATTACAGAACTGTTCCCTGGCTCTGACACACACAAGAGCAGTTGCAGCACATGCCTGTGCACGCAGCTAAAGGGGATTCCTCTCCTACAGGCCCAGAATAAATGGAGTTTTCATCGGGAAAGGCTGAGCTTGGTGTGACTTCCATGCACGGGACAGAGGAGCACAGCTGCCCTTTGCTAGGACTTGCTGCAGAGGCATCTCCTGCCCGAGGCAATGCACGGCTCCAGTGAAAGGAGCCACATTCCTGGGGGCCAGAGAGCTCCCAGAGGAGCCAGAGCAGTTCCCACTGACCACAGGCACTGCCACAGCCTGGTCCCTGCACATGGTGGGGAGGCTCCTGTGCCTGCCAAGCTCCCCAGCCCCTCCAAGGGCATGGGATGTTCAGCCTTGGCTGTAAATTTGCAGCTGGAATGGAGATTCCAAACCAGCTTTCTTTTTTAACGGGTCCCTGAGGAACATTCCTGCCTCGTCCCTCCAGTTCCTGCTGTTCAGAGGGAACTGGCAGGACTGGACAGCGCAGTATTTGCCGATATACAAGTCCTGCAGAAAACAATCCTACTGTTTAAGGACCTCGGCCCCATCCCCTGAAATGTGCTGTTTTCATTAAAACACTGAAATCGGATTTCAAAAAACCCAGGCTTTGGACAGCGGCCCTTGACTTGGGCCTGATGAACAAGATCCAGAAGCAAAACAAAGGCTGTTTCCACAATGGTTGAAGGGAAAGGGAATCAGTCCAATTGCAAAACTTGGATCCTGGCACTGAGGGAGTCTTTGTGTGCAAGACCTGTGGCAATGGATGGCAGTGACTTCGGGAAATTCAATACTCGCCTAGCTCATAAACAGAAAACAAGGAAAATAAACTTGGGCAGATGGGAGGAAGCAGAGATCCAAGCCGTGGATTTCTGCTGGGCTGGAGAACAGCCTGGCTGTCCCTGGCCATGGGTCCTGAGCCCGATGGCTACTGATCCTGTGTCAGAGCGCTCAGGGCTGCGGTGCTGGGCACTGGACACTGGGCACTGGGCACTGGGCTGGGCAGCTGCAGGAGGAACAGCCACCCTTCTGCCGTGGGCACCAAGCAGGAGGAGAATCCACGAGGAGTCGGGGCAGGAGGAGGCGCAGGAGCCCACGGTGGAAGCTCCAGCACCACCAGATGGGATCAGGGAGATGGCAGCGCCGGTGCCCGCCACAGCTCACCCCAGGGCATGGTGCATCGTGCCATTGTGGAAGCTGGAAACGCTTGGCCACGGCGGTGACAGGGGTGGGATGACCACTTGAATAGAAAAGGAGTTTATCTACCAGCTCCTTCCCGGCGTGCGCTGGAGTGTCATGATGCCACCGGATCCCTCCTGCAAACCCGCCGGTTGTGCAACGTCCCAGGGCAGCTCCTTTTCTCGGCGTTTCCACCTCCTCCTCCTGCTCCTGGCTCTTCCTGAGCAGTGCTTGAGGCAGCAAATGGAACCCACTTGGCTTAGAGTACTCACCGTGAGTGCTGTGGGGCAGGGGCTCCTGCCAGGCGAGGACAGGACAGCTGGGGATGTGACACAAGCAGGGAAGGGCTGCCATGAGATGAGGGCACCAATTAAAGGTTCAGTGAAAGAAATCACTTTGGAAAAAAGCTTTTGGGAAACAGGGCCAATGACTCCATGCAGCCTCAAATCCACTGCCTTGTTGAAAAACCCAGGAACTAACTGTTCTCTCTTGGCCACAGACAAGAAGAATCAGTATTTAGACGATTTATGGGCTGTAAAAGGTCAGGAAAGATATGAAATCAGTGAATTCATTGAATTCCCTTGGTACCACAACCCCACATTTGCAATTATGGATTCATGGAGCTCAGCATCCCTCCTGCCACCGAGTGCTGCCTGTGACCCTGCTGAGTGGATGGCCCCAGAGCTGAGCTGGCTGTGCCACACCAGGCACCAGCCTTGGGTGCACTGCAGGGGGACAGCACAGCACCCTTACCCAGAATCCGGTCAGGGGATGTTGGAATGTCCTAAGTCACCCAGCTGGCTTCTCAGGAGCAGCATGTCTGTGTGATAACTTATCTTTCCTTTCATTTGAGAAGAGAAGCAGCATCTCCCCCTCAGTTTGGGCAATTATCCTTTGTTATTTCTTGTTTAAAACGACTGGCTGATAATAGAAAAACAACCAAGTGTGGAGCAGCACACCAGGACACGGTGCCAACACCTGCACAGCACCAGCCTGGCACTGCCAAACCAGGGGAACAGGGCTGGAACTCCAACCTGCTCCTGTCGGTGTGGGTGCAGCACCAGGGCCAAAGGGCAGAACCCGGCCAGCCCACGGCTCTGGCAGCCCCTGACACAGGGAAGCTTTTGCCTGCTCAAACCAGCACAGCTGGGCTAAAGAAATCCAAGCCAGCCACCTACTGCTACTCCTTGGAAATTCAGAGCTGCACCATGCCTGACCTTCCTTTCTGACACAGAACTGCATGAGAAACACTAGTGATAGGATATAGTGGATACTTTGCTACAGAAAAAAACATTGTAAATCAGTATGAGAAGCACACTTGAATTTTAGAGGAATATGTCAGATACACTGGCCAGTCATTAAATTTCACAGGTTCAGTTTAAGAACTTCAGAAGATTGCTGGCATTGCCTGAAAGGGAGAAGAAAATTATAAACACATGCTGGGGGCTCTGAGTGAGACGCAGAAATCTGGAGGATAATCCTTATTGCTATCCAGGATATAACCAAATAGCCACAATAAAGAATTCTGTTCACCTGCCTGGAGAATGGCTGAACATAACCTCTGGTGCCAGCAAGATTAGAGACTTTTCTTCAGGTTCAGACTCGCTCCGGCCCCAGCTGATCTCCTCCCATGCCACTAGTCTGCAATGTTGGATAGTCCATCCCGAGCAGCTGAGCTGGCTGCCCATCCTGTGTCTGCTGTGGTGCCAGAGAATGTGGGCACGGGGGACAGCTGTGCCTGTCACCCTGCAGCCGCGTCTGGCCTGTGGGGGACAGGGAACATCACTCTGTGGGGCAGCTCTGGGAGGGCACAAGAGGAGATGTTGTCTGCCAGGAGGTGAGGAGATAGAGTTAAGCCGAGGCAGGTGAGAACTGTGGAGGATGGGGCCACACCGACTCCTGGGACACCCTTGTCCTTCAGACACACTCACAACACCTTCCTGCTCTGCCCTGGGCACAGTTGATGCTGGATGCCCACGTGGAGCACCAGGATATGGGATGCTGTACCCGGGGAGAAAGAACCAGGACACAGAATGCGGCACCAGGGGACAACCAGGACACAGGACAGTGTCCCAGGGGATCTCCACAGTGTGGGATGAGTTACCACGGGAGTGCCAGGACAGGTGGTGATGTACCACGGGAGTGCCAGGACAGGTGATGATGTGCCAGGGGAGGGCTAGGACTCAGGATGATGTACCAAGGGAGTGCCAGGATGCAGGGAACTGTATCAGGGGAATGTCAGGATGCAACTCTGCAAACCTGCCCGAGAGCCCTGCAGGTCCAAACTTACTCGCAGGAATATGGCTCTTGGCAGAGCGGTGTCGTATGGAAGTGAAGCACTGGGATGTCCATGTGGATGCTGTGGCAAAGCCAAGAGGCACCATGGGCATGGACTGCATTGCTGGGAGCCTCTGGGTCCAAGGACATTGTTACTATACTTCAGATTATATAAATAACTCTCTGAATAAAACCACATGTGACCACGTTCTGTTCTCCATCCCTCTGCTCTGCCGGCGGAGCACAGGCTCTTGCAACACTTGTTTACTGGGGAGACTGTATACATGTAAAGTGAAAATAATTTGCTGGGTCTTATGTTTCCACTTTAATTCTCAGTGTATAAAAAAATCTGTGAATTTGCTAATGGGCTTTGAAAATGTATTTTTAAAGCAAGGGCAGCATGACTCGGTGAGTTGCTACAAAGGATTACAGAAGGAACAAGGTTTGCAAGGAAAATTACTCCCTCGAGAAAATCTATAACAGCTGAAAGGCCAGAGCCTGCTTCTTTCCAAGAAAATAAACACATTTCTGCATGCAAAATCAAGCTTCACCTCAGGTGTGGAGCAAGCTGGTTTGCTGTCTGGTGTTTATGTGCTTCCCCTAGGCTGTGGTGTTCAGTTAGGCATGTTTGGAGGCCAAACAGACACTGCAGTTCTCTCCCTGAAGGAAGATTCCCATTGCATCTTTCGAGCACACTTTTGGACAGAGATAAATGGTGATGAGCTTCAGGAGCGTCAGAGCCAGATGGTCAATTGAGATTCCTTTGGATGTTTCTCTATTTCACTCCAGAGTTGATCTTGCATAAAAAATATTGGTTTTAGCATTAGTTCTGACTTCTCTGGAGCAGGAGAATTTGCAAACAGCCTGCTCAGGAGCCACAAACTCTCAGTTCACTCTTCCTTGGTCATCATAATCCAAGTGCTTTGGGAGTTTGATTTGCTAAACAGTGTCCACATCCAAGGGAGCAGCCCATCCTCTCCTTGGGAATGGGGGAATCAATGTGAGCCTTGCACTTGTCCAGGTTGTGAATTTTTATTTCGTACTCACCGCCCTGAAATTCTCCAGAAACATTTGACAATTCTTCCTCCAACAGTTGGGAATGCTCTGAGGGGTGGAAAGGCAATAAGTGGTGATCAGATTTATAATTTTACATGGTCTGCTGGGGAAATACCCATGTCCTCTCCCATCACTCCTGCAGTCACTGTCTGTCTGCGGGGCCTCTGTTCTCACAGCGAGGGGACATGGTACCTGCAGAATTTGGTCAAAATAATCCAACACATCTCCTGGGAGAGCAGGAGTTAACCCATCCTGGGGACAAGGCTGTAATTGCCACTAGACTCCTAAGATGAATGAGGTTTAAAGGACTGCCAACTTCTGAATGGAGGCAGGAGGACCAACAACAGCACCGGCCCCACAACCAGCAGCCAGTGGCAGGAGCACATATGGAGGCAGTGTGGTACAGCTGGAAATAAACCCTGGAGGTGTCAGGGCAGTGGATAAGGGCTGTGCTGGCAGCGTGGAGGTGGAAAAACTGAAATCTGACTGCTGGGGAACCAAGCCAGGCTGCCAGGCTGGCCGTGCGTGTGAGCCTTGCCGCTCTGTCCCAGCCTGGGGACCTGGGGCTGCACTGGGCCTGACTCAGAGACAACCCCGGGCTCTTGCAAAACAGCTGCTGGCCCACGGCTCCTGCCAGGATCCATCTCCTCCTGGGGCTCGGGTCCTTTGAACTCAGCTGGAAACCAGCAAACCAGGCACAGGGTTTGGCCTCAGACTGTGGAGAAGCTGCATGTCCTGGGATCCCACAGAGCTGCACCTGCAGGGGCCAGGCAGAGCCCAAGGGCTGCTCCTGCCACTCATGCTGGGGTCACCGAGGGGCACCTGCCCTTCCAGCACACCACCATCACCACCTCTGCACCAGGCCTTGTGGCACAGTGGGATCCAGGAGACCTATTGTGCCTTTTGCCCTGACTCTGAGCAGCTCTCGGAGCCCCTGCACATCAGTGAACACATTTAGAGCTTTGTACATCACCCTGCAAGCAGCTCCCTGAGCAGGGGCAGAGGGATTTACATGGAGGAGCAACAGCTAAGCTTAAACATCTGGTTCTGTGCATTCCTATATTGTAATAAAATAAGTCTTCCCACAGATTGCACATCATCTTTGTCTGGGCATCACTGAACTGTGAAGAGAGAAACTTTTCTTGTGGTTTTCCGAGGAACAAAGAGATGATCTGCATCTGGTGAGGTGTCCTGGCAGCCTCCTGTGCTCCCATTGCATCTCATGCTGGCAGTGCAGCCCTGTGTCCTGGGACAAGTGGCTGGCCCACAGCACCCAAAATGCAGAGCATGGGGGGACTGTGGTCCCCAGGGACTGTGGGAGAACCTCACTGCAGCCCACAAAGACCAGGAGCAGCACCCCACAAACAGAAAGAGGTACCAGAACACACCTGCAATCTGCACATCACCTTATTTGGCCCCCATTCAAATGAAAGGATGATGGAAAACATAAAGCAACTGCTTCAAAACTCACAGTCCCAATGAAGTCCACAGAGGGACCATTCCCTGTGGCTGAGCCAGGTGCCCACAGTCTTAGCACTTTCCAGGATGGGCACAGGCTCCCACAGGCTCCTCCTGGCACAGCTGCTGCACCATGGCTGCTCTGGTGCTGGTCCCCTTTGATCCTGTGACTCTCCAGCATCAACTGGAGAATCGTGAGGAGTCCCCTTCTCCTCAGTTGGCCAGGGCAGCCTGTAACTCATCAGCCTGCTGTGTTTATTTGGAGCAGGCATGTTTAAGAGACCTCGGGCTTATCTTAAGTCTCCCACTTAAGCAGAGAAGAAAGGCCCCCATGGCTGTTGAAGATCAGGGGAACGTTTGGCTGCAGCCACCCTTGCGGATGATGAATGGCTGGTGGGGGAGTGCAGAGGGAAATGGGATGGACTTGGCTGTAAACGTGAGAGCACAAAGTGTGTTGGGTGGAACCTGAGCATTTCAAGGAGGGGAGTGTGGTCCCCAATCGTGAGCCTCCTCCTCCCTGGGGCTCCTTACCCCTGTTCCCTGGCACACACTCACATGTGTCCCCACAGGTTGGAGCAGGGAGACCACAGCCATAAATCCTCAGGAGCCATTTTTCAGTGGAACTAGATTACATTTAGGCCATAACTTACCAGTCTGTTTGGGAAAAGGGATTTCATTCTTTTGCTTCTTCTTGTCAGAATGGATTTACTGATCCCAAACATGTTCCTCACACTTTATTTAGGGCTTATTATGCATCATTTACATTGCTGAGCTGTCACCAGCCTGTCTGTGCAGTACAGGCAGGCAGGCAATGCACTTCTCTGCCCTTTTGCTCTTCCTCCAGATGTGGAGCTGGGAGGATAAGCCAGTTAAGAGATCTCTTGTCAGATACATTTGGCTTTTGGGGAGTTATTCCACTCCGTGCACGGGTCAGGCAGGATCAGCACAGCTGGACGTTTTTCCCCAGCCACATTCCCAGGAACAAACCACCTGGAACGGGCAGTTTTATTCTCTCTGAACAGGGAGGGGACTTGACTTTCTCACTGAGGGTTGCCAAGTGATGGCTCCTGAGCCCAGCACCTTTGTCTCTGGCTGCCTCGTGACAGGAGGTTGCCCAGGGCTGACCATGTGGATGTGTCACTTCTGCAGCCATGTCAATATTCCTCCCTGAGCTACAGGCCACGTTTCCTACCTGGCAGCCCCCACCACACAGTTCAGCAGGATCTGCTTCCCCACCCAGCACTCAGCAGCAGGAACAGGCAGAGATCCCAAATTCCTCCTGCTCCAGAGCCACTTTCTGGCTGAAAGGTTTCCATGGCTTGTCCCAGGACTCCAGGAACTGATCTGTTGACCTCTGGGAGCTCTGGAAGCACAAGGAACAACAGCATTAGATGTCAGATCCCTGATGATCATGTGGGAGGGAAAACACAGGCAGGACTTACATTCTGTTCCTTACAAATGCTTTGGCTGATGCACTGAAACCTGGATGGAACATTAAAATGAAATTTAATTCAAATTAAATGGTTGCAAATGTCACTCTGCATCGAGCCAGAAAGTTCTGCTACACGCAAAGAGTGGAATTCATGCCTCTCAAAGCACGTGGTTTTACCTGCTGCTGCCCTCAAAGGACAGGCCTGTCCCAGACCTCTGACCTCGAAAATAAAGAACCAACAGCACCATCCTGTCGGGTGCCAAAATCTATTCAGAAAGATTTCAGAAAGACAACATGTGTTTTCTCAATTAATTGACTGAACACTCTTTCTTTCCAGGTGAATGCCAAAATTACCTGCAGATGTTGATGCCTTGAGGTTTTTTCCCTCATATTTCTGGGATTTTAGTTTGGCTATGGAGTTTCACTTTAAAGAAGTTTCTATTAGGCCTTTCTCACGAATTGTGAAGATATGTTTACATTCCTTCTGAAGACAACAAGGGTAACAAGACAAAATAGAAGGGCCAGAACTCCTGGAGAAGCTCAGAGGAGCAGATTCAGGGGTGGGTACAGGGAATGAGAAGGAATCTGGTTGGATATCCTGGGGATACAGGAGCAAGGTGAATTCTGGTTGGACATTTCAAGGGGCAGAGTGTTTTGATGGATTATATAACTGCAAAATAAGGCTGGTTTTTACTCTTTTGTGTCTGGAAAACTCTCATTGAAGACCTGCACTGTTCCTTTCACCTCTACTAATTTTGTTTGGAAGGGATTTTTTTGTTTCCCTGATTTTAGGCATCAATGTAACTACAGCAGGTGTTGCTGTTTAGCCTTTGCTAAGGCTCAGAACCCCTCACGCACTCAGGAAAGAGCATCAGGCTGGTGACCCGTGGATGTGGGCCTCAAAAGGAACAAACTGAACAGGAGAGAATGTCCCTCCAAAAGGCAGAGCCCTCTGAGGCTTTCTGAGTGAGGGTCACTGACCAGAGACCTCAGAGCCTCAGGACCCATGAGGAGGTGACGTGTAGGCTGTGAGGACCCTCGTCCCTGCTCCCCTCTGGCCAAGGTCCCCTCCAGCCCCACAGACACTCTCAGGAGCCAACCCTCGTCTGGGGACATTCCTGGAAAGGAGAGCAGAGCTCAGCACCCAGGACCCCCAATCCATACCTGCTTATTTCAGCCCATGACTCCCTGACTGCAGACAAGGATCATTGCTGCCTGCTGTTAATGTACATTCCAGTCCATCCCATTTCCCCTGGGCTGCAGCACTCGGGGGCTGTGCTTGGTGGGGGGCCAGGGCTCTCGGGGGACACCGGGGCACCCGGCAGCTCTCATCACACCTGCCCCAACATGCAGAGCCCGTGGAGAACAATGGCTTGTAAATGCAAAGCTCCATCTCCAGTTACTGCTCTCCTGCATCAGCCAGTTTCCTGCTCTCCATGAGATATATTCCAAGTGATAGCATTTGTCTTTAATAAATGGGCACTCCATAAACTGCCTCCTAGGGGAAACCTGGGGGTTATAAGTAAAACCTGATGTTCCCATTTCATTGTAATGCATTTGCTCAGAGATTAATTCCAACCCATCCTCTCTTTAATATCAGCCAAAGGTGTGCAGTGGGTTTGCATTGCTATTTCTGAAATTCGTATCGCTGGGTTTAATCTTTTTCAGATCCCGTCACTGTCTCTGTGTCTGACATAGGGATGTTCTCCTGCAAGAGTCACCGGTGTCACCAACATTCAGGAAGGACAAGGGGCAAAGAGCCTTCCATGGCTGCAGAGCATCTGGCTGTAGATGCAAAGTTCTTATCCGAATGTTTCTTTAGGATACCCCCTGGGACGCTTTCTTTTAAGGCCAAATCTCTACACTGGTTCCTACTCTAAAAATAATCCAAGATGCAGGACCAGTTCCCATATGTCGGAGCAGCATTGCTGCCACCCTCCTGCACGTGCTGCAGACCTGAGGAACAGAGCAGCACGAGGAGGGCTGCAGCACTCTGGGCCTCCTTCTGTGCCTTCTGTGTTCCTCAGGTCTTACACCCCCTGACCTGTGTGCACAGCTTGGGTTAGAAACCAGGCTCAGGGAGGCACCATTGGTTTGTGTCACTGCGAAGAGAAGGTGTTACCTGAGGTTGTACAGAGTCGTGAACAACTAACAAAACACCCCCACAAACAGTAAACGACTGAAACCATAGAGTTATTAGCTGAGCTGCCTCAAAGTTATTGGCCTCAAAGCCGTCCCATTTGGGAAGGCCTGGATAGCACGGCTGTCTATGGGGACCCCACTGCAGCCTGACTCATGGGCTGGCTGCCTTCATGACCCCTGCTGAGGACCTGAGTTTAGTTCATAGCGAGTGCCCTTGGGGGATGGAAAAAATAAAAATATGGGGAACAAAAAAGTCTGACCCATTTGAGTTCCATCTGTCGGGGTTTATAACTGTTCTCCTTATAATTGCCAGCAGACAATGTGAATTGCAATTAGCTAATTGCTTGCTAACTTTCCGTTCTAATAATAGTCGTGTTCCAGAGTTATACAAGCTTGGAGGCTGCTGCTGTTCCTTTGCAACTGGCAATAATAAATAATATCGTATTCCCTCAGCTTTGCCATTTCTTCCAAGTTTCATCTCCATGTAAATTGTTCCAGCATGTCCTAATCCCTGACGGGATGGCAGAGGCATCAACAGCATTTATTTGTAGTTCTCTGCACTGGGAGGTTGGACACTGGCTTGAGGATGTGGCACCAGGAAGATGTGACTCTCGTGTGCCATTTGTCCCTGCTGCAGAGCCAGTGCATCGTGGCAGGGCAGCAGGACCAGGGTCTGCCTCCCTGCAGATCCAGCCTCCCCATCAGCGTGTGCTTGGTTACAGCTCTTTGGAGGGTTTGGGTTGGCTTTTCCCTTTCCCTTTGCAGGATCAGATGTGGCCCCGGTCCCTGCAGTGACATGTTTTATTACCAGTAGCTTCAATTATGTCAGCACAGACCCAAACTGGAGCTTTCAGGAATGTTCCAGCAGCAAAACAAGCTGTGCAGTGTCACTGCTGCTGTGGCAAGTGGGGACTGGAGCCCAGCAGAGCTCCTGGGGGAAAGGTGTCCAGTTGTGTGCAGAGCCCCAGGATGAGGGGCATGGAGAGCTCCCTTCCACACAGGTGAACTCTGCAGCACCCTTCCCTGGGCTCTGTGACCTCCAGCTCGTTACTGCTGTGCACATACAGCTAATTGAGAAGCAGAGCAGCAGCCTGATCCAGCAAAGTCAAGGCCAATGAAATGAGTAACATCATTCCCTGGCGCACGAGGAACTACTGAACGTGGAGCTGCCAGCAGGCTGACATCTCCAGAGCTTGCAGACTAATCTCATTAAACCCGACCAAAAAGCCTTTCAGAGCTGGGGGAGCCGTGTCCAGCAAAAGCTGGGCTGGATTGTTCCCCTCAGGGGTTTTTCCACAGGCCTGATTCCCTGTCACCCCCCAGCACAGGCCAGGGGATGTGGAACCCGGGGTGCAATCCAGCACAGGCTGGGGGACATCTGCCCACACTCTGCTGCTCCAAGGTTCAGCCCACAGGTGCTCCTGGCTCCCCAGATGCGAATCACACAGAAGGTATCAGGGGATCTTGTTCAGGTTCCTCATGGGCAGAACTTTCTGTTGCTGTCTCCAGTGCTCCCCAGCCCCTGCTCCAGTGGGCTCCTCAGCTCCAGAGATTATTCAGGCTGCTTCTCCTTCTGGCACAACTATCCCAACTTTTCCGTCTCTAACTTCTCCCCTGCTCCTGCTGTCTGGCTCATGGGTAGATTTATGAAGGTTAAAAGCACTCTTTGTGCAAGTCACACTCCACAGCCCCATCCTCCCACACACAACCTGCTCTCACCCCCTCCCCCGGCCTTTGGCCAGAAGTACCAGAACTGCACCAAGAAAGGGAGTTCTCCTTGGCAAAGCCACACCAAGACTCTCCCTGGCCTTGTTCAGCAACTGGGCGTTGCTGTCCCCTACCCACGGCTCAGGTGCACAGGGCAGGAGAAGGTGGCTCTTGCTCAAACCAAGTAGTGAGACATGAGGAGCTGGAGGAACGCAGCCAAAGGAACAGCTTTGCTCACTTCTGCTTTGGCTCCCTCTCCAAATGTTTTCTCTCAGCAATGGTTGATGGGTTTCAGACTGTGGGAATGTTGGGAAACAAATGGGAGAAGTCTGTGACACATTGCGTGGAGTGCCAGGGACCGGCGGTGATGCACAGCAGCTGCAGGACCCTGGTGTGCCCCTCACCTGGGCTGCCCCCACAGGACCTGCCACCCTGGCCCCAGCTGTCCCAGCACATCCAAGGCTCACAGGGACAGCTGGGGACCATCACCTGCTGTTCCACACTCACAGCCACGCTAAGAGGACGAGTAGAGTTTGTGGCAGAAGCCTCTTCATGGAGGGCAGGAGACGGGGTGAGAGGAAAGCTGCCAGGGCATGGCAACTGCCAGCATGGCTTGTCCCTAGGGCCACTGCAGACAACAGCCATGGCACAGAAAGGTGAGGTGCTGCTGGAACACACCGTGTCCAGGGGAGTGTCTCCTCTGCTCCCCACAATTTGGTCACTGCCAGATGCTCCTGGATATAAAGCTGGGAGGTTTGACCAGCCTGAATCCACCTCCTGAGCTCAGGAGAGCAGAGCAAAGGTCCTGCTGGGCTCATTGCAGGGCTGAGGCTGACAAGTGGCCGTAGACTGCACACAAAAATGCTCTAAAGCTGACAGCACCAAATGTTTCTTTTTCACCTAACAAAGTTGTTTGGGACTCAGTTAGGAACAAAACTGCATCTTGTAGGTTTTAATAAAGCTCTTGGCAAACAGTTCAAACACTGGGGGGGGGGGAAAGCAGAAGGCAGAGGTTGAATTTATGGAAACGGGAGGAGATCATTTGCTTTCTGAGGAATTGGAAAAGATTAATAGTGTGCAAAGGCTCTTGGATTCATTCCTCACATAGCAGAATGGTTAGGAGACTTACTGGCTTGATGTTCTTTATTTCGTCTTCCCCAGGTGGCTTCGAGACTGTCTGGGCTGCAGAGACAAGGAGCAGGGAGAAGAGAGAGCAATCCCGTGTCAGCCCCAGGGGGAGGCGGCTGTGGCACGCTGGGGGATGGAGGGACACCGAATCTCATGGATTGCTTGGCTGGAAAATTAAATAGCTGCTTAATATTTCTGGAAGTGCTGACACATGAGAAGGCACCAGCACCTGGGGAGGTGGTGGGAGCACAGCACAACCAGGCGGGTTTGTCCTTCACTCCTGCACCTGGGGTGCCAACAGCACAGAACTGGTCTCCAAGAAGAATCTGAACCCAGGGAATGTCCTGTCTCTCTCCCACCACTGGCATTTTGCAATGGTGATGCACCATGAAGGTGAATCCTGGAGCAAGGAAAAAATGGAAGGAAAAAACCCCAGGAATTTCCCAAGTTCCACTGAACAGACCAAAGCTTCTTTCCAACAGCCAAAATCCCAGATAAGCCTCACTGTGCACAGTGCAAGGAAAGGATGAAAAGCCACCAGTCGCTCATGGGGAACCACAGCACGGGACTTCCAGACACGCCAGAGGCTGTGCTGGGGGGGCAGACGGGCTCAGGCACTGCTTCAATCCCACAGATCTCACTTTGCCCGTGGACCCAGAGGCTGCAGCAGCTCCACACACCCACCTGCCAGGACAGGACTCACGGGTCACCTGAAGAGCCACTGACTGTGTCCCCTGCCCGAAGGAACAGTCATCTCTCCAGAAACAAAGTTAAGCTGGAAACTAGATGAGAGGATGGGCAGAGACACTTGGTTTCCATTTTGGTCCAAGTCAGAGGAACACTGAACAGGCCTCCTAATTTCTCCATGCTGGTGTAGCTGGGAAAGTCCAAGCCAGCACTCTGACACTTGGCTGGGTAGAAGAGCAGCATGAAGTGCTTTCGAGACTCCGTAGACATTCCTGGATCTGTCAGCTATGGAAAATAAACCTCGGTGCTATTTACGGAACTCTGTTGTGCTCTGATTCAGGGTTCTGCATTGTGCTTAAAACCTTGCACTGGGAGGCAGCAGCAGCTCTTAGGCAGCCACAATCGGTCTGAGCTTTCAAATTATATCAGGAAATATAATGTTTGCTCTATCAGAGAATGAATGAGGAACTGGAGCAAAACTGCTAAACATAAAAGTTCCTGGACATCTGGAAAGGATTAGCCAGGAAGGTGCTGGGGACAGGGAGTTCAGGCGAGTTCAGGAGACACCTACTGCAGATCTGTGTCCACAGGAAGAGGGAGGAGGAGCAAAAGGGTTGGGGGAAAAAGCAGGAAGGGAGGATTGAAATAAAACCTCTGCAGGACTGGCAGGGAGAACAGGCTCCATCCTGCAGTGACAGCAGCACAGGCAGCCCTGGGGAGGCCATGGAGGCAAAGAGCTGCTCAGGTCCTTGCCAGGGCTGACACGGGCTCAGTGCTGAGCACATCCCACACGGGGAAGGGTTTGTCCCCCTTGGAGCTCATCAACAGCTCAGCAGGGAAAATGCTGCGACAAAGTCACGAGCACCAGGAAAATCCTGTAGAGAGATGGGAGTGGGGAACAGTGACACAACCAGTTAATGGCACAGGAGAGTGTTTGCTTTATTTTGGAGCAGATAAACACTCAGGCAGCCCCTTGGGCCCTGCAAAGTCACCGAGGAGTTCTGCTCCAGGCCAAGATGAAAGTCTCAAAGAGTAAGCACGAAAACCACAGGGGCTTGTGAAACCCTTGCGGGGTTTATTAAATGAATCACAAAGCTTTTTATCACATATTTCTGCCTCCCAGT
Source organism: Pitta sordida (assembly GCA_013390025.1). Classification (NCBI taxonomy): domain Eukaryota; kingdom Metazoa; phylum Chordata; class Aves; order Passeriformes; family Pittidae; genus Pitta; species Pitta sordida. The sequence continues at coordinate 289,966 of WEKX01008340.1, read as the reverse complement.
CACTTCACACTTCAGTTCATGTGCCAAATCCTTTGTCTTTTCCCCGACTGTGGACCCTTGTAATGCCCTGAGCTTTGGAATATGTTTGAAATCCAAGAGCTTATGCTGAGGCAGAGCTCAAGATTTCTTTTGGAGACCTGGCATTACCCCCAGGCAGCCCCTGAGCAGAGCTGTGCTCAGGCCCTGCTGCAGCAGCAGTCAGTGCTCACCCTGCAGGAGGAAACACACCAGCCAGTGACGAGTCAGGGACTCCCCATAAATGTTCGTGGGCATTCGAATTTAGTAACTGCACATAGTTTGTGCTTGCCCTGTAAGTGGAGAATAACTATTTTCCAATGGAGTCAGCAGGAGGTAAAGCTGAAAATCAAAGCATGAGCTTTGTGTTTCCTGACAAATTTCCTTTAACAAGGTAGCTCCAGCTGCTAACTGCGTTTTATTGCATTCCTCAAAGCCAGATCTCCGTGCAGGGATACTTTAAGAGCTCTGCTACAAAAACAAAGGTGCTTGGATTTATTTTTATGATTAGCTGTGTTGTAGCAGTTGGTCTCAGAGCTCTTGGTGCTGCCCTGGGACACAGCACAGCTCAGGTACAGCACAGGCTGGAGCCCCTGCCCCGTGTCCATCCCCTGGGGCAGCTGGAGCTGTGAGTGCTCAGCGCTCCCAGTGCTCAGGAAGGTGCTGAAATCCAGCACCGGGAGTCTCAGCTGTGCAGGCTCCCAGGCACCAGAGGGGGAAGAGTGGCCTTTCCACCTGCCTGCTGTCCCCTGCAACGCTGACAGGCGGAATGCCCACCCTGACTGTCCTCCTGGGGGAACCCTGGGAGCCCCAGAGACTCCCGGGTGAATGCCCACGGAAGGGAGTCCCACACACATGAAGAACCAGCTCCTTGCCAGCAGTGGGGACTCTGGCAGCCGTCCTGACAGAACATCCGGGTCTGGAACGGAACAAACCCACAGCTGATCCCAATTAGAGAGCTCTGATGCAGAGATTCACTCACATCCCTCAGAGCACTGAGACAAATGCAACCGATGACACGGCCCATCAGCCAGGAGCAGCACGGGGCAATTAATCACACCAGAACTTCAATGAGCACCTCTTTCACCCCATTTCAGTCAGTCAGTCGGGGCACAGCCACTTTCGGTGCAGAAAGCTCCCTCAGCACTTTCAGCACGGCTGCCGTTAGCCCAAAGAGACACCAGGGGCCAAACATCTGGGGGAAGCAGAAGGGCCACCACTGAGCTGTGCTGAACAGCTTCCAGAATTTAAATCCATTTGGGTTTTGTGCAGATGTCCTGGACAGAGGAGGGGTGTTGAAGGGCTGTACAGTGCGTGCACGTGTAGAGACAATTCTGCCTCCACTCACACCGTGACCTACCCACCAGTTTGTGAGGATACATCAAAGCCTGAGCCAGGATGACACCCTGGCTTCCCCCTGCAGCCATCAGCCTTGGCACCCTCCCAGCCCTGCACAGGGAGCACAAGGCTCCACAGCCAGGGGAGCCCTCACCGGGATCCCCAGACCTGCCGGGAGCAGCACCCGCCTCACTCCCACCCTGGGGAATTCCCTGTCGCTGAAGGGACCTCGGGCAGCCCCGGCCCTGCAGGCAGCACCTCCCTGCTCCCAGCACCCCGACCTGCTCCCGCATGCCCTGCACGCCTTTGCCCCGCACATCCCTCCCCCCCGCACATCCCTCTGCCCC
>WEKX01008340.1:174444-288235 GCA_013390025.1 Pitta sordida | reverse complement strand
GCACATCCCTCTGCCCCGCACATCCCTCTCCTCTCGCCCCTCTCCCCCGTCTCTCCCCTCTCCCCCGGCCGAGCAGTGCCCTCAGGTGGCCGCAGGGACTCCCCAGGTTGGAGACACAGAAACAGGAGCACAAACACAACGTGTCCAAATTTTTATTGGCTTTCTGCGAGGACCTGCAGTTTCTGATCAAATGTATTATTTAGAGACAAATACCCCACTACCTCCCAGGGGTCAGGGGATCAGTGCCGTGGCCATCAAAAGGTGTCCTGAACTGTCCTGATTTCAGTGTGCCCTGGCAGAGGTGTGGGTGATACAGAGCAGTGTCTGACACCTCTGACACCCCTGAAACCTGCCTGAGCCAGAACTCAGCCATGCACCTCCCTAATTGTATTTCCAAGACAGATTTTCTCCCTCCCCCTGCACACCCAAGTGAGAGGAACACAAGCACACTGCCCAAGGGCACAAGGTCTGCAAGCTGTGATCGACACCTTGTCTTTATTTGCAAGGACAGAGCCCAACCATCTTTGTTACAGGACATCAGCCTGAGGCCCCCGTGTGACACTCCCACATCTGCAGCACCTCATGCCAGTTAAGTCTCAGCATTATTTCCATGACAGAGAACATGGTGACAGGACAAGGAAAGTACAAGTTCTGCAGCTGGAGGTGACTCCCCTCCACCCTCACAGCTGGTTTAGCTCAGCCTCTTCTTCAGACACCAAGTCCATTTGCCCCTGAGAATGGCACAGTCCAGGCATTTCCTGCTGAGGACGAGACTCAACTCCTTCAGCTTCCAGGCAGCACCAACAGGGCTCCCTCAGTTCCTCATCCCCTTTGCAGCATCCCAGAACACACCGGCCTGGCAGAGGCTGGTCAGGAGCCAGGTGAGCAGCTCAGCCCTCGATAGTTCTCCACGAAGAGTGACACCTTCAGGAGCGTATCTGAGGGAAAACAACCACCCTGTCAGCTCAATGCACTTTACGTGTGCTCTGTACCCCCACAACCAGCACAGCCACCAGGTCTCAGTGCTGTCACCAGGGCACGGACACCAGCACGGGGCGATGCATGTGGAACTACCTTGAACAACATCTCCCTTGTGGCGCTCCAGAACCTTCTCCCAGGACTGGGGCAGAGCCTCCATGTCTGCCAGGCTGTCACAGCTGATGCGCTGCAGGAGCAGTTTGCTCTCCAGGTACCTTCATGTCAGTGAAGGACAGAAAGGAGAGAACAACCCCCAGATCCCCCCAGCGCTGCCCGGATCCCCCATCAGCAGGATACAGGTGCCGGTAGTAGCGCTCCACGTCCTGCAGCCCCTCCAGCACGTCGGACAGCGAGGGGCAGCTCGGCCCGCGCCGCAGGGTCGCCTCCAGCCCCAGCTCTGCCGCCTGCTCCTCGTACACCCGCAGCACGGCGGCGGCCCCGGCGCTGTCCCGCACGGCCCGGAGCTCTGCCCNCATCGCCCCGCGCCGCGCGAGCCCATTGGGCGGCGGCGGTTGGTTGGAAAGCGCGGGAGAGACGGGGACGGAGTGAGGGACACGGAGAGACACAGGGACAGAGGGACAGAGGGACAGGGACAGGGACAGAGACAGAGACACTGCGACAGGGATAGGGATAGGGATAGAGACACAGGGACATGCCTCCCGCCAGGAAGAAGGGCGGCTCGAGCTCCCGCAAGAAGAAGCTGGCGGCCTTCCTGAAGGATTTCGACTGCGCGGGTTCGTGCGGGGCCCGGGGGGACGGGAGGGACGGGAGCGGGTCCGGGCGGGTCTGAGGCCGCTGTCCCCGCAGTGCCCCAGCGGCTGGAGCGGCTGCGGGAGGACGGCGAGCGGCTGGTGAAGGAGGTGGAGGAGATGTACGACATGGCGATCCTGCGGCTGCCGCCCGAGCTCCGCGACATGAACTGGCTGCAGTTCTTCGGTGAGCGGCGGGACGGGCACAGCGGAGCCTGCTGCTCTCCGGGGCTGGGTGAGGGCTGGTTTGTGCTGGGGTTGGCACCCCGAGGGGGCTGAAACGTGGGTTTTCCTTTCAGGGTACGCGGAAAGCGGGAAGGTGCTGGAGCAGGCGGCCAGGGTAGGTGGCAGCACGGCCGGGACGCTGCCTGGGCTGTCCCCGCAGTGCCCTTGTGGGGCACGGGCTCGCTGTGGGGCAGTGCAGCCCTTCCCGACTGGGCACGGGTGATGGGAGAGAGCCCGGTGTGAGCACAGCAGTAAAACATGGAGCTGTTCTGACTGCAGAACAATCCAGGCTTTGCTCTACCAGTCACCAGCATTATGTGCTGCCACCAACCCTAATGGTGTCACAAGTGTTTTTGCTTTTAGGCAGACCTGGAAATAGCAGAAATAGACAAGAGGGCAGCAGAAGTTATCAACACTCAGCTTGACATCCTCAAGACAGGTCAGTTGAAGCGCTGTGAGGGGATGGGTGAGGTGCAAGTGTGCCAGGGTTACTGAATGTGAGCAGTAATTCAGTTCTTTCTCACATCCCTCAATGTATTTAAAACAGGAAAATAATCCTACTTTTTTTTTCCCCCTGGTATCTGCAGTAGTTCTAATTAATTTTATAAAAACTTTGAAAATAATTCCAAGTAGTTTACTTGGAATTATTACAGGTTTAGATTGGGATTGTGTTGGAATTTGGGTTTTAGAAGCAAATTTTTTGCCAAAAATGCTTGTAGCTGTTTGCCTCCACTGCTAACCAGTAAGGTAAAGTTATTGCTTACTCAGATAACACTTGCTTTTTCTAGTGAAGAAATCCAAAAGGGGTGTTGAAGCCATCACGGACAAGGAGGAGGAAGCAGAGCCTCTTCCTCAGCCAAAGAGATCCAAAGTTGACACTCAGTGTCTTCCAGAAGCTGAGGCTGAGAACGTGGATCCAGGAACTGCCAAGGTAAATAACTGTTCTGTGGGGTGACTTCATTCTCAGGATGTAAATTCCTGGCTGAGCTGATGACTGGGAGTGTCCAGGGTGCTCTGAGAGGGACTCCAAACAGCTTCCTGGAGAATTCTGGGGGTTCAGGGGAAGGTCGTGAAGGCTTAAATGGTGTTTGTTGTGGCCTCTTGTGCCAAGCGAAGGAAACTGGGCCAAACATTTTGTATGGAAGCATCTGTTTGTGTGGGCTCAGCTGACCCACGAGAGGGAAATAACTGATGTTTATTTTGATGTATATTCAGGTGAAGGCATCCACCAGATCCGTGGCCAGGAGACCCCCCTCAGTGAGAGTGAAGGCCATGGGCAAGAGGTGAGGGGGATGTCTCTTGCTGGGGTTCAGAGATGGAGAATGAGAGTGCAAATCTCTCCTTCCTGGGATGGAGTTTGGTTCAGTTCATGGCAGAGGACCAGCTGTCCCCTCACTGATCAGTGGGAACCCCTGGGTTTTCCCGTGGGCAGCTTGCTCAAGCCATTGGTAAGGGCTGCTTCAATTTGTTGTAGATCATTTTACAGGCAGATATTTATTTCCCTTTAACAGATCAAGCAAGAACAGCTTCATCACTCCAGCTACCAGGAAAATGGTTGATATCTGTGCTCAGAGGGGCACCTCGGTGATCACACCCAGGTTTGATTCCAGGTTTGTATTCTGTGAGATTTCTGTGTCACTCTTTGAACCGAGAAATGAAACATCTCTGTTATCACCTCTTACGAGCCATTTGCTTTATGCAACACACTCTCTAGTGGCTCTTTGAACCTGAAATGAAAGACCTGGACCAGAAGTGCTTAGAGCAAACGTTCCTCACCAGGACCTTGTTGTTTCAGGGTGTTCAAGACGCCAGGTCTGCGCACGCCCGGCCTCCGAGAGCGCGTCTACACCATCTCTGCCAACGGCAGCCCCCTGGCCGACAGCGGGGACGCCTTCCTGACCCTGCCCCTGGGCGGAGGGGAGGTAATGCCCCAACCTCACCTGCAGGGCTGCACAGGGGAGGCTCCTGGTGCCTCACCAGCTTCAGCTTGTCCACTCGGGTCTCTTTGGCTGTGCCACCGCAGGTTATCAGGGGGTTGATCGAGCTTCAAAAGAACTTTAGGAGACTCTTAGAAGTGGGAGCTGCTTATGCTGCTCAAAACGGAATAGAAGGGTGCTTTGTTGGGCATTCAAGTAACACTTGAATGTTTTGTGTGTTTTGTATTTGTAAATAAATCCCATGGATTTATTTTGATGTTTTGATGTGCATTCAAGTCACACTTAAAGCAGCAGTAGTGGCTGTAATGCATTAATGTGCTGCAGGGAAGGTGTGAGATGAGCTTTTGCTCAAGCTTTTGTCCCTGTGGGTCAGTGCCAGCTTTGCCTTGTGTCATTATGTGTATTTTAATCTTTTTAGTAAATTGTAGCTCTGACTCGTGGTCTCTCTAAAATGAGGGTCATTTCTCCCACTGGTTTACTTTTAGACCAGCACAGGTCTTCTGTTATGGTTAAATCTTATGACTTTATTTTATGTTGTTGCTGCCTCAAGCTGCTGCAACTGCCGGAACAGAAAACCTGAGGTTTGGGTTTCTTTCCACAGAGCATACGTCTGACAGCAAAGGATTTAACCAAGAAGAATTTTCATCAGCTGAACCCAAAGGCCCGAGGGCTCATGAAGAAGTTGTCGGTGAGTCTGGGTGTCCTTTCAGCCGTGGCCTGAGGCTGTGAGGCAGAGCTGTCGCTGTCATCAGTCAGGGGCTTCTTGATCTGCAGTAGAAACTCTTTATTCCCTGCCTGGCCCTTTCTCCTGTATTTTGGCTCATGTCAGAGATGAGGAGGGAAGGAGAAGGGAGGGGCTTTACATCACCTTTGGCTGAAAACACACTGGGGAAAAGTCATGTGGGTGCTCTGAAAATCAGTTATCCTCTCACCCAGAGCTGCAGGGGGGTGTGGGCTGCACCACTCTGATTTCTGACTGATTTCTCTTTCCTTCCAGGTTTGTCTTGCACAGGCTTGCAGCGAGGGGAAGTGAGCCCTGGATATCCCTCTGCAAATACATTTTAGATTTAGGACAGTTATCTTCTTTTAGATCTTCTAATTTCTGTCTTCCTCACATTAATTAACACAATGGGAGCTAAGAACTAGTTTTAATATCAATAACATGTAATGTACTTAATGGGATCAAAATAAATGGCATTTTGTTTTGAATTTGAGGTACATCCCATGGATTTGGAGGTTTTGGCATGTTCTGAGTCCCAACTGCAGGTGGCAATATGTATTATAAACCACTCAGCTCCCTGTACACCTGCCTTGCTGTCATGGAGTTCTGTGAACATATTAATTAAAAACACCAATTAGTTAAGCTCCAAATAAAAATATTACATGTTTACAGATGTGTAAGTCCAGATTCTGCTTCAAACACTGAGCAGGGCAGCCAAGGGCGTTTGAATTTAATTCCTTTGCTGGGGGGTAGTAATTGGAACTGTCAGTAAGGTCTCAGGTGTTGTGACCCCATCTCTGAGGGGGGCTGGGACCTGAGTGCAGCCCCAAACTGACCACGGTGCCCTGGGGGAAAGCTCTGCAGTTGGTGCTCTGTATTCCACTATTTCCTGAAATAAAACAAATTGTGAATTTTTTGCCCACTTACCCCCAAAACGGTCTGAGGACCCTGAGGGCAGGATCAGGGAGTCAGCACTGGCAGCCGAGGGCTGGGGGTCTCTCTCTGTCCCCCCTGTGCTGCACAGGTGGAAAAGCTGAGCTCCCACTGAGGGTGACCTTGTGGCCCCAAAGCCTGGGAAGCTGGATCCTCCTGGCACTTGATTGATGGGATGTGAGGAGTCGTTCTGCCTCCCCTGACTGCAAATGAGGGCACAGGGAATCGGGCAGTGATCAGTGCCAGATGGAAGGTGCAGGTTGAAAATCTCTGGCTGGAGCGTCCACTCTCTGTCATTAGGACACGTGTCCCCAGAGCCGAGTGCTGTGTCAGTGTGGGACCAGGAGATGAGCATGGCCAGCCCACAACCTGCCGTGCTCTGGGCACCTGGAAACCCGAGTTTTGATCTTGGCAGTTCCCTCACTCTCATTTATCTTCCTGTGCTGTTCTCCATGACAAGATCATTAGAAAAGCGGTTGCTGTTGCTGAGCTCTTCCTCCTGAGCTGTGTGTGACCGTGGACGATGCCTGCAAGACAAGAGGCTTAATTGTGTTCTGCCAGCATCCTGGGGATGTCAGCCAGGCAAATTTAAAGGCAGGCTGGACGAGGGTGGGAAATGCTCCTCCATTACTCACCAGCCTGGATGAGGCTTAGCTTTATTGTGTCCTGAAATAGCTGGAGCCTGGGAGGTGCTGATTGAAGCCATTTGAAAACATGACAACATCCTCGGGACAAGAGGTGTCTAATCTCATGAAGGCAGAACGCATTAGCTGAGAGCTGCACTAAACGAGGAAAGCGCAATTAAAGCATTCCTGAGGACAGCTGTCGACCTGCGTCAGGGACACGGGGACAGAGACATGGGCACAAGTCTAATGGAAATAAATGATCTGTTTGAAACCTTCCCCAAACTGAGCCCCAGCCACTGCTGGCTCGGCTTCCGAGGGTCCCACCAGCCATGAGCAGCCCCCTGCCCGTGTGGGGGTCCCTGCCTGTGCTGCACTGGGCCTCAGCAGGTTTTGTCTTTGCAGAGAAACAGCCCAGGAGGACGTGAGCACTTCATTGCCCAGTGTTGGAATAGGGGAGCCACTGGGGTTAGTGCCCATGTGTGTCACAGCAGGGCTGTTCCCAGAAAAACGCCCCTCCCGAGGCTGCCAGACTGGCACGTTTCTCAAAGTCTCTCTCAAAGACAGGATCCCTCCCCTCCCTGCAGAGTTTTGTAAGTTTTTGTCTCTAAATAACCCCCTAAATCCCTTCAGGCTGGTGAGGCACAGCGGCCAGTGCTGTGGCAGAGCCTCCCTGTGTCACCACCGCGGTGTCGGGGAAGTGGAAATGGAGGAAATGCTCCTTTTCCTTCGGTGGTCAGAGCAGGCTGTGCCTTGTGCCCTGCCCTCCCACCTCGGCTGTATCAGAGCTGCGTTTAGATCTGTGTTTCCTGTTGCACATTTGGGTAGAGACACTTCCCGCTCTCCCTTTTGCCTCTCGCTGTTATAAATAGCCATTAAACCCACACACTTGTGTAAATCACTGGCAAAAGAAACAAATCATGCTGCTTTGGCAAGAGTTAAATTGACAGTGACAAGCTTATTTCTAGAAGAAGGTTTTATTTTGGGGAGTTTGATTCATCGTGCCGCTTGTTGTTTTGATGCAGTGTGATGTGATACCTGACACATCCTGTTCCCTGCCAGGCAAAGCAGGGATTTGTGCATCCCTGTGAGACTGAGTGCCTCGCAGAGCCACCCGGCTCCCAGCACGAGAAACAACACTGGCAGCAGCGATTTTAACAGGCTGAGGGAAACTCTTATCCTTTTGGGGGTCCCTGAGCCTATTTTCCCCCGGGGATGTGCAGCATTCCTGATGGACATTCCATTACCCTGAAAGCCTGAATTTACAGCCAGAAACCGCCACTTATCCAACGTATAATTGCCACCACCCAGGAGCAGCTAAATCTCACAAAAAGCATTTTCTTTGCCCTATTAATCTCTTTGTTTCCTGGCATTTTATAGTATTCACTTAAAAATATTTAGCAGCATAAATCCCCAGGGCTGAGTGCCACCATCTCTATGGCTGTCAGGAGAGACAGTCCCACCAGCTCCAAGCTGGGGACACTGGCAGTGAGCTTGTGGCTCCACTATGGTCCCTCACCCTGGACACCGTGGGGACAGCACCACCCAAAGTGCCCCTTTTGCAGGGAGCCCTGTAAAGAGGTGTGCAACCTGGCACAACTGACTCCTGAAAGTCTGGTCTCCCAATAAATCAGGCCTCAGTAAAATGGCCTTTTAATTACTGACATCCCCTAAGTCAAACACCATCATTAAAAAACGAGGGATGCGGGGACAGGTGCATGGGGAGAACAGCCTGTAAGTGCTCGTCATTGTAACAGAAACTCCAGAAACCTCTCAACAACTTCTCTCTCACCTTTCCCCTTTGCTGCTGCGGCTCCGGAGGCGGCAGGAAAAGGGCAGCTCCCGTTCCCCCGGAGCGGGGCTGGGATGGACCCGGAGCTGCTGACGCACCACTTGCTTTTGTCTGTGCCCCTTCAGGGGTGGCAGCTGCCCAGGAGCAGCCGCTGTGCCGAGCGATAACAGCGGCTCTTTGTTTGATGCTGAAGGTGCTTGTCAGCCTCAGTGAGATAAAAAGGCCAAAGACATTTGTAATTGTGTAATTAAATGACTCTCGTGCCTTCCAGGCGGCTCTTGCTGCTGTGCAGATGCTGTCAGCAGGCACCACCGGGTGCAGAGGCAGCTGAGGTCACCCACTGTGGGGCTGCTGGCTGTGCCAATGTCACCCAGCCCTGTGCCAATGTCACCCAGCACCTGCCTCGCCCTGGGCACCCTCAGCTGCTGGCCCTGACCGGTGCTGCTGCACCTCGGGGTTCCCTGTCTGAGCCACAGCAGATTATTAATCCCTCTCTGTCACCAGAGCCACAGCCTCCGGTACAGTGCAAGGCTGGGGCAGGGGGGTCAGGGCTGGCACAGGGGGTTGCAGCCAAGACAGGAGGTGTCCCACAGCCTCCAGCCAAGCCAGTGCCAAGAAGGTCATGGAAGAGAGACAAACCCATTGTCACAGCCCACGGGAGGCACAACTGCCAATAACGGGATAAAATCTGCCTCTGCTTGGCGGTGATTGAGAATCCACTGCTCATCATCCTGCTCCTGAGCTCTAATTATTTCTTCATAGGGCCAGTACAGCCCTGGCCAGGCTCCGAGCAAAGGCTGCCTGAATTAATTGATGAACAGAAGGCAAATAGACTTCACCCGTTCTGAGCACCCATTCAGTCCTTTCCCAGCAGCTGTCACTGCTGTCACTGCTCCCACTCAGGCTCCTGAGCCTGTTCCTTGGCATTGGTCAGCCTGGGAAAAAAGGATGTGAAGCAGTAAAAATCACATCAAATAATTTCTAAATATCATTGTGCAGACTTTGCCTTTAATGCGGTGGCCATACACAGCTTTCATTTACTCAATTAAACCATGAATTCCATACCTTGAGCCCAGGAACTCTGCAGCATTTTCCCCCTGCTCAGCAGCATCCCCACACCTACACACCAGCACCTGCATCAGACTAAGCATTGCATTTGCACTCTCAGCTCCACACTTGTTATCTGTCCTTGGGCATGGGAGAGATTCTCACCTGAACAGCCACACACCTTTCTGTCCAGGCTCCCACAGGCTCCCACCTTGGCACACACGTTATTGAACAAAACAAGACATCACGTCACACGTCGCTGCCACAAAACTGTCCCTCACCTGCCACCTGTCACCTTTGCTAAACCAGCACTTCCCCTCACAACACTGAAATGATCCACACAGACAAGTCAGGGCAGGATCAATGGTTGGGTTTACTCAGGTATTTAGATATCTTTTTATTGCCATCTTCAGTCATGGTTCAATAAATACAAAATTAACAAAAATGCCAATAGATCTTTATTACATTTATATTACTAGCATTATTATTAAATATTCCAAACCAACTGAGACTCCCTGGAGATGTCTGACTATAGTTCAAACATGAGATGCACACAGTGTCCCTTATGATATTATATTACATTTATCTCAAGTTTATAAAAATATATATTGACTTCTCAAGTGTGTATTTACAGTATTTAACACGTGGCTGATGAGTATAAAAGCACGTGGAGATGAACCAACTTGATTCCTGTTTGGTTTCACGTGAGGGGGGTGCTGCAGGTGCTGCTCTCAGGGGACTGAGGCTCCTCCAGCCCCGGGAGGAGGCAGGAGCATCCTGCTCTGCCAGAGGCTGGATGGGAAGAGACCAGAATCACTTTGAGGCATTTCCCTTGGTTGAGCAGCTCCAGAACAGCATTGCTAATTAATTTAATTATATCACTTCCCCGAGGAGAGGGGTTGAGAGGATGCAAGTTAATTTTAAAATCAAAACAACAATCTATAGCTTAATCTACTAATTTTGTTGCTCCGTATTAGTGAGGAGCTCAATTAAGTGTTTATTGTTGCAAGGAACTGGGCGAGGAGCGTGTTTCCTTTGGGGGCTTTCCTTTCCTTTCCTTTCCTGAAGGAGAGGCTGGGAAAGCCAACAGCTTTTGTTCCTGCTGAGTTGGAGCCCATCCCAGAGCTCAGCCCCTGTGGGACCCCTGCCCCCAGCAAGAGATGGGCAGGATGAGCAGGGAGAGGGGGAGACCTGGAAACAAGCTGGTTCAACTCCCTGCCTAGAGAACTGTAATATTCTTTCTCTACAGATAAAATGTAAACATGAAGAGCACACAAATTGCACTTGATCCTTGGGATTGGGCATTCCACCAAACACGGGGCTCAGTTCACCGCTATTCCTCTTTAAGGTGGGAAACAGAGGGATGGAGAGTGACCAACCTGACAGGACATGGGCCAAACTTAAATTATTTCTGCTAAAAACACTAAAAGAGACACTGGGGAGTGTCGTTTGGACGGCAGCGGGGGCAGGAAGGAGAGCGGGCAGAGCGAGCACCTCCGGGGCCAGGGGCTGCCCCAGGGCCCTTCCCTCAATCCCCGTTTGGACACCCCCCTCTCGGAGCAGCCCAACACGAGGGGCTGTCGGACTGGAGCAGATTCCCAGCTGCACTGTAAGCATCTCCCACAGCTCTCCTCCCCTTTCTAAATCTTTGTCTTTCAGCATTAATCATTCACTTGCAATACTCAGAGATGATAATAAAACCCCTACAAAACTCTGTGCGGGGCTGCAAAGACTCATTTAATTAACCAACTTCAAGGAAACTTGCACTCTGTATTAAGGAGATGTTATTTATGCCTTTGTCAGGGATCAGCCTGCAGCCATGGGAGCTGCTGGTGTGCCAGGCAGGCAGCACTGTGCTCACAAAACAGTGTGGGTGTGCTCTGGATTGCTGGGATGCAGCACCATTTGCTCTGCTCTTTACTGGAGAATATTTAGGGGTTTTTTCACGAACTGAGGTGTCAACACTCAGTGAAGTAACTCAAGGAGCAGAAGGAATGAGGATGGGAAGGACTTTCCTTCGGCACAGATGGGGAAAGTCACCTCCCAGGAGCTGGGTGAGAGCTGTGCTCCACCCGCTAAAAATAAAAGCAGCAAAATCTCCTCGTGGGGTTGCTGGGATCTGCCAGATTTATAAAAGTACCCATGGATTCACCAGCAGGATGCTAGATACAGAAACATCACCTCTGGATTAAGACAGTGCAAAAAGGTCCATCCCATCCTGTGAACTCAATTACCACATGAAATGGCATCAATCCTGTTTGTCTCACCTTACAAAACAGTGCCTGGGAGAGCCAGGTCCATGTGGGCACCCCGTACCACCCCAAGAATCCTGGGCTGCCCCGGCTCAGGGAACAAAAGCCCCGCTCTCTTTCCCCATGGAATGATGTGTTTGGCAGCACCCAGCACCTCCCACAGCCCACCTGAGACCACCAGTTCTCACAGATAGGGCTGGTCGGGGTCCAAGGGCCACTCCTGCCCAGAAGCACCAGGCTGGTGCTCTGCACCTTTGCTTCACACCTGCACCCCTCGGCCGTGCATCCGGATCACCTGGGCCCGCAGGGTCTGGATCCCGCTCAGGATGGTCTTCTGGTGCTCCACCAGCGTGATCCCCAGGCTCAGGATGTCTCTGCAAAATGAGACTCACATCAGCTGGGACAAACCACCTGCCCCACACCAACAGCTCCCCGGCGAGAGCAGCACAGGCTCCACACATGCAGAAGAACTCCCCAGCCTTTTGTCCCAGCTGAAACAATACTGACACTGACCAGGAATTCCTGGCTAACAGGAGCCTGTGGCACGTCAGATGTGGAGCAGCTCCATCCCTCCACCCTGTGCTGCAGCACAACAGCTTATCAGTAAATCACACCGGATTTGGCTCTGCTCCATGGCAGGGAAACACTGCTCCTGCTGCACCCATGACAAGAGGTTACAGCCAGGAAACCAGGTCACTTACTGGGCCGTCATCCTGGCCACTGACTCCAGGTAGCAGTAGCCCGCAGCAGTGAAGCTGTCCTTGTACCTGCCCATTCCTATCGTTTCCAGCCACTCGCCTACGGAGTTGAAAGATGGGAAGGCTGAGAAGGTTCTCTCGGAGAGGGGGATGGATGTGCCGTGGGACCTGCCAACAGAGCAGGGGGTGAGGAGGGAGTGGGGCACGGGTGGGCAGCAGGGGCATGGGCAGGCACAGCAAGAGGGTGGTCACCTGGGGCACGTGGAGCTGGGGCACTTTGGGGGCTCCAGACTCTGCACCAACTTGCTCAGGACACTGTGGATGTGCGAGAACTTGGGCCTCTGGCTGCGCTCCTTCTGCCAGCAGTTGAGCATCAGCTGGTGCAGGGAGGGCTGGCAGTTCGCCGGGGCGGGCAGGCGGAACCCGTCCTCCACAGCCTTCATCACCTGCAGGGAGGAGGTGTGGGGTCAGGGGCTGCCATGTAGACCTAAGGCAAACCCTGAGGCAAACCTCCCTCCTCACACCCTGCCAAGAGGCACCACATGCCACCATCATCTACCGTGCAGCTGCGGGGGACTCACGTCCTGGTGGGACATGTCCCAGTAGGGCCTCTCGCCGTAGGACATGACCTCCCACATGACGATGCCGAAGCTCCACACATCGCTGGCCGGGCTGAAGTGCTGATACTGGATGGCCTCGGGGGCTGACCACAGAACCAGGCTCTTCCCACGCTAGAGGGGCAGAGGAGCAGGAATGACATGCCCACCCAGCAGGACGTGGCCATTCATGGCTCAACATGCCCTGCCTGGCAAACTCACCTGCAATGGGCACATTTAGGACTAAGAGAAAACTTCTCCCTCAATTAGCTGAAAATGGCACTGCAGCCCTACACTAAATGGGAGTGCAAGTGCTGAAATATTAATGGGAGAGAAGAATGTCCCCAGGAAGAGCTGATGGCATTTTATACATTAATATTTAACAAGAACCACCTCAGAGCTGCACAAACACAGGTCCCCCTGCCCTGACTTGTTCTCCTGCAATGAGCCATCCCCATCCTGGTGTTTGCAGAGGCCTCCGGATGCACTTGGGCAAACAGATGACAGAGACTGCTGCTAATTGTAATTAACAGCGGGGAGACCTTGACCCCAGAGCCACAGGCCCAGTGCAGCACAGTGGGAGAAGCCAGGGCTCCTGCTGGGCTCTCCATCCTGCAGCTCTGCAGGCAACTCTGTACCCACAGCACACCAGGGCACCACTGTGCAGCAGGGCTGAGGCCGAGCAGGCACAGTGCTGCGTCCCTGCTGAGCAGTTCCCTGCCAAAACCTGTTGGATTTCTAGCACAGAAACAAGTTGAAGGTTCAGAGGCCCTGTTCATACCTAAGGAAGGAAGTGGGAGCCTAAGAAAAGTGTCGACAACATGATGTGGAAATGCAGCTCACCATGGTGGAGAAGATGGTTTCCATCTTATCTTCCTGTGTCTGTCTGAACCCAGTGATCTTGCACACCAGGCTGCAGCTCACAAGCACCTTGTGGGCAGCCAGGCTTTTGTGCACGTAGCCCATCTCTGCCAGGTAGGCCATGCCAGAGGCGATGCCCTGCAGCATGCAGACGAGCTGCGAGCCCGTGAACTGCCCCTCATTCTTCTGTGAGAGCAGAGGAGGAAAAGCCAGAAGTGAGCAATGAGGACACAGCCAGCAGAGCCCAGGCTGGGCAGATCCCCCAGCACTCACCCTGAGGAAGGAGTCCAGCAGGCCATTCCCCATGTACTCCATCACTATCATCATGGTGCTCCCTGCACGGACACACGAGGAGCACGGTGTGAGTCCTGCCCCTGCTCAGGCAGTTCAGACATCTCAGGGGTTACAAGTCCAGGTGCCAACCCCTGCACAGCCCAGCTACTGGGGGAGACAAGGACTTTATCTTGGCCAGGTTGCAACAAGCAGCTTTCCTGTCATTCCCAGCCAGGATCCCACTGGATTCCAGTATCAGAAGTTCCTTTCATTAGGACTCTCTGAACCAATCCTAATGGACAGCACAGCCCAGTGAAAGCAAAACCAACTAGCTCAGCCAGAATGCTTCCTTCCCTAATAAAAGCCTAGTTAGATCAGCACACGTGCTCCAGTTCCTTTGCATTTACATGAATATCCATTTAACTTCTGCATCCGGAGCCTGGTTCAGCACACACCCAGGGCAGGAGGCAGAGCAGTTAGTCTCATCCATTTTCCTGACAGAATCTCACTTCAATTTGCTTTTATTAAAGTGCACGGGTTTGGCTGCTAAGCCAGTCCCACTACCTGCATTTATTAATCCAGCTGGAAGCTTTCTGTTAATTATCAAAATGCAAAACCAGCTGATGCATGTGGGTACACCTGATCCCCAGAGAACCCACTGCACCTCCAGCACCAGCTCACTGCTCCAACCAACCAGCCTCAGCCCATTTCAGCAGAGGAGCCCCCCGGGACCCCCGTACCTCTGGTGATGACCCCTTCCAGGCGGATGATGTTGGAGTGGTCGAACTGGCCCATGGTGCACGCCTTGGCCAGGAAGGAGCGCTGCTGCTTCTCTGAGCAGCCTGCCCGCAGCGTCTGGATGGCCACCGGCAGCTCCCTCTTGCTGGGGAGCTTCAGGCAGCCCCGGCACAGCTCCCCAAACTCTCCTGTGCAGCAGAGAGACGGGTCAAACAGATCCGTGGCTGCTCAGAACCTTCCCGAGGATCTGCCCCGGGATCACGTCACTCCTGTCCATGGCCACTGACCCTCAGCCACTTCCAAAACTCCTCAGCCATTCTCTCCACCCTCTGCTCCTGTGCACAGTGTGTTTTATCCCATGAGAAGATTAACTCCTGGTCACCAAGCTCATGCCCTGAGACCTGGCCAGCTCTGCCACCTGGTTCAACACATGCAGGACCTGCTTCCCACAGAGCCCAGCATGGCAGGGCTGGAGAGTTCCTGCACTTCCCTAAAACAGAACATCCTACCACACAGCCACATGCTCCACAACAGGAGCTATGGAATTCCCAACATAAAAAGCCAATGTTGGCTTTACAGCAAAAAAAGTGTATAGCTATGAATAGCTTAATGGATTTGAAAATCAGGTTCTTGTTAGGTCAGCAGCGAGACAAACACTCCCAAATTCCTTAGATTTACACGTCTTCCTGACTAATTTCTTTCTTGATTTTACAAACACCAGGCTGCCTCTGAAAGGTGCGTGGGGTTCATCTGAGCTGCTCCATGCTGCAGCTCAGAGACAACCTTGTCTGCTCTTCAGTGTCTTCTCCCCTTCAACACTGTCCTTCAGCTGCAGGAAAAGCCCTTCCCCTCCTCCCTTTCTCCACCTCTGCTGCTACTGCAGCTGAATTTATCTCTGGGAAAAGAAATGACAAAGAATGATCATGTTTCCCACATCCTGGCACACAGCAGCCATTAAGGCTCTAGGGCCCAGTCAGAGGATTTTAATTTGCTTTTAAGTTTTAGGCAGTGAAGTTGATGAAAATCGATAAATCATTAGGTTCACATATTTATAAATAGTTTTCATGTCGCTGTCAAATGCAGGTAATTGCTGATGCTTTCTGGTCCACGTGGCACTCATTTGGCTGAACTCAGTGCCTCGGGGAAACACCAGGAATGTGGAACCTGCACAAAATCCTCGTCAGCCTCACTCCCATCCTCTGCTGCAGGCAGGTGCCCCCGGGACAGGAGCAGTGTCACAGCTCTGCCATGGCCCTGCAGGGCCCAGGGGGGAGTGCTCTGGCTGGGCACCAGCACAGCAAACGGCACACACACCACATCACTTGCCTGTCCTGATGATCCTCTCAATTTTGATGCTGGCATTATCCAGCTCCTTGGCAAAGAGGTGCACAGCCTGCATCGGGTCCTCACAGGTGTCGGGGTCGATGTACGTCCTCCTGGTCGGTATTTTAACTGCAGGAAAGGCAGAAACGGTGGATGAGAAGGGCACAGCAGACCTTCTGTCTGTTCTGAGGAACACTCTCCCAGCTTATCTCTCTCCAGTGCTGTGGGCAGGGCCAACATGCCACCTTTCCATAACCAATGCAAAAGACTCAGCTCTGAGGTTTCTAATCACTTGTGGCATTAAGCAAACCCAACTGCTCTCACTGCCACAACCCCTGGGTAAAGGGGAGAGGCCTCAATGCTTCGGTGCTGCTCCCACCCTCCAAAGCCAAGTGAAATGGCCAAGGCAGACTCTGCTCCTCCCAAGGTGCTTTGGGGAGCAGAAGGGCACGTGTGCACCCCGCAGGCATATGCCAGGAATTGAATAAACTCATCAATCCTGACATCTGAATTCCCTCTGACAATTGTGGTCTGTAAAATTATTGCTGCTCAGTAATCCAGAGTAGCCCCAGAAAACAAGGCTGTTTGTTCACGTCTGTGAGAAGCTGATGGAATAATTCATGCACCCCATGGAGCGCTGCAAGTGTCTCCATTTGCTCTGGCACACGGTGACCCGCACGCAGGAAGGACAGACACTGGTCACGGAGCTGTCAGGCCCACAGTCCCCCGAGAGCCTCGCTGTGCTGAGCCCTGCTCTGGGATAACACAGGATGACAACACGTCAAAAGTGAGGCCTAAGAGCTGCTTTGGTGGGAGCCAGGTTATGAACAGCAATAAATTCAGGGATTCCCACAGTCGCACCAGCCACTTACAGTGGAAGTACAACTCCTCATCCCCATCCTGGCTGGCTTTGCTGTACCCACACTGCCTGCAAAGAGAATGAAGATGCACACCAGCACCTGAGCAGCAGCCCCTTGCCCCAGCTCAAACCCCCCCAGTCCGTGCCCAGCACCGCTCACCTCCTCCAGACCA
Organism: Pitta sordida; assembly: GCA_013390025.1. Taxonomy (NCBI): domain Eukaryota; kingdom Metazoa; phylum Chordata; class Aves; order Passeriformes; family Pittidae; genus Pitta; species Pitta sordida. The sequence goes on along the minus strand of WEKX01008340.1, from coordinate 271,457 downwards.
TCACGCCGACCACCGTGGACACCAGCACCGTGAGCCCTGTGATGGCCACAACCACAATGATCAGGACGGGGTTCTGCTCACTGGAGGCCACTGTCACTGGGGGAGGGAAGCAGAGCCAGTTGGAAACGAGCCCTGGGGTGGGTCTGAGGAGAGTGACCACCTCAGTCACGGCTCCCATGGGACCAGCCACGTGCCTGTCCTTCACCATCCTCACAATGACCCGTGTTCTGGTTCAGCTTTAAGAGCTCAGGCTGGTGGCATTAACCCACACGCTGGGCAGCACTGCAGGCACAGACAGAGCAATCCAGCTCTGCCACACCAGCTCTTGGCTTTGTTAATCAGAGCTGAGGAAGATTCCTGTTTATCAGAGGGACATATCAAAATTTATGGCTTACAAATAGTCTTCCTTCATCACATTAATCCCTTCCCTTCCTGCTTTTGCAAACAGGGGTATTAAAAAGCTACATTCTCTATAAAATTTTTATTTGCTTCAATTCATTCTGAAACGTCTTCTGTGTGGCAAATGGAGGCAATTTAAAGCCCTGTTAAACACAATCTGCAGGAGCTGCACTGAGCCAGACAGCTCATGCTTGCACTTCCAGCCAGGGTGGGGGATTGTGCTGAAGCCCAACATCCCTCCAGCCCTTTCTTAGTGAAATAAGATGCCTCTGGACCACAGTTATGAATGGGAAGTGAATTAAAAAAAAGCCCCAGCAGATAACATTGAGGCTGGCTGCCCTGAGCCAGCCAAGCAGACAACAAGCCAAGTGCCTCCTGAGCCAGGACAGCAGCAGGAGCTGGGGGGGATGGAGGGGAGGAAGCAATCACGTGCTAAGCACATTTTTGGGTAGTCTCAGCCAAGCAGCAGAGACTGTCCAAGGCTCCACACTGGAGAGTGGCTGCCCTCACTGATGCTGCACTGGAAAGAGCCAGGACAGGCACCCCCAGGACAGGCAGGGCAGCAGGACCAAACTCATAAAAAGAGGGAAAACTCAAGGAAAGCAAGTTCCTGGTCAGTACATGCCCTTGGACCTGGAGCAGCAGAACAGCTCCATAAAACCAGGAGCAGGTGGGGCAGGATCTGTGAGCGCAGCATCCCCACGGCCCAGCTCAGAGCCCTGGCAGGGACAGGGACACAAGCCCTGCTGCACTTACACTCTGCCAGCGTCTCCACTTCGATGCCAGGGTTGTAGTTCCCGTAGTCTGGAGAGGAAGATGTTCGGATTTGGAAAATATAGAGGGTACCAGGCTTCAGGTTATTGACCGTCACGGCCGTTGATGTGGTTTTCACAGTTGAGTAACTCTGATCTCTCTGATCCTGCGAGATAATGAGATACCTGAGATGGAGCTGGGCTGACAGCTGTGCCACGAAGCCAGCACAGCCCAGCCACGTCCATCAGGGGGAGGATGGGGTTGTGGTGGGGAGCAGCTGTGCCACCCCACACAGATCTTCAGCTGGGGCACTGCCCTGCTGCAACCACTGGAGTAAATCCACACGGAAGGGCAAACACTGAGGAATCACAGCTGGCAGGTGGGGCCCTGAGGAGCATCCCAGTCCCACAGTCTGGCACAGGCAGTGGCTGCTCACTGCACCCCTCACATCACTGTGAAATGTGTTTTCTCTTTGATCCACTTCTCCCCTTGAATTTCCACAGTTAAAGCAAAAGCTTGAAAAGCAAAGATTAGGAACTAAGTTAATTTTCATGTCAGCTTCAAGAGCCTCACTTCAGTGAATAACTGCTAAACTGTAGTTAAATTCTCTGTCCACGCAGGACGGTTCCTCACTTCATACTCCAAGTACCGTTTTGCTGCAGCCCATTTGCACAGGAATCACCATCTCGGGCTCCAGCGTTTGCCCTCCCCCACGGATCCCTCCTCTCAAGACTATCAGATGCTGAAAATCACATTAATATGAATCAGCTTCACGGTAGCTTGTTTCTAAATACAGAACACTGACATGTCACCTGCACAGTGTGCCTGACTCTGTCAGCTCCATAACAAGCCTGAGCACACGCAGATAAGGTAATGTGCAGAACTGTGTCATAAACTGCATTTATTTTGATTTAGAGTCTTATCCCTGCTTTGAGGACTGGTATTTCTTCTGAAATTCCCAATCCACTGTACCTGCCAAACAGCAGCAATTTTTAAAATCAAGAGACTGTCACAAAGAAGCTTTTTGGGTCTCCCTCTCTGTGAAGGGCCACTCACAGCGCAGCACAGCTGCGGGTCTGTGGTCCTCAGTCCTAAATCAGTGCAGACCACAAACCCAACACTCTCCTAGAGGGCAGGCTGGGAACACAGGGATCATCTCTTCAAGGATGTAGGAATTCTCTGTGGTGTCCCAGTGCTTCCAAGCTGGACACGGTGGGTGGGTGACTGGGACCAGGACGGGGGGCACATGCAGCACCTGGTACTGAGCTGCTGACAGTGGAGCTGGCAGGCAAGGGAAGGACTCAGAGCCCGAGGCAGTGCCCAACACTCACCTTCTCGTAGTACTTGACCTCGTACTCGGTGCCGTTGGCGGAGGGGAAGGCTGGCTCCTGCCAGGACAAGGAGACACTCTTCTGCTCCACTTTATCCGTGCGAATCTCAGTGACGGGAGTTGGAGCTGGAAAAGCAGAGAGGAGAGAGGCAGTGACTGCGGTGCTGCCTCAGTAAAACCTTCCAAAGCTCAAACAGCTGCAGAGTGGGGGGCTTCTGCAGACACCAGTCCCCCCTCTCTGCATCAGAACTGGAATTGCTCCAAGAAAAAGACCCTCCTGACACTTTATTTACTGTGATTTGCTCCCTGATTCCAACTCCCTGCTGCTTCCAATGAGAGTGTGAGTGGAGCCAAAGGGGCTCCTGTTCAGCTCTCAGTGCTCAGACCTGGCTCCTTCCATTGTCACCTGCCTCACGGCCTGGGACATTCTCAGACCTGATTCCTCAGTGAATTTACTGGCTCCAGAGCTGGCCTTTAAGGGGACACTGAACTGTCCCCATGTAAGGAACAGCGTGAAGCATGGGAGGAGGGTCAGCAATGGCACCAGCAGCACCTGCCTGCAGTGAAGGTTCTCCCAACACCTGCCCTGAGTCCTGCCCCTGTAAACTAAGCCAAGTGCTCCTTGCTGGGTTATATGATCCCCATCAATAAAGTATCACACAGCTGCCCTCCTGTATCTCTGAACCCAGGAAATGGACTGGAGAGACCTGGATGCATGGTCCTGACTCTTAACAAAGTCATCAGGAAAAATCCCACTCTGGGCTGTAGAGCAGAGCTCACGGTACATGCCAGAAAAGACACCAGCCTCTAACAGGTTTAAAAAACATTAAAGAAAATCACACAGGCTATAAGGCATTTCACACTGTGAAAAAAAACGTGTTTCCCATCAATATTTTAAGCTCCCCTAACATTGCCTCTATTCTGAAAAAGCAAACAATAAATTATTCACCACTCTGCCTGATTTTATAAACTCCATTCCCCTGTACATGGGTTTTCTCCTCTTGATTAACCAGCGTAGCAGCAGAACAGGCATAAAACTAGATGTGGCATCATGTCCCTCCTCAGAACAATCCACTGCACCCGAAATTTGCCTCCGTGCCCTGCCCTGCTCGTGCCAGACAGAGCCAACTCTCCCCTCCCTCACCTGTTACTAACACCCCAAGAGATGCCCTGAGCACCATCCCAGGCAGCTCCTGCCTCAGAGTTCTCCATTCCAAACCGGAGGAGGCACCTCTCAAGTCAGCAGGCAGCTGTTTCAGGGCAGAGAGACCCTCGCCCTGGAGCCAGTTCATCCTGTGGCCCCACTGCCTGCGGGTCACTGCCCTGGGAACACGCAGGGAAATCTGCTTTGGAGGACCAAATCCAGCCTAAACCCCTTCTCCAGCCTCAGGAAGGAGGATGCATTCCAGCACTGGCTGCATTATTAATCTGCAGCAGATTTAAAAGCCCTTTAAGGCAGGAGCCAATCCCTGCCGGGAATACAGATGACACGGGCCTGGAGTGAACATTTACATGGCTAATGCAGCTCTGCTCCTGCAGGTGAACAGCTCCTCTCACTCCTCAAACACTTTTATTTAGTCCCATGCTGGGGCCAGATTAGAAAAAACACAGCATTAATTTTGCTTCCTGCAGACTAAATTGCATCTCTTCTTTTCCCTGCCTGTTCCCTCTGGGGACTGCTGGAGGGGAAGTNACTAAATTGCATCTCTTCTTTTCCCTGCAAATACAGGGAATGACGGCCTGTTCCCTCTGGTGACTGCTGGAGGGGAAGGACAGCATGGAGCTGGATTAGAGAAGCAGGATCTGACAGCTGAACAGGGTCTTGTTTCCTGTTTGGTTTTTCCTCTGAACCCGCGTATCTGCAGCCAGAGCTCCCCTGCTGCTGCAAGTGACTTCAGGGACCCCATGGAAACCCCCACAGCTCAGGCATCCCTGCAGCCTCCTTTCTCCTGACCTCTGGGCCCAGCTGGCACTTCTGTGGTGGGCTCCAGTGATGAGGGCTGCCAGGTCAGGCCTCCAGAAACCACCAAACCCACAGAGCAGCTCCACGCGCTGTCCCCACCTCACAGCAGGGTCCTACAGGCACACTCGGCTGTGCAGCCACTTCCTCAGGAGACAACCTCCTACCCCCCTTCTCCCACTCTTTGCTGATGGGCACAGGTTAACCATCACCACCACTCCTTGCCCAAGGCCACCAGGTGCTCACGGACAGGGCAGCCCCAGCCTGGCACTGCCCGGGAGGGGACACATCCAGCAGCAAAAACTGTCCGTGTTCCAAGAAACTTCCTGAGCCTCAGCTGCTCGGGTAATTCTGAGCCACCGTCTGCATCTGGAGACTCGACAGCTCAACAAGAGACATTGATTTTGAACAGATTACAGGATTAATTATCCCCATTCTTTATGTGCATTCCAGTTCCCTCAGGAGTACACAGTGTCGAGCAAGCGGCTCCCCAGGGGGAAAAGCTGCTCCGAGCAGCCAAGGCACAGACTGGCATCACCAACTTACTGCTTCACTCCCCAGGAGGCCCCATGCCTGGCCTCGTGTGCCCAGCTCAGATCCAGAGCCCCAGGCGAGGAGGCAGCTCCAGAGCACTGGTCCCTCTTCCTGCTCCAGACTGGAGCAATGGCTCGTTATTAGACCTCATTGGGCTCGCTCTTCCCCAGCCTGTTTGCTGGCTCACTGGCCTGAGCTTGGGAGGCAGCAGATCCTCCCAGAGCTAAATCCATCCTTGAACAGCAAAGATCCTAATGAGGAATGACACCTCTGCTGAGGAGCAGTCTGCAGCACAGCATCCCCCAATGGATCCACGGGTTTAGGGTATGAGGGGAGAGAAAGCAACAACGTGCACAAAAACATTTGATCAAGTGGTGGGAAAATTATTTATAACAAGATCAAAGTTTAATCTCTTCAGATGAAACTGTTGGACAATTCCTGCCAAGAGGCACGTGAGGATCCGTCTCCATTAACTTGGCAAAGGGTTTTCATGCAAATTAATAACGCAACTGCAGGGGAATGGACAAGGACAACAAGCCAGAGCTGACTGTCCTTCAGCACAGCCAACAGCTGAGGAGGGACCTGACTGTCCTTTGGCACAGCCAACAATCAAGGAAGGACTGATCCCCCAGGTCAGGGCTCTGTCCATGGGCAGCTGGGTGCCTGCCTCCCCTCACCTGAGGGGACAGAAATGCCAGATGGAAATGGAAGGGAACAACTGCAGCAGGATAGAGAGGGAAAATAAATTTTTGTTTGCAAAGGATAGCCAACATTTGAATTACCTGTTTTTTGTCAATGGGCTGAAAATGTTGCTTCACCCAAGGTATTTTTCTGTGATTTGTAAATTCAAACTGCAGCAGATCACAGAGCAGGCTCATCCCTTTGCAGCCCAGGCTGTCAGCACACTGGCTCCTTGTGGCACCAGAGTGCTGTGGGTTGGCTTTCGTCTACCCCTGCTGAGCACCATGTCTGTGCCACCAGCACAAACCAAGCAGAATGGGGACACTGCCACATCACAGGCCCCGTGGAGCCTCAGGACAGTACCCACACCACCTGCAGACCCAGAATCCTCCCAGCAGCAAAGCCACCGCCCTGGCTGCCAAGCAGACCTGTCCACCCCAGAGGTGACACACCAGAGCAGGACAGCACCACCAACCACCCCTTGGTGTGACCCCTGTCCGAGTGTGCCATGCCGCCGTACCTGCCCGGCCAGTGGAGACGTTGACCTCAGCGTACTGCTGCCCGGAGAGGGGGCTGACCCCCGAGACACCGTTGACGGCCGCCACACGGATGGTGTAGTTGACGTGAGGCAGCAAGTTCACCAGGGTGACAGTGCGGCCCACCAGCCCCGTCTGCTGTGGCACAAAGCCCACGCTGCTGCCACATGGCTCACAGTGGCCCTGCAGCTCCGCCGGGCACCAGCCACACCACAGGCTGTAGGTCAGGTCGCTGCGGCCGCCCGCATCGGCAGGGGCACTCCACTCCAGCACCAGCGAGGACTGCCGCAGGCTGTACACCAGGTTCCTCGGGGCTGAGGGTGGGCCTGGAAGCAAAGGAACAGACCTACAGGTCCTTGGGGAGCAGCAGCACAGGCACTGGTGGCAGAGAAACAGGGTGCAGTCCCAGCCAGCCACAGCGTGGGGTGGCACGAGGGGACACGGCGGCACTGGTGCGTGTGGGACACGGGACAGGGGATCCCAGCTGGAGGGACATGTGTGCACCACAAGCTACAGATCACACCACGTGCCCCCAGTTGGACTCATCATCCACCCCAGGGTTTGGCCAGAGGGGCCCAGGAGCCCACGGCCAGTCGGACACTGCCTGGCTCATCACTGTGCCAGCAGCTGCACAGCATCAATCACTGGAGCTGCTGGTGTCCAATCCAATTAACTAGAGGCCATTTAATTAAAATCTGAGAACTATAGTGACTAAATGACAGTGCCCTGGTTTCACTGGGGAGTCAGAGAGCCCAACCATGTGGCTGCCTCATCAGACTGCAACTGCAGCCTCAGCCGGTGAGCTCCACGGTGCAGGGATAGCCCCTCCATTCCCCTCCCCACTGCAGCAGAAACTTGGCACAGACGGGACACCAGTGCAGGCAGGGGACAGCCAGGGACAGCCCCGGGCACCCTCTCGGCTCTGTGCTGTAGGATGGACACAGCGCCTGACCCCTGATCCCTCGCCACCAGGAGTGGCCATTCCAGCGAGACATACGTGTGCAGGAGGCAGATGGTGGGTCTGATGGAGACCTGGAATAGTTCTTCTGGCAGGAACAGAATGTGGAGGCTTCCTCATGCGTGAAGCTGTGCTCAGGGCACGGAGAGCAGAGAGGGAGACGGAGGGAGAGCTTGTAAAACCCCGGAAGGCAAGCTGAAAGAGAGAGAGGGGGTCATGGGAAGAGCTCCACAGGGTGAATGGGGACATATCTGATGACATTTCCCTGTTTCCTGGGACATCCAGTGGCCAGCAGACAACACCCTCCAAGCTGCTTTCCTTGAGCACCTGCACAATCCTGTTAAAAACATGATGGTACTCGAGCACTAAGCTCAGAATCCTCATTCCTCAGATGTGTCTGTCACAAATCTGACATCTCATCAGAGGAAACTGAATGTTTCCAGTTACAAGCATCTGTTCCTCCTTGTTTTCCAACAGTCAGAACTAAGTTTACAGAAGTGTCTGTCATTAATAACGGCACAAAATGCCCAGACTTGCATGTCCCAGAAAAGGCACCTCAACTCTGCGTGAGCTCAACCCACGAGGAGCCGTGGGCTTGACTTGCTAATTTTGCTTCTTGGCTGTCCGAAACTTGCTCCCGAGAAGAACAAAGGTGCTCAGTACGTGTGATGCATCATGTGTGTGTCTCTGCTTCTTTTTTCAGACAAACTCCCACCTTCTTCCACTCCGTCCCACAAGTGTTTTTCTTGGTCTCCAGCTGGTTTACATGTCCCTGTCATTTAGCAGTGCTCATTTCAGCAGTGGGTGTGTGGCAGCTCTCAGGAGATCAGCTCTTCAATTACAGAATCAAATTCTCTTTTTTGTACACTATTTTCTATCCTGTCCCTTGTCCTCTGGTACTACCACAACTAAATTGTTAAACAATAGAAGTCAATAATTCATTCTACCACAGTCAAAGACAGGCAGCCAGACAGGTCAGGTGTATCAATCACCTTTCTCCAGCTCCACCACTGCTGACCACAGAAGCTCCTCCTGATCCATGTCACTGACAGACAGAGCATGTTCCCCCCTCAGTGTCACACTGTCTGCACACACAGCCAAACACTGATTTGTGCTGCTGCAGGTTCACTGATCACCCAGCATGAAGCAGCCATGGGAAGGGCTCCTCTTACCATCTCATCTGGAGCAGATGTCTGTTGAGAGACAGCAACATCCTCTCTGATTCCCAGCCCGTGCCACAGGGAGTGCAGGGGCAATTGAGGATGTCATCCAAGTCGTCCCCAATGCATCTCTTCCAAGAGCTCTTGCTCCTGCTGACCCCTTGCTGGATCAGGCCAGCACACCAGACTCCATCTCTTAATTCCACTCTCAAACCAAGGAAATGCGTCTCTCATGTTCCAAACATTTCCTCAGTGCTTCAGAGGTGAGGTGCCTCGGGCCAGCACAGGAGAAGGGCCGTGGCAGTGGCCTCAAGGAGGGACAGATGCTGACAGTCAGTGTCTTTGGACAAGGACACACTGCCTGAAAGAGACAGGGCACCTTGTGCAAAACAACAACAGAGCAGAGCTTCAGTGCGTATTGAGCTGGATAAAGAGCCTTATTGACAAACATCCTCAGTGACAGAGAGGCTCCTGCTCGCTCCATGCTGGGATTGCAATCTCACCTTGTCCTACAGCACGAGCTGTGATCAATACCACGGGCAGAGCGATGCCATTGCACAGCCCCACAGAGAGGAGGGACAGGAATCGTGTCCAGCCCCTGTGTCACTGTGAGAGGAACAAAGTCAGCACGAGGAGTGATCAATGTGAGCACCGAGTCGGGTCTATGGCTCCTCTCACCTCGATTCCAGGCCTGCCAGGGTGGGATTTTGGGCTGCATCACTCCAAAGAATCCAAAAGCACCTCTCCTTCCAGTTCAGGGGATTTTAGTAACTGGATTTCAATATTACTTTCAAGCAGCCTATGGTCCAACATGTTCCCAGCAACTCTGACACCTTTAGACAATACTGCTCTGTAATTTTTGCCCTTGTTAAATAATTTAAAGAGCACTGAAATGCAAACCTGTGTCCAAGGGCAAGATTTTTGTGCATCCCCAACAATGAGCTCTTATGAGCTGAAATTAAATTCAGTGATTTAGTCCAGAAGAAAATTAAATACACAAGAATATTTAGTAAGACAGTCTTGAAATATCTAACAGAGTGTATTTGCTGAGCCCAGCCAGGACTCACAGAACCTCGTTGCTATTTCTGCCCGAATGTTCCTCAAGGACACACTGAAGCAGCACATCAGCTGAGCCAACTGCAATTTACTGTTGTCTCTCTCCGCTCCCTAATGGATCCACCAAGCAGTTCCCAGTGAAGGGCTGGCTGACCGGCCTCTCCAGGGCATCCAACTCCTGCCAAGCACTTTGCTCATGAAAACCCCCTCTGCTACAGGCAAGAGACATCCCCCTGGCATTTCAACAGCACATCCAGCAGCCAGGTATCCATAACCTTAACCTGACAGGAATTCTGCAAACCACTTGTGATGCTTGTGATTTTGGGAGTAGTTTGCTCTGAAATTAAGTGTCATGGAGCAACTTGTGTCTGTCTGTCTCTTCCATAAGTATTTCAGACACACTGTGGAGCAGCAATGTTACACACAATCCCAAATGATAAATACGTATCTCCAAGGCTGATCATGACTCCACAGAGACTCAAGAGAGCAGGTTTTCCATGGGTGTTCCATGTGCAAGGCTGGTGGGAAGCAGCACCCACCATCCAGCGTTACAGGTGCTGTGGAGGCTGTCACTGATGGGCAGGGGGAGGCAGACACTCAGGATTCATTCAGCAGAGAGCTCTCCACCCCTCTGGACTGTCACTTTGCCCAGGTCATGACGGGGCTCCAGCCAAGTCCTGCTAGAGCACAACGCCCAAGAGGAGAAAGCCAAACTGTAGCTCAGGCAGGAACCCAAAGTATCAATTTCCACAGTGATTATTCCTCCAGTGACTGGCACAGATTGACTCCCACAGCTCCTGGTCCCACCCCACGACCCCGTGGTGTACCTGGATCCAGCCCTGTCAAGGGCCAACTCCAGCACAGGGTCTGGCTGTAGGATGCCCACGGCTGCATCCGTGATGAAAGTAAGACCTGGGGCTTTGTGCAACTCACAGAGTCCCAGGAGGAAAAATAAACTTATTATGCATAATCCTCTGCATCAGTCAGCAGATAAAATACACTCCAGGAGCACACACAGGTTTGTAAGCTAATGTATAAAAGATGAAACAAATAAAACGCTCCAAGTGATGCACATTGGGATCCATCTCTTTTGTATTTAAAAAGGAAAGCAGACCTTGGGCTTCAGGAGGTATCTTTGCACTAAATGACAGAACACTGTAATTTGTGATTTTAAATTTCCCTAACTTTCAACTGAACTATTTCTTTTCACCCTAAGGACACTGCAGTGACATGATGCTGTGTTGGGACACAGACAAGAAAACATCTTACTCACTTCACATCCCAAACCTTCCCTTTCTCCCTAAGCAACATAAAATAAACCTTGTTTGTGTCTTGCCCATGGCACGTTAATTCCAACATGCTGCTCAAAAATCCATTCAATGATGAAGAAAAAAAGCAAATGGTACAAAGAGGGTACAGCTCACACCTGGTAAAGTGAAGGGTAAAAAGACATCAAAGCCAAGAGGCCAAGTGAAAACAAAACGGGGATGGGCAGGGGATCATCAGGACTGGACATCATGAGCCCAGTCTCCTGCTGCTCATCTGCTGGAACAGGTTTTCTGGTCAGAGCAAGTGCAGCTTCTGGCTACAGAGATATATCAGACAAGACAAGGAGTCTGAGTGCATTTACAATGACAAACCTCTTCTCTTCCCCGTGAGTGGATGTTAAACAGACACTCAAGCTGTGCAGTCCCACCCCAGAGATGGCTGTGCTCCACCAATCGACAAAATGATTCATCAGAAACGTGCACAACCATCAGCAGCACTGGAGCCCCTTCGGAGCAGTGGTGCAGGACAGGAGGATGGACAGGGAAAAGCTCGGCTTTCCTGCAGCAGGAGTTAGCAGCACTGGAAGTCCTAGAGGGGTTTTTTATCTCTCCTAATTTCACAGTGACGACACAAGTGTTCTCTTGGCCCAGGATGCTTTTGGCACTTAAATCAGGGTTACAGGGATGCCAGCTCTGTGACCAAGTTCAAACACCTTCACCAGTTCACCTCCTGCATCCCCCAGTGCCACAGCCCTGCTGCCAACACCACCTGTGAGCATGACCCCAGCCCCTGCCACGCCACGGGCACCAGCAAAGCCCCTGCCACCCCCAGCCCACTGCCCAGAGCTCTCAGGCCCACAGGAGCTGTGACAGGGACTGTGCCCAAGAAGTTTCCTGGGCCAGCAGGGTTCAGCAGACTCACTGAGCCTGCCAAAGCCAGCGGGACAGGATGATGGTGGTGGATCCAGGTGTGCTGTGCCATCACCTGCCTCCAAATTCCCACTGTATCCACCTGCCTCCAGCTCAAGAGCTCTTGTCCTTGCTGAAGAATTTCCACAACCCTGCCTGCTTTCATCAGAAATCTTTTGTTCACTTACCACTGTGTTAATGCAGGGCTGCAAAACAAACCCAAAACTTTGAACCCTTAAAAACTATTTTCTGGTATTTGACCAGACATCAGACGCTGCTCCACAGAGAGTGACTAATGACCTGCTTCCTGTGAAGGGGAGAAAAACTTAATTACGTCCATTAAATTACTTCAAATATTTTTCCTCAGAGAATATGAATTATTTAAACTCAACACAGAGAAACCTGAAACATTAGCAGAAGCCTTCTGGGACTCGCTGTGTAAATCCCCACTCGAAACAGATGGGGAAAGCATGGCGAGCTGCCACAGCCACTGAAGCAATCAACAGCACTGAGATTTCAATTCGATAGCTTTAATAAGATCTTCTTAAGGAGAAGTCACTGCCTGGAGCACTGGGAAGGGCATCTCACCGCCTGGAAGGAGGAGGCACCGGTGCCACAGGGTAAACCTGAAAAGCCTCAGGTTGCTCCTGAGGGGCAGATCTGATTCCGCAGGAAAAGCTCTTCCCACACCACCCGCCTCCAACACAGGGGAACTCTACCTGTCTGGGACTTAATTTAGCTGTTTTCCTCTCAGTCTCTTTTTGAGGTGAAAAAGGAGAGGTCCAAGGTATCACCTGGACAGCAGGCACACGCCATGAAGGGTCTCCCCTCTCCCAGTCCCAGCTGGCAGGAAGGTGCCCAGGGGTGGCATTAGCCCTGGAACTCTCTCAGTTCAGAGGCTCACATGCCCCAAGAAGGAGCACAGCAGCCAGGATCCCATGGCCAGGGCTGATCCCACACCTGCCTCTCACCTGATTTCAAAAGTGAGTCACATAGAAGTGGTCACATCTCGTTAGTGCGACGCCTGTTAAGGCAAAGGTTAAGTCCATTTTTACAGCTGTCATTAAACATGACCTTGTCACCTGTAAAGTCACCAAATCATTAAACTCTGTCCAAAGCATGACAACAGAGATATTAATGTCCTAGAGTAATTTTAACAATAAAGATGTGGGAAATGCCTGATGGCATCCAGAGCTCTGGCACGCCTGCCCAGCCAGCACCGTGCCGTGGAGCAGCCCCTGGCAGCGTGCCCCAAGCTCCCAACCCTCCAAACAAAGGTCTCTGGGGAGCTGCCATCCCCCAAAGAAACATATTGCTGACAACGGGCAATTCCACTTGTCCAAGCTTATTCAGGCACCAGAGCAGGCTGGCAGCAGCATGGCCTGACACAGACAAAAACCTGCCAAAGGACACCCATGGCCACTTTTACCTCTGCATCCCCCGTCCTTCTCCTCAAAGCCGGGGCCGCACGTGCACTTCCCTATGGGGACCAGCCACTCCCCCTCTGCGCTGCAGTGCATCCGGGGGGGATTATCCACGTCCACCTCAGCATGAGCAACACAGGTGCCCTTTACTTCCACCAGCGTGGCAAAGGCCGTCTCTGCCACCGTGTCCGGGAACACGGCCAAGTTCTGCACGGTGCTGAGGCACTTCTTGTAATAGACCCGCACGGAGACCAGTGCCACACAGGCACCCACGTCCTGGAAGCCCAGGTGGAAGCCCCTCTTGCTCAGGTGCCCGATCTCCCTCAGCTCGGTGTTGAGCTTCATCTTGCGCTCGCCCAGGTCCCCCTGCGTGAAGCTCTCGTCGGCAGCGATGGTGTCGATCTTGGTGTGTTTGCTCTCGTGGACGCTCCGGCCCAGGTCCCAGTCAGACTCCACGTAGTACAGGTTGAAAGTCTCCTTGCAGGTGGTGGTCACACCTGGGATGCTGTTGCAGTCCCGCAGGGTGAACTTGAGCTCGATGAAGATCCTCTCTCCGTCGCGCCGGGCGATCCAGCCTGTCTGCAGCCAGTTGTTCTGGTTTGGCTCCATGACATTGCAGACCTGGTACGTGCGGATTGGCTTGTAGTTCTCATCCACACCACTGATCTCTTCCCACTGGGGAGAGAACACAAAGGGCTGTGGACCAACCCCAGCAGCAAAGCCAGGGCCTCATCAAACAAACCCTACACAACACACAACTCCCGATGAACTCCCCCAGCCACAGCCCTCAGATTCCAAGGCTGGACAGATCTCCAGATCTCGTGCTGGTGTGCAAACCACGACACAAAGCCTTAACTGCCCAGTGTTTGTTTGCCTGTTTTAGGAGTGTAAAATCCATTTTGAGGAGGGACTCTACACCAGTTGCACTACTCCAACACCTCCCTCCTCACTCTGCTCTCTGGGTGCTGATCATGCCAAGCTGCCCAGTGCCCCTGGAATGAAGGGATCCCCCAGCTGCCAGCCCCTGCTCCAGCTCCGTGTAAGCCAAGGGCTCACACTACAGGACCGAACACCAAGGATCTGGCAGACCCTCCCCAGAGGTGCAGAGGGACAATCCCACCTCCACACTTACCCCGTTAGACGGATGAGAGGTCCAGCCCAGCTCCGCCTGAGATTCCTTCGAGTCCAGCAGGACAACTGTAGGGAAGAAAACATGTTAGCAAACCCACTGACACAGGAAACAGTAAAACCCAGCCAGCCCATCCAGCGGGAAGCTCAGCCGGGCTGTGCTGGGTCCCAGGGCGCAGGAGCAGCTCCCGCCCTGGCTGCACCAGCCGCGATGTCACCGAGTGAGCACCGTGCGCTGCAGAGCTCTCCCTGCACACCCCGGACAGGTACCCCAGCACTGCCCCAAGGAGGGTGCCAACCCAGGGACGATCCCTGTGACAGCACAGCCAACCCTGCCGCTGTGCCGTGCCCGCAGCGCGCGGATCCCGGCACTGAGCGAGCGGCGGCTGCTTTGAAACAGGGATTTCCTTGGTAGACGACACCCTTTTCCACAAAACAGCCAATTCTCTCTTTGACAGGAAGAGTTATTTCCCTCAATTCACAGCTTCACGACGCTTCCACAGCCGGCAAACAGCCACAGCCCCCGACCGGCAGGTTCAGCCTCTCCTCGGGCTCAAACACCGGTAACGGGGAGCGCGGCGACACAACCCCGGCCGCCGTTCGGCTCCGAGCGCTCCGGGATGCTCCGGGATGCTCTTCCCGGGGCCGGGGCCGGGCAGGTCCGTCCGTGGCAGCGCAGTCAGACCCGAGGTTCGAACCGTCTGCCTGTCGCGGTGCCGGCAGCGCGGCACGGGGAGCGGAGCGGGAACCGGGACACCCCGCGCTGATCCGGCCACTCCGCGGGGACCCGTCCGCCTCTCCCGCTCCTCCCCGAGTCCCCGCGNAGATCCCGGTGATGCCAGAGATCCCGGTGATCCCAGTCATCCCAGTGATCCCAGACATCCCGGTGTTCCCAGTGATCCCAGTGATCCCGTCCTGCCGGGACGGGCTGCCTGGAGCTGCTGCCCGGGACAGCGACCGCCATCCCCTCCGTGGGCACGGGCAGCCCTCGCTGGTGCTGTGCCCCGGGTGCTGTGCCCCGGGTGCTGGCAGGAGTTGGGTCCGAGCCTCCTTCTGCAGCACGGGGCTCAGGGCAGCAGCAGGACGGGTCTCCTTCCTGGCCTGGCCTGCAAGCCGCGGATCCCAGGAGGGGCAGGTTTATGCTGCGCCCTCTCTGCGGCATTTCTGGGTGGAAATTTGAGTCCCAGATTCATCCTCCAAGCCCAGCAGCTGCTGTAAAAGCCCAAGTGGCCAGACAGACACCGCAGGAAAAGGCAGCCCCAGGCAGGGGTGTGCTGCCAGACCCTTGCCAAGGACGGTGCTCTGGCAGCGGGCACAGCACCAGGAGGCTGCCAGGGGAGGCGGTTCCTGCAGCCGAGGTACCACACCGAGCTCTGGGGAGGAACTTGACAAGGCTTGATTATCAGCAATTGTAGGTGTTGCAGGTCCCTGCAAAGTTTAGTCAGGCTGAACGCCCGCCAGTTTCCCACCTGATGGTGGATACCATCATGCCAAAGCTTGCTTGTGTAGCAACATTTGCTCCTGTGGGATGTTCCTGCCGCTGCGATTATGTGCTGTCAAATGTAAAACGTGGCAAATCTCGGGTGAAAACATTGAGCCTCCGTTGAACACAGCCCGGCCAGGGCAGCCCAGCAGCTCCCAGTGAGCCCAGGAACAGCCTTGCACAGGTTCATCCGACCAAAACTCTCCCTCCATCACGTTACAGGGCAAGGAAGCAAAAACAGTGTTTATTTATAATCTTCCTCAAGTGGAAACCAGAAGAAGTGACCCGTTATTACTGGAGATTTCTCAAGCCACCCAGGAAGAAAAGTGATATTTAGTTGTCGTTAAAGGCTCAGAACTGCATAACAATTTCATGCTATGTTAACTTCTGGGTTTTCTTTCGCATATAAATTTTTAAGGAGTAAAACAGAAAAACCCAGGCACTTGACCTTTAATCACAGTTATTTGTGTGATCAGTGAAGTGTGGGAAAAAGCTAGTTTGTGCTTGAAAGATGCCCTTTAAAGCCAGATTGCTCTAATATGACACACAACCCTAATGGTGTAATATAAAGGATCTTGCTCGCCTGCCTCTGGGCACAGCAGCTCCCATTTAGTATTCACGTGCTGGGTCTCACAGCTGGGACACTGGAAGGGATCAATGTCATGAAGCAAATCGGTCCAGGCCCCTGGGACTGTTCATTCACCACCGAGCCCAACAGGCTCTGCACACTGGACACTTTGCTGTCGCTGAGGAGCCAAGCAGGGAAGAGGATTTTTGATCTATCTGGAGGATTTGTTGTTAGCTGTGTTTCCCTAGAAGAAGGATCTGTCATGCTAACATAGCACACAGTTTTTCCAGTTATCTGAAATATTATTCCAAGCACTTATAAAATCTTCATATTAGAATAGCCAGACGTATTTTAATTAAGATTTTTGAAATATCATATTGTTTTGGGGAAATGATCTCATGAATTTTTCATTGGCAACTCTGGATGACTAAAAGCCATCACCGGGGTGGAGGAAACAGAGCAGCCTTTAATGGAGACTGTTGGATTGGTTCACTATCAGGTACATCAGATGAGCAGGGCCAGGCTTCTGAGCCTGAAGGCGAGCCAGGACAGAGGCCTGCTCTCCACAGGGGGTGCAGCAGAGGGATGCTGCCTCCAGGATGCCACAGCAGACAGTTCCTCGAGCATCCGTGGCACCACAAGGGGCCACTTTCTGCAGGTGAACAAAGAGGGACAGGCAGGTTGTTTGGTCACCTGCCTCGAGTGCTGCTGCAGCTGCAGGATGAGCCTGGGGAGATGAGAGAAGGAAAGCAAAGACACTGGGTCATCCAGGTCTGGATCGCCAGGGAAACGTGTACAAAGAGCAGGGTCAGCCCAGAAAATGTGTAATTGGCCAAGCTGAGCTATTACCTGCTGTAAGTGGAGACAGAAAGATAGTTTTGACACCACCGTGAAAATAACCCTCCTGGAAAAAAAAATCAATACAAACACACTAAGGAAAGAGAATCAGAAACTGAGACTATCAATTCCTGAAATAAAGAGCGAAAGTCTCAGTGGGAGGACAGCCAGATCTGGACTGAAAAACGAAACTTTGCTTCTTTTGCTGACAAATTACTTTTTATGCTAAAGGACAAAGGGAGCTGGGAGGACAGGGGCCTCGATGTATGGCTGGAGGAGCAATCCTTGACAAAAGACAGAGCAGGCAGAAATCCCATGGAAGCTTTTCCACTTCTCCTTTCCCTTCCACACTTGAAAGGACTTTCCTACAATGGAAAACAAGGGATTTGTGCAATTTCAAACTGCTTTGGACATGTCACACAAAGATGCTCCAGGACTTATGCTGCTTCTGCTGTGGCAAGGGCAGAGCCAGAGCAGAGCAGGCAACAGCAATTCAGTACAAGTGTGTGTGGAATCAGGGAATAGCCCACTCAGGAAAGAGGCTGAGACTATTTGGTCCCATCAGCACCTCACCAGCCCGCTACTCCCAGCTGATCCCAGGGCTCAGGCCACGTTTCTCAGGGCACAACACTCCATCACAGCCAGTGCCAGCCGATCCCCCTCCTTCTGCCCTGCTAACTGGTAGAAATCACTGTGAAAATGAAAGTTAATGTAAAGCTCTTGCATGTTTGTATCTCATACTCAAAGCTGCACAGCCCAGCCTCAGGACTGCAAAGGGAAAACCTTTCTGGGTTGGTTGTTTGCAAATACAAAGGAACCAGAGCTGTGTGGTTGTTTTTAACAGCTCTTTCTGTCAGATATGTACTCTCTGATCCAGGATCTCTGCACTATAAATGTTTTGCAGCAGCTCTTTAGCTTTTAAGGTAATCACATAAGAGACCCTTGACTGTATAAAGGCAGCTAATCTGGGCAAATGCTTTTAAGCACCTTTACATTTCTTTGCTAATGGATTTCCAGGCAGCCCACAGAGATCCACATTCTAGAAAATAATGTAAAATAGAGTAAGTGTCTAATTTTTTTAAATGCCTCACATTCATCATGCACTGAGAAAATCCAGAGCTCCAGGCAGCATAAGATCATTAGACTTATATAAGTCATACCCCATTCTGTCATCATTGTATGAGCCCAGCCTTTGGCTGGGGCAGGGATCCGCTCAGCGTTAAAGTTCCCACTCAACCAGGGACAAATTACCGCCCGCCATTAATTACAACTAGACAGGAGGGATCCAGGCACCGCAATCTGGTGACAGAGCCTGAAGGGCCTGAGGTGTGCACTGAGCTTGGGAACCGTGTGTGGGATCTGCCCCCTCAGAGCACACCCTGGGAGCAGCAGGAGGGTTTGGGGGGGACACTGCACTGAACCAGCAGCTGCCAAAGGGGATGGGGGAGCAGGACCCCTGGGAGGGGGTGAGAGCAGGGCAGGATGTCAGCACCTCGATCTTTGCACAGACAGACTCCTTTGCCCTTAGCTTGCCCATCTGTGGCTTACTCTGCTTGAAAGCCAGAAGTGCAGAGGGAGAGCTCAGGGGTGTAAGCCTCTGAGAGCAGAGGGAGAAATGAGGATTTACCTCGAGTATAATGGTGCAAACAACCACTAGTGTAATTTTGGTAGCAATTACAGGTAATTTGAACAAAGGATTTGTCCTACCTTTGATTTGCTCTCCTTCTCTTCCTGTCTCATTTCATTAAAACCACTTACAGAGATTTGCAGCAGTTCTGTTTGAAGTGCTGTCATCAGGATTTTCATTTGCAGTGGCATTGGAAATGATCTTACAGCAGGCTGGTTATGTTTCACAAAGGGATCTGCAGCATTTGGCCATCACTCAGGGCCACAGGCATTTCAGACAGGCCAGTCCTGCTGGCCATGTGGCTGCTGAGGTGAGTGTCCGGCCTCAAGTGCCAGGAAGGAAGCTGCAGAGTGGCCACAGCAGAGGCCAGCACCTACTTCAGTGCCAGGCCTGGCTTCCCCAGTTTTACGGTGTTTCCCTGATTTATTAAGAGATTTTTTTATGTTTAAATCTTTGTGCTGATCACCATTTGAAATCCATCACCAAGGTCTCCAGCTTTTTTGGCCCTTCAGTAACGTGGCAGTAAAAGCACAGGAAAGGCTCTGAGCTGCTGTGGATTTCCGTGGGTGATGCTGCTCTGGCTCCTGCTCATTAGACAATCAGAGATGTGATTTGCACGATATGCTGATGAGGAAAGACACTTCGGGACTTGGTCCCCTCCCTAACTCAATCACCACAAGACGTTCACCAATTATCCCCCAGTCACGGGGTGAGGGTGACAGGGGGGTCACGCAGAGTGAGTCTTTTTCATTTGCCCGTGATAGAAGAGGAGAATACACTTTGCAAATTATAATTAGCAATTTAGTCCAGCTGGGGCTAATTCCTAGATGCATTTTGCGCTCCAGGACTCGGCACTCGGGCAGACTCTAAATAAGGCACCAGCCTGATGTGTCCAGCTCCATTAAAGCTCTCCAGTAATTACAGAGTGCTTGGTGCACAGCGGAGAGCTGGATGGCTTTCCATGCCTGTGGTGCCTCTGCTCCCCCACAGCCCTGCTGAGGCACGATGTAGAGGGACCACCTGCCACAGGACACCTCTCATGGGGGTCCTGCCAGCTCTGTCCCTCCTCACTGGCACATCCCAGCCCTTCTCCTGTGCTGGCTCAGCGCTGGCTGGAGATGGAAGGGAGCAGGGGAAAGGGCTGCAGCTCAGGGAAGCGATAAATTCTGCTCCATTCTGAGGTGCATTCACAGGCCAGGGTAAGATTGCCGTGCAGGTTCACAAAAATCCTGATTAAATAAACAGAAAGGGAGGAAATGCTGGAGAGATCATCCAATCTGCATCACAATTAGGGAAAAGAACAACAAATGGCAAAAACAACCTGTTCCCATCTGCAGCTGCCATTTGTTCCCACCGTACCTGAACAGCCATGCCCCAAGACCAGGAGCCTTCTTTGGAATGTTCGAGTGTTTCATGCAGGAGGAGTGGGGAAGGAGCCTCTCTCTCTGTGTACTGCAGATTCTGCTCTGATGAAGCATCCAAGAGGATTTTACCAACCAGATACTTACTGCTGTCTCCAGCCTGGTACCAGAAGTGGGGGGCTCAGCCCTGGAAGGGGCTCCATGAACGGAGCCCACATGGGGACAGCAGTCGGGCTCTGGACCTGGGGCTCACCCTGGTGTCAGGCCAGGTCTCTGCCCTGTGCAGCAGTTCAGGTCACGGTCACGTCTGGCCACCCAGAGCAGGAGGGTGCTGTTCTCAGTGCCTGCATTTCAGGCATTATTCAATCCCAGCCTGGCTAATTTATCCATAAACCTTCCTAATAAGTGTGATAGTGCAGGAATGAGAGAAAGCAGCATTATTATCTGGAAACAGAAGCAGCTGACAGCATGTTTAATCACAGGATGTGTAACAGTGACATCGGTGGAGGACAGGATTAGACACTTCTCCAGTCAGTCACACAGCACAGCCTGAGGGTCACTGAACCCAAGCAGAGGAGAAGCAAAGGTCAGAGCCGGGGGCTCCCAGCGAGCAGGACGCACTTGGAGCCAGGAGCAGGCTGGGCTGGAGGTGCCCTGACACCCCGAGGGCAGCTGGCATCCAGGGAGAGCCCAGGGAACTGCAGAGCTGAAGCCACCACTGGTACCAGAGGCCCCCAGCTGCCTTCAGCTCTGCAGGCTCCCTGTGCCTAACAGGATTCTGCAATCCGTGGTGAATGTGCTAATGGGATAAAAAGGTAAAGAGTTCATCCTGCTCACTTTTCTCTGCCTCTTTCTTTTTTTCTAAGCATCTCTCTCGCAGTTTGCTCTGGCTCTTCCTGAGGTTTGCAGATCAAAAGCCTTAATAAGAGTCAGAAATTATTATGTGAATCCTATTTATCGCAAAGCAAATGAGATCTAGTGGGCTGCAGCCTTGGGAGCTGCAGCTGTTGTGTTACCAGGAGTGCAATCAAGGCCCTTGGGGTTCTCCTCCCCAGCCCCAAAGTTTGAGGGATGCAGATTGCAGGACTGTGGGGAGCACAAGGGAGACCTGCCTGCAGCTGCAGGAGGTGCTGTCAATGGGCAGCAGCACATCAGGGAGCAGCGATGGGGCTGGAGGCTCTGCATAAACTGCAGCGAGGTGCTGGATGTGCCAGGCACTACCAGGCACCAAGGGACAGCCCCAGTCCCGGGGCCATGGGGGCTGCAGCATTACTCCTGCCATTCCTGCTGCCACAGCAGGCACAGTTTAGCACACGCCCTCTCTTCTTCGTAATCCCAAAGCTTGGGTTACACCAGCAGCTCCTCCGTGGTGAAATCCAGGTGTTTTGATTTATCTGTGAGAGATCTCATTATCAGCCGTGCCAGCAGACTCTGACCTTTCATGGCAGGGCCTCTTTGAATTTACTTGCTGCCCCGAGGTACAAGAGAAACCATGAGAAATCAATTTTCTTTCCTTCAAGACCCCCTAGTTTTCAAGAACTTTTAAAGGGCAGAGAAACCATAACTGGGACATCTTCTACCTTTTAAAAGGTCCTTCATCACGTTGGATTTTGATTAATCAGCCTCCTACTCCCCCGTCACTTCCACAGTGGAGAGCTCTGGAGACCTCCTGGCAGCCCCTCTCTGCAGAGGGAGAGAGGGGAAGAGGAACAGGGAGAGGGAGAAGCAGAGGGAGAAGGAGAGGGAGGTTTCAGAGCCTGGGGGAGCCACAGCCACCCAGGGGAGAGGCTCCAGCCCCTGCGCCTGCACTCCTGCTCCTTCTGCTGCTGTTAGGGAGGCACAGAGTCTTGCTGGGTGCAGGATGCTCAGCTGGTCCCTCTGGCTGCCCCGTGGCTGCCTCCAGGCTGAGAGAGAGTTCCTGGGGCTGCAAACCCTGACACTGACTGACTTGCCCCAGCAGCTGCCAGGCCCTTGGTGTGAGCATCACCCTCACAGAGGAGCCTGACGCTGTAGGGGACAAGGTGCTCATCGCAGCCCCTGGCCAGCAGGTGTGGGGGCCTGGGGAGCACTGCAGGCTCTGAGTGACAGCAGCCAGCCTCCTCTGCCTGCCAGATAACATACATAATTCAGGCGAAATATTCATTTAAGACCGTCTGAGCCATGGCAATAACGCAGACATTATGACAATACAGATCAATAAAGCCCAGAGAGGATCCTTCACTGAACCACGCTGCAATTGTTCAAACCAGGTCTTAATTGTGACAGGAATTGATTTCTCTTTTCTAATATCCCCGACTTTTAATTAAAAAGTAGTTAAGTAGACAATACATTTCCAGGATCGTTTAGAGGCAGGACAACATCAAGAGGCACACACTCAAAATGCAGAAATGGTGCCTTGTTAATACCAGGGGACAAACCACAGCCTGGGGAGTTGCTCCGTGCAAGTCAGAGGTGCCTGTGGCTGAGCAGGACTCCCAGGCCAGCACCCACAGCCCCAGCGAGGACATGGGCATGTCCCCACTCCATCCATCTGCATTTCACACCTTGCACACACGAGTGCCTCTAATTGCTCTGATTAACCAGCAGGCTCCAGCGCTTTGCTCTGCCTTTGACTGGTGGCATGTGACAGAGGCTGGCAGGGAGGGCAGGGCAGCACAGCTTCCACCACAGGAGGGGAGGGCTGCCCTGGGAGCCCCAGCACAGCCTTTCCTCCACTCTCCATGTGCTCCTTGGGACGATTTCAGGACGTGCCCATAGCACAGAAGGGGCCGGGAGGAGGGAGTGCTGAAGCCCCTGTGAAAGGAGGGATTGAACTCCTCCAGCCTTTTTTGGTTTTGCTTTCCAGGCAGTGACCGGGGGGCAGCAGCACAGAGAGTGTGAGGAGCCAGCTGTGAACCAGACATCATCCTCCATTAGAGCAAAATGGACCAAAGCACCTTAATCTGACTGGAGGGAGACCATTAACATCAGAGACTCCATTAAGAAGAAATGGGCCTTTTATCTACTAATCAAGAATCATAAAGGAAAAAGCCTTGGAAGACACCCACAAACGCTGGTGAGGAGGAAGGGGCTGCACAGCCCTTGTCCCGAGTTCCCCATGGACAGCTCCTCCTCTCTATCGATAAACACAACTGCAGAGTCTTCCTCAAAGCCAGCACTGGCTCCAGAATCTGGAGCAGTAGCACAAAGCAGGGAGAGCTCCAGGCTCTAGAGACACGTACTGTCTCTGCATTAAAAGGGGCTGGAATATCTTTTGGCTGTCCTCACTGAACATGTCTGGTATTTTCTCTGCTGGTGGGTATCTAAGTGGTCAGACACTGCGGCAAATCCTGTTTCCCTTGGACTGATTAGATTAAAGAGCAGAGGTGCTGAGGAGCTGCTGATACTGCCAGGAAAGGAGAGCAAAGGCTGAGGAAGATTCTCAGAAACATCTCCACACACTATTCTCCCCCACAGCCCTTGTTCATGCCAGTCAGAGACGCAGAAGCATCACCCTCGTAAACACAGCCCGTTTATTTATATCCCCTGGCTCATCAGATATAAACCAAACAGCAAGAAATGGTCTCCTGGATCTTTGAACCCCACAGCAGCCTCACAGCACTGCATCCCTGCCATCCACCTGCTGGCACTGTCTGCCTGCCCCAAAAACCTCCTTCCTAGAAAGAGCAAATCCAGCAGCCAAGCATTAAACAGCCCCCGAGGGAAGGAGCATTGGCTGACAGCGTCACCAGTCTCAAGAAGGAGTGGGATAACCCAGACAAATCCTCTGAATAATCTGTGGGGCTCTAACACCTTCTCATGCTGTCAAGCTTTTAATTCATCCAGCTTTGTTACCTTGGATATTTAGTTCTCTAAATAAAACAGTCCCCAGAATGATAAAACCCTTCATTAACGCCACTGGGCTCGTGCCTAAAACAACAGCACATAATTTCCTGCCACTTAGTTTGATTTCACTGTCGCTTGGGACAGGATTAGAGAGAAAGAGATCTACTAATTCTTCCAATATCCTTCAGCAAACATCGTCTTGGACCAAAGAGGACACAGGATGCCAGTGCTAGTAATTCTGAAGAAGTTAAAGAGGTTTGAACCCTGCCCTCCCACCCTCAGGCCTCACCACAGGGCTCACCTCCAACCTGCCCAGCTCACCTGCTGAGGAGCCCATGGCACATCTCCCACTTCCCACTTGCTGCTGGTTTTTTGGAGCTGTTCATAATTCAACCAGCCCAAGCGTTGCAGCATCACAGTGGCCTTTCCCAAACAAGCCAGAATTTTCCAGCTGGACATCTCTGGCTTTGTGTCAAGTTCCAGTTCCCCAGCCAGCAAGTCCCAGTGCCTGCCAGTCAGTGAGTTCACATTCAGTCATTAAGCTCCCATCAGCTGTCAGCCCTTTGTTGTGGCACTGGGATGGCTGCAGCCAGCACTGACAGCTCTCCAG
This sequence comes from Pitta sordida, assembly GCA_013390025.1. Lineage (NCBI taxonomy): Eukaryota > Metazoa > Chordata > Aves > Passeriformes > Pittidae > Pitta > Pitta sordida. The sequence goes on along the minus strand of WEKX01008340.1, from coordinate 247,050 downwards.
GCTTCTCCCACGCCCGCAGAAAGGGTTTAGCCTGACCAGACATCTCCAGAAGGGAATGTGGCAGTTGGGTCTGGGATGACTTCCCATCCATCTCCATCCTATAGGGAGGCACGAGGAGCATTGCCCCTGTTTTCACTGGCCACAAACATAATTCCCACGGGGCTGCACTTTGCCAAACCCCTGCAGCAGCAGGAGCAGAGCTGGGGGAGCTCCCTGGCCCCTGCACTTTGCTGGGCTGCGGTTTGTGCTTGTTTTCTCCTGTAGCTCTGTGCTCCTGACCTCAGAACTGTTAACTCTCAGAACCTGACCTTCAGCCCTGCTAAATGAATTTCCCCTCTGTGTTACCGTCAGGGCCGGGCGATGCCGGGAACAGCGCTCAGTTCAAGGCGTGCTGGGGAAGAGCAGGGTCTTGCTGGGGCACGGCTGCCTGCCAGGCTGCACACATCCACACCACGAACACTTCTGCCTCACTGGGGAACACAGCAATGCCAGAAACCTCAAATGTTCGTGCAGGGTTTGAAGCAGCACCCAGGGAAGTCCATGGCTGGAGCCCAGAGCCCTCGGGCAGAGCTGGGCCAGTGGCACATGCCACAGGATGGATGGCTGGGTCAGGAGTGGGCAGGTTGGGGCAGCACAGGCACAGACTGAGAGCTGGCTGCCACCCACCCCGCCACACTGACCCTGCAGGACATGTCCCCCAGCCCTGGCACCTGCTCACCCACTGACCACAGCCACGGGCACACCACCGTGGGGATGGGGCATGGGGAGGGAGCCTGAGCTGAGCTTTCAGGGGCCCTGCAGACTTCAGAGAGCAGGGAAGTAATTGAGTATTGACTGAGATGTCCCAGGTGAGCCCCCGATGCAACATTACGTTCTGCTTAACTCGATAATTACCATTTATATTACCCCTTCCCACACTCTATCTTTATTAAGCCAAAAGATCTCTAATTAACTACTTCGTTTAAGTGTAAAGTTTTAATTAATTCCTATTATGAAGTATAATTGCTTATTAGAGGTAACATTGCACAATCTATCACACCAGGATCACTCCGTAATGTTTTAACCAAAGTACAAGTTTGTCCTAGTGAGTGAGCAGAAGTCCTACAAATCAGGCCGTGGGATGCAAAACTTCCTCTGCAAAGCCAAAAGGAACCAACAAATGTGCAAACGATTCGGAATAACCCCTCTCAGAGCTGCTCACCCTCTGAGCCCCAGGAGGACGGGTCAGGCTGCAGCTCCTGCCGCTGCCTCAGTCCCATTGCCTGCGGCAGCACCACCCCTGCAAATGCATTTAACTGCTGATTTAAGCTTTGATTTCAATTAATTTGGCTGTTAGAAGAGTTTTACTTTAGGGCTTGATGTGTTGTTTATGGAGGAGTGGCAGCACAGCACGTCAGCTCAGGGCAGTTTCAGACTTTTGTGACAATTCTGCAGCAGTTGCACAAATGCAAAATCCTTACAACGAACACCAGCCTTACAGGGACTTACAGAAACACCTTGCAAAAGGCACAATAAATTACTGACTTTGTGGCATTGGGGCTGAATTAAAATAATAAATAAAGTTTTCATCTGCTGAAAGCTGTTTCCATGGTGCTGCAGCAGCAGATGGTCCTTCCTGGAGATGAAGGATTTCGAAGCTCTGCCAGAGCAGAGAGAACTGGATGGAGGTTTAACACATGTAAGATTTTAGAGGAGAGTACCTGGTGGTGCAGCCTGCAGCGCTGGCACAGCTGAGCCCCCAGGACCCACCACGGTGCCCAGCTCAGCCCAGGGGTGATCAGAGGGGGGATGGACCCAATTAACTGTTTATTGGGGTCTCTTCACACTTCCTTGGGAGGGAAACCCCAACAGCCACAGCCTTCACTCACACCAACAGCCCGTTCTGGCTCTGTTTTATGAGTCATTAACTCCTAATAAGTAGAAAACTGCCTGATGGGCTTTGGACATGAATATTTACTGTATCAGAGACAATCCACAATCTAAATTACCAGCCATAAATCAGGTTTTGAATGCTGACGTATCTTTAATAATGATAAATGAAGTATTTATGGATGCTGCTAAAGTTCACATCAGGATTCTGATTTATGAGCACACTGAGCTCAGGTGGAGCCATCCACCCCAGGCCCAGCACCTCATCCCAGATTTGGGCACCATCACACCCCTCACCTGTGCTCCAGTGGCTGCCAGGCCTGTTCCTGTGCGATGGGACTGATGATCCCCTGCCCTGCCAGCCCCAGGAGCTGTGCCACGGGAACCATTGTGTCCTGAGCCAGGGCTGTGACAGCTCCCCTGCCAGCCAGAGAAATGCTAATTACGAAGCAAGTAATTAGTGGCTACAAAATATGACCAATACAATTATACTGAGGGTTTTTAACTCTGTCTGTCCAGAGTCTTGGCACGGAACAGTTTTATAATTAGGTGGCAAAACTGACAGGCAGCTCCAGTCAAACTCCCCAAGTGTTCTGCACCAATAATTACTAATCAACTTATTTCTCTCAGGATTAAAAAGGCGTTCTGCAGGTAATTTGCCCAAAATAGCACAGGCCTGGTGCTGGCAGAGAGCTCTGCACCTGCAGAACGCAGCAGGTCTGGGATGGCTCCAATGCCAGGCTCACAGACACCTCCTGAGGGACCCTCACCCCGCCTGGGGACCTGCCTGTGTCCCCCCGTGGCTGCTCCACCACCCAAACCTGCCACACAAGGGCACTCGGTGCAGCCCACCAGCACCCAGCACATCACGACGAGAGTGTCACCAATGAGTCACTCAAAGAATCACAAGGAAAGGTGGTCACGGAACGTGGGATGTGAGCACAGGCAAGGGATGAGGTAGAGCAGGGAGGCAGCAGTGATCCCAAAGTGCTCTGCTCCCTCCAGGTTGTGGCTGGGCACAAGGATAAAGAGAATGGGAGCAGCTTTGTGCCTGAGGCACCTCCCCGGAGCTCCAGATGCTGACGCCATGCCGAGCTCACCTGGTGCTCACCTGCACGGGGACATGCCCTCCCCAGCACTGCTCCATCCCAGGTGCTCTCAGTGGCACTGCAATGATCTCATCCATCTGCATTTTCTAAGGCTGTTTGGAAAAAGGCAGACGAGTCTGTAATTTGTCATTACCACACCGACACGGGGAACAGCTGAACAAACCACTAATATTGAACAAACAACCAAACACAACTTGCAGCGGCTCCTATCGAGCAGAGACCAATGCTGATGGATGACCTGTAGCACCACAGGAGAATTATTTGTGAATTGCCATTGATTCCCAAAATCAAAACGTAAATTTTTCTTCACAATGGAAGTATCATGGGAAGTTTTGCTTTTGGAAGGTCTTTTGTCTCACTGTGATTTTTATGGGGAAATAACATTCACTCCAGCCAAGCCCACAGTATCCTTGTGACAGAAACAAGCTGGTTAAAGCCAGGCACCTGCCTCTGGGTCTGAGCACTGCAGAGCATTCTCAGAGTCCTCCTCAGCACCGGTGTGGCTCCAGAGCCAACCCCATGAGCTCCACGTCAGCCTCAGCACCACTGGCCACTCACAGCAGCACAGGGGGAAGCATCCCCAGTCCCCACCGTGATTCAGTACAGAGCATCCTGCTGCCTGTCCAAGCTGAGGGACCCAAACCTGTGATGTGGACCCAAGCAGGTGTCCACTGATGTTTCTGAAGGACCCACTCCTCCACCATGGCCCTGTGTGCAGCTCCAGCCCACGGCTTCACTCCCACAGCCCATCTCTGTGTCTAACAAGCTCTACAGCTCCCAGCCCACCACCTTCCAGCTTGGCTCCACTGCTGGGCAGGAGCTCAGCGTGTTGCTGTGGAACCCAAACCCCCAGCGCTCACCCCGAGCTGCTCTGTCTCACCACAGAACATCTGCCACGCAGGCAAGTGTTCTGTGCTTCTCCCACTGCTCCCGCCAACAGCACCAGTGCTGCTGCTCCCAACGGAGCGTGAGGCACCGCTGAGCCTCCCTGGCAACCTGCACACAGGACAAACCTCCTCCCTCTGTCCCAGCACACAAGAGCCACCCGGTCCCCTGAGGGATCCTGCCTGGCCCTGCAGACCCAGCAGCTCTTCCCACAGCATCCTCAGCACCTGCCACTGGTGCACACTCTGTGTTCCCCTGCATCCCCAGCCTTTTGTCATTATCTAACCCGTGACAAACCCATTAAGATTGTAAAGATCAAAATGACTGTGATCCCAGGCAGATGTCCAGGACTGGCCCAGAGGAGCTACAGTGTTTTGCACCTAAGGCAGCAACAAATTACTGAAGGTCACCTATGATTTATCACTGCTTTGCTGTCCAAACAGTGACACTGTTCCCCTCAGGGAAGCAGCCTCATGGGTGCCAGCACATCTGCTTTGATTGAGCCTCTAACAGGGATGATTTTGCTTATTTTATTGGACTGGAAGCACCCCCAGTAAGCATGTTGTCTCCTTGTCTGAGTGATGCCTTCGCCATATGATACTGAATTTACATCCCTTCCACTGCACACAACTGCTCTGACAACTGGAAAAGCACCGTATGGGGAGAGGACACACTCCAGGAACTCAGTCTCAGCAGGGATGAGGCTTTGCTGTTCTCGTGAATATGCCAGAAATGGCTGCAGGTGACAGGCCCTGCCGGAGATCAGACTACGCAGCACTGAGCTGTGTTTTCATCTTCAAAGAACTTCAGCGTGCAAAGAAATTAACAGCAGCTTTTGGCTGTGTGGGGGTCTGAGACACCAGGCTGGCACCACAGAGTCACTGTCTGAAGGCAAGAGCTGCTCTGATGAGGAACAATTAGACAAGAGGGCAGAGACACCTCAGAGGGCTCTGCCACCTCTGCCATGGGCTCAGAAACAGAACAAGTCCTGCCTGTGCCTGTGCAGGCAGGACTTGCTCTGAGGTTTGTCCTCAGAGGACAAACCACTCTGAGCCAGCCTTCCCTCCACCAGCACTCCCAGAACGGGCTGGGGCACATCAGCAGGGGCAGGGCTACCCCAGGTTTGAAACACACAGGGTTTTTCTGCAAACAGCTCCCCAGCCCTTGGAGCAGGAGCTGTGTCCATCCTGTCCATCCGCTGGCACAGTGGGGATGGGTGACTTGGCCCTGCCACCAGCGCCTGGCCTACCCTCACCAGATATCCCCTTCATCTCACCAGAGGCTGCTGGATTTAATTCCCTGCACTTTGGTGTAAAGTCAGGGTCGCATCCAGAAAGCAATTTGTGTCTCCTGAAGCAGTCAGAATATTTCCCATTAAAATGTAAATTGGGCCAAGTTTTCTGGCATCTCTTTTCCTTCCTTAAGGAAGAATATGAACTTGTATTATTTTTTCCATCAATGATATCTTCTCCTCAGTGTTACGCCGAGGAGAAAAGCTGCCTGATACACACTTTTGGCAAATTAAATTTGAATTGAGTCTGACAGCACAACAGGGATCCAGATTACAGGGAGATGTGCTGGCCTAATTGGACTCATTGCCAAGAAGTTACTTGCAGAGCATTAACCACGGAGGGCACAAGTAGAGCAAACACAGTCTCCGCACCAAATGCTCCTCCCAGCCGAGCTGCCCAGTGCCCCTGCTGTTCCCAGTCTGTCCCAGCACCAGTGGCACCTGCAGAGCCCTGCCAGTCCTGGGGCTCCCAGGGATGGCGGTTCCTGCCCTGCCACCAACCCCTGGGGCTGCTCCACCACTGTCCCTGCTCTGCCACCATCCCCACCTCAGCACTCACCTCCCCACAGCTGCAGAGGGGAAGGGACAGCTGGTAACAGGCACAGGATTTTGACCAGACATGCTCAGAATAATGAAACCAACTGTCCTGCTCACACTGCAGGTTTGAAGAGATGATGTTTCATGATTAAAACTCAATATCCCTGTGGGCTCCTACTTCTTTTGCCTCCAGACACCAGGAGGCAGGGAAGTGCTCTCTCCATGCCTTGGGAAGCCTGTCAGTGTCTGAAGGGTGTTTAGAGGATACAACACTAAGGAGAAAAGCCTGAAAATTCTCCTCTGCTTGGGTAGGGCAGGCAACTCCCACAGGCTCGGGAGCTCCTGGTTCCTCAGAAATCTCACCCAAACAAGTTGAGGCTGATGACAATTTGCATCATGGAGTAAAGAAGAGCTTGACAGAGCTGAAGCCATGCCACTCCCAGCCCCTGTGGGCTGTTAATGGGGAGCATCATCCCAGACCCAGGGAGAGTTCTTCAATAAAAATGACAAGTTTCATTGCAGGGAGGGATCTGATCCAGTGCTTTCCCTGTGCTGGGGACCAGAGAGCTTCCCCCATAAGACCACAGCTCCTGGAACCCAGCACATGGCTCAGTCCTGCAGCAGCAGCAGGTCAACCAGCAGCCTCAGCCACCATTAATTATGCAGAGAATAATTTGCTGGTGAAATTAAAATTAAAAAAAAAAGAGCGTCTAATTCAATAAAAATTAAATGAATAGCTAATTTAACAATTCCACAGTGAAGAGCCCACTTGACCTCTGGAGCTCTCTTTCCTGAACACAGGGGCTGTTCATGGCTCCAGTGACACCCCACCATTGTCCCACCCCTCTCCAGGGGCTCCCTGCAGCCACCCCGAAAGTGGGTGAGCCACAGCCTTTCTGACAAAGGGAAAAAACAGAGAAGAGGTGGGTGTACACAGACCTTATGATTAATGTCACCTTTAAGCCCTTGAAAAATTTCAGTCCAAATAAATATTTTTTTTTAAGGAACTAGAAAATAGGAAGAAGATAAAAAGCACCCAGACAGAATTTCCTCCAGAAAAGGGACTTGAGAGCAAATCTGACAAATGTGCCTGCGGTGACCTCAGAGAGGGGGTTCTGTCTGGGGAAGCAGACTCTCCAGATGGCCTCAAGGTCCCTTCTGTCTCTATCATCCACGCTTCTACAGACTAATTCCTTAAATCAGCATCCTGTGGAAATCTGCCAGGCATTCTGCCAACTCTGGAGCTGGAAGAAGGACTGGAGGACATTGTAAGTGGATATCCATGCACAGAGCGAAGAAGGAAACTGGGTCCTTGCAATAGGTCCCTACAATCTCCAGGGATGAACTCAGAGGAGCATTTCACAGCAGCCTCCTCGTGTGACAGCAAGGCACAAGTGAGGCAGTGATGGAGAGGCAGAACCACGTCAGACAAGAGCTGTTCTGTGGATGCCCCTTCCCATGTGGTATTTCATGACCTTCTCCTGCCACAGCCAGATTCCCTCCTGCAGCAAAGCCAAGAACTGCAGCTCAGCATCCCCCTCTGGGTACATACCTGGCCTGGATGGACAAGACCATCTTTCCTGGCTGTGACCACAGTGAGTGAAAACCCTCACTCTGAGCTCCAAGCATCTGGTGGGGTGGGCTGGGCTCCATCTGGAACCATCTCCCCATGCAGGGGACTATCTCCTAGTCAAGGCATTACAAGAAAATAAATCAGAAGATTAACATAAATTTTGTTTGAAAGACTTAATCAGCTGCAAATTGCAATGTTATGTTTCCAGCTTAATTAGCCCGAGTCTGGTTTACATTGTATTGGGAAGCAGAACGAGGGCAGTAGCAGCAGGATCACAGATCTCTGGGGTGATGGAAGGAAACCTCTCCCTGGCTGGGGCTCAGATGCCTCTGACAGCCAGATCCTCGACAGCTTCAGCAGGGCTGGAAAGGTCAGACACTGAGCAGCTTCAGCTCCAGTACCAGCCCTGGCCCAGCCAGCCTGGCCTGGTGTTGCTCTTTTGAACCATTGCTCTGTGAGTTTGAACTGGCTCTGCTAATGAGGTTCTAAAGATGCATTTTCATTTGGAGGGCAAGTGCTAATTGAAATGCAAACCATGTACCTCCTGCTCTGAGTGCTCACGCCAATGTGATTTCCACAAGGGCTGCAAACACAAGGGTCACCCTGGACTGTGAATTGGTTTATGAAGGTGTTTATTGTTCCACCTACCAGATCTCTAAGGCAGGAGCTATGTCCCACCCCTGTGTCCCAGCACACAGCTCGCCGTGTCCCCCGGGGCTCCTGGCACTGCATCTCCAGCCACTGGATGGAACAGCAGGATCTCAGGCTGGGAAGCACCAAGAACACCTGAATGAGCAACAGAGCCCAGGTTTGCTCTATCCTGATGTGCTCAGAGGTGGTGACAGTGCCCCGACACTGACACACAGGCTGGTTGATTCAGCTGGTGCTGAGCACATCACACTGACAGGGCAGTGCCCTGCACACAGCCAGGAGGCAAAGAGGTAATTTATAGTGCCTGCAGTTCCTGCAAGGGAACTGGGCCACCAGCCCTCTCACCCCTTCTTGATGCATGGCCCATCCTCTGGATGCTGGTGGCACAAATAAAGCTGTCACTTGCAGGGACACTGAACACCGGCAGCAGCGAACAAGCCGTGAGCAGAGGCACCAAGATGTCGACGTGTTTTCCCAGTTCTCTGCCCACCAAGGCTGCTCACAAAGGCCACACCAGGTTGTGGCAGCACGGGAAGGCAAGAGCCCCATCCCTACCCTCAGAGTCCCCAGGGAGGACAAGGATCTGGGGCAACAGAGCCCCGTCACCCAGGGTGGTGACTCCTGGAGGTCCCTCAGTCGGTGCCTGTGCCAGCACAGAGGGCACAGCTGCACCCCGTTATCGATGGCACATCAGCTTTGTCTGAGCAGGGAAATACATCAGTGAAAAATAGGAAACCTTTGGAAAGTGGATGGCAGGTGCAGGAGTGATGGATGAGCACTGGAGGAGCCGGGCAAGGATCGATGAACAGCTGATGAGCTGAGGAGTGAGGCAGAGGGAGCTCACCGTGCAAACCTAGCAGGGAAATTGCTCACTGTGGTGGGAGGTTACACCCCACCCCAGGCACAGGGACACCAGTTCTGGCTGTGCTCGGTGCTGGTGTGAACTGGGGGCTGTGGAGAGATGCCCACCCGGGCCCAAAGACAGACCCCTGACACCCCCTTCCATCCCCTCTGCTGCAGGGACAGGCAGGGAGGACAGGGAGTCCTGTGCAGCCAAAAGTGACCCCCCCGATCTCCCTTGGCCCCTCCATCCCACAGGAGACCCAACTGGAAAACGTGAGGGAAGAGCAGAGGTGCAGAGAAGGGGAAGCTCCCAGGAACCCCTTAAGCACACGCTCTGTAGACAACAGTAACACACAGCCTGGTGGTTCAGGGGTTTTACAGAGAAGCTCCAGAGGGAATTTGTGTGAAGAGATGACTTTGTGGTCCAGTACAGTCCATTAGCAGTGCCTGACACAGCTGCTCATGAGCAATAGTGACACAAAACCCTCCAAGGCCCTTAGACACCAGGAAAAGCCACCCCGCGCTGGGCAGGGGAGCAGCCCCACACACCCCACAGGGCAGAGCTGGGGACCAGCTGGAGCCACCCCGGGTACAGGATCCTGGCCCCACACCCAGCACTGCACTTCTTCATGAATAATAAATGCCAGCAGACACTTTCATGTTCCCTGTTTACTTCTGTTCAGCACCATTTGAAAGCAAAATCAAAATCAAAAGGGGGGGTTAATTTTTGTTTATTCACCTTGACATGAGACACCGACCTTATTAAGGCCAAGAATAACCACTTCTGAGTGCACAGGCACACGGTGCCCAGCTCCACCAGCTCCCAGGCCCAAGGGTTAGGAAGATTCTGGTTCTAAGCCATACTTCTGCTTCAGGATTTCAACTGTGGGTGCCAGTGCACTGTGGGGAAAAACAGAACTGTCAGAACAAAGAGTCTGGAAGATTAAACTGCATTTCCTGGGGAACATCAGAGAGATGCAGGACTGCCCTTAGAACCAAGAACACGAACTCCAGAAACTACCAGAGTTTCACACAGAAGCCATGAGAATTTCTGAATGTGCTGGTAATTCAATTAACCATTAACAGGAAGGTGGAACTGCTGTGGGAAACAGAAGAAGGCACAATCTGCCCTCACCCAAACCCTTTTTGTTATTTGGAGCAAAGGAAAAGGCCCAGCAGAGCTCACCAGCCAGGACGAATGATGGAGAACTTTCCCGACACAGATAAATCAACCACAGTCGACCCCAAGCGACACTCTGGGCTCTGGATGTCTCCTGTGGGGCCTCCATCCACGATCAAGGACAACTGAGGCCACAGGTCCTGGAATTCCTGCAAGAGAGCTGTGGGTAACAGTCCTGATGGTGGTTTGTATCATTCAAAAAAACCCAGAGCAACAGACCAATCCTTGGTTCATTGCTAAAGCCGAGTCCAACCGTGAGAGGCTGGAGCTCTGAACTGCCCCAGTGATGTCCCTGGGGGACAGGGGATCCTCACCGATACGGTCAAGGTGCTGCCCTGGGAGCTGATGTTGGCACTTGTCAAAGCCAGTGGTCCCGAGCAGGCACGTGCCAGGTCCCTCATGAACGGGTGGTTTGGAATACGAACACCGACCAGCTGCAGGGAAGGAGAGGAGGGTTTTACACACAGAAAACAGTTTCAATGTAATTTTGCATTGCCTAAGGCTCTCTTGGCTTAAAGCTGATTCTCTGGAGAATGGACAATCTACACCTGCTGCACCAGCAGTAACACAAGAGCTCAGCCAGGCCCTGGCACCGGGTTATGCCATGCCCAGGACAGCACAGGGACAGGACAAACACGAGAGCAGCACAACAAAACCAGCCCAGCGCCCCCCAGATCCACCCCACAGCCCAGACCCACCGACGTGAAGGGATTCAGGTCTCTGTTCAGTTCCTCTGATCGCTGCAGGACCAGGGTCACCGGCCCTGGGAGCAGGTCCCGCAGCAGCTGGTCCGGCACATTCACCCGGCAGTACCTGGGGCGGGAGGGCTCGGTCAGGCCTGTCCGTCCGTCCCTCCGGCCCTGCCCGGGGCTCTCCGGCACCGCCCGGGGTCCCCCCGCACCTGTAGAGCCGCTCCACGTCCCCGAGGCAGATGGCGAGCGGTTTGTCGCCGTTCCGGCCCTTCAGGCTGTAGATGCTGCGCACGGCGGCCGAGTCCTGGGCCAGGCAGGCCACGCCGTACACCGTGTCCGTGGGCACGGCCACCAGCCCGCCCGCCTGCAGCGCCCCGGCCGCGGCCAGCACCGCCTCCCTCCAGCCTNGCTCAGGGCTCCCGCTCAGGGCTCCCGCTCAGGGCTCCAGCCCAGGGCTCAGCTCAGGGCTCCAGCTCAGGGCTCCCGCTCAGGGCTCCAGCTCAGGGCTCCCGCTCAGGGCTCCCGCTCAGGGCTCCAGCCCAGGGCTCAGCTCAGGGCTCCAGCTCAGGGCTCCCGCTCAGGGCTCCAGCTCAGGGCTCCCGCTCAGGGCTCCCGCTCAGGGCTCCAGCCCAGGGCTCAGCTCAGGGCTCCAGCTCAGGGCTCCCGCTCAGGGCTCCAGCTCAGGGCTCCCGCTCAGGGCTCCCGCTCAGGGCTCCAGCCCAGGGCTCAGCTCAGGGCTCCAGCTCAGGGCTCCCGCTCAGGGCTCCAGCTCAGGGCTCCCGCTCAGGGCTCCCGCTCAGGGCTCCAGCCCAGGGCTCAGCTCAGGGCTCCAGCTCAGGGCTCCCGCTCAGGGCTCCAGCTCAGGGCTCCCGCTCAGGGCTCCCGCTCAGGGCTCCAGCCCAGGGCTCAGCTCAGGGCTCCAGCTCAGGGCTCCAGCTCAGGGCTCAGCTCAGGGCTCCAGCTCCCACCCAGGGCCGTGGGGAAGGTCAGGGAATGCTGCGACAGGGAGGAGGCTGCAAAGGCAAACGCTGCCTTCCCAGGGCTGGGATTTCACACCCTGATCTCTTCCTAAGGGGGGCAGGATGGAATACTCACACTCCTCTTCCACAGAATACTCCTAGGAAAAAACTATTATAACACAATGTTTAAATAAGCATTTAATTAGGATTCCATTAGTATTAATATTGCTTTCAATTCCAAAAAGGTTAATCTCCACTTCTTCGCAGATATTTCAAAGTACAATATTAACTTCATACAAAATGAGCAATTAAGCAAACACCATTAATTCACATTCTTCAAAAAATACAAATTCATATTTACTCTTTTTTTTTGGGGTTTTGGAGATGCTCTTCCTTTGGAAGTACTGTACCTGTAACTAACATCTTCACATTGCTCAATGTAAGCACATTTGTTCCCATGTTTCAGAGTTAAATAAATTCCTTTATTACCATACACACATTCTTGAGAAACTGGGGTTTCGTTCAGCCCCTGGGGCAGAGCCAGGCTGGGGAGGCAGAACAGAGCAGGGTCAGCCCTTGCAGCGGGAGGAAACAGCCACAAACCAGGAACACCAGCGACTGCAAACACACCCTCGAGTCTGCTGGAAAGGGGCATGTGGAAAAAAAAACCTCAACGTTTTGAGAAAAACTAGAAACTGTATTTATTTGAGAAAGTGTGCGCTGCTCAATGAACCAAATTTTGGCCAGCTTGCACAGCCCCGCAGCGTGGGGTGGGGGTTTCACCTCGTTCCAAGAACACACACACTCAGACTATGTACACTACCACATAAATATCCAGTTTAATTTGCATTTCTCAGTGCAGACACAGAATCCAACTTCTAACGTGATAGATACCAAGACAAGACACAAAAAAGTTAAAAGTTCAGCCCTGTCCATGAGTATTGGCTACAGGTAACATTTATAAAAACTTGACATTGCTTCCAAAATATGTTACGGAAAAAATAGTGTACAATTATAAACTCTGCAATCAGAAATTCATAGGGTTTATTAAAGACATGCTCTTCTCTTTTGCCTTACAATCTAAACTGACTCCAACAGTTCTGCCCAGCTGGCTCTGATGATTCATGCCAGGAACTTCTCACCCACAGATCTCAGATCATTTCACAAGAGACAGCTCCCCTGTCCTGTTCCACGAGGAGGTTCCGTGCCTCGCCCAGTGTCTCCCAGCCAGCGGCACAGGGGACAAGGTGACACCAGCTCCCGCCTGCTCTGCCCCACCAGCCCAGCCGGGAACAGCTGCTCATCTGCAATCGCCTCCAAAACCGACCCCGGGCTGGGCTCTGGCTCTGGCTCCAGCCCCGAGGCTGGGTTGTCCTGAAGCAGGAGTGCTGGGAACAGGGCAGGGACAACACTGTGGACAGCTGTGGCAGCGCCAGCCCCAGGAAATAAGGCAGTAACAGGACAGCAGAAACCATCTCTAAGACAAATTCCAAAGGTGCAAGATGCCTGTCTGAGAGCAGCTTGTCACTGGTGTTCCCAGGCGGGTGGCAGAGCGAGGGCAGGGGAGGAAGGGCACGGGCCAAGGGACACTTCATGTCCAACAGGAGTGACAGGCAGCCCCCAGAAAGCATGAGAGGAAAGCCTGCAGAAGCACAGTGCTCTCAGTGGGGTATTTGCATAGATTGGACGTTTGCTAAGGATGCATAATTTGTCTGGGGCAGGGGGAAGGGCAGCACGGCACCCACCACACCCGTTCTGTCAGACAGACACACACAGACCACGCGGGACACAGATCTTTAGCTACAGGTATTGCACCAAGTTAAGTGCTCATCTTTGCACACCCCTGTTAACTTTTACTCAGAGCAAAAATAAACTTTGTGAACGTATATACAAAAGAAATTGCAGCAATTGGGTTAAGGATAAAATAACCTAAAGTGCATTTTAGATACCAGTATGAGGTTCTTGCAAACTCATCTTCCTGGGCACACTCAGCACTACACAAGTGCCCAACTTGTACTACTTTGTTCCACGTAATTCAGTACCAGCATTCAATCAGTGCTCATTTTCCATCCCTCCACCACCTACAAGCATGAAAAGCAACTTCTCCAGCCTTCAGCTGCACACCAAGTCTGCTCCCTCGGGTCCCTGCTCAGCAACCAGAGTCACTGACATTGGTACCTCGACTCCCTCTTCATGTTGAAGCTCCTGCACCCATCTAGAAACTGTGACCAAGTAAATCCCCACTATCATAAACAGCAAAACCTTTAAGACAGGTGACTCAGAGCAGTGCAGCTTTGCTCTGGGACTGATAACTAAAGGGGTTCATGCAGATTTTGCAGAGGTGGGCACGCTGTTCCCGGTGGCCCTGGTGCGTTAACAGGATGTGCCCTTTCCTGGGAATCCAATGCCTCAGAAGATCTGCAAGGGCAGAAACTCTCCCCTTCATGAACCATGTTATTGTGAATATGCTACATGCTGGGGCAGCAAGGGGAAGACAGGAAATGTTCTGGCCTTGCAGAGTCTCAGGGTCTTGGATCTCCTCCTGTCCCAGCATGGAGCACAACCTCTGATCACGCAGGGCAGGGCATGATGCAATCCTGGAAACATCTCAGACTCACGCAGCACAAACACTCTGGAAAGCAGACCAACGACAAACACAACAAAAGCAGAGCCCTGTCCAGTGCAGCAGGGCGGATGCACTCACACAATCACAGGCTCTAACCAGTCCCACCTGAACAGCAGCCTGCCTGGTGCACGAACAAGAGGGCAATGGCAAACCCACTGCACCCCAGAGTCAGCAGGACACGGTGCTTGTCCTGGAACACACCACACGAGAACAGCAGCTGTGAAGAGAAACAGCAGCTGCTGACCCCAGACACTGCTGCCCATCACTGGGCTCCCCAGCTCAGAGACTTTGGTAGATTCTTCTACTCACTTCTGTCACAAAAGCGTTTCTGAAGATGCTCTCTGGTCTAACCAAAAGAGTGGTTTAGGTGGTTCAAGTCACAAGTAGCCAAAGTAAAAGCACCTCCCTGAAGGCTGCAAAGGCTCAGAAGAGGCTGCTAAATCCCCCAGAGGAAACACCACCAGCGTGGCTGGTGTCCCTGAGGTCCTCCCTGCACTGCCAACACCAACCTCCCTGCCCTGGCACAGCCACTCGCTCTCTCAGGACACAGTTTTACCCTTCTGCACTTGCCTGGAAGCGAGTTGTTCCAAGAGGAGAAAGCTCCCTGCAGCTCCTGTCCCCCCGTGCCAGGGCAGCACATTGCCAAGGGAATGACATGGAGGTCACTGAAGCCACCACCTCACCCCAGGGGTGACAGTGCAGCACATCACAGGAGGGTCACACACCCGCTGATCACACACCAGCACTCACAGGGCTCTCCCCAAGGTACAGAGACCACCTCTGATCCAATACAAAGACTGAAACATCTCTAACCACTGCAGTTTGCATTCCTAAGTTGAGTGCAGGGACGTTATCTTTGTATCTCACTAACAACAACACTGTAAACTGAATAAGGACTATTTAATATTCTTTCCTTTAACACAAGAAGACTGACAGCCAAAGCCAGAAAGATGGATAAAACACTATAAAATTACATCTTTTAAAATAATGCAGCATAAATAAACCATTTAGAATGAGACTGCATTTATTGCAACATTACAGGCTTTTTGGTGGAAGGGGGGGTTTGGATTTGATTTACCCTGAGTAGGTTAGAATATAGACTCTCAGTTTGATATGAAAAACTACTCTGTTGAGCAACATCTTTTAGTCAAGAAATAGCCCCGTGCACAAAAAGCTGGCATTGCAGTAGGCTGGAGGCAGAGTCAGGCAGAAATCAGACAGCTCACCAGAAAAAAAGGAAGCGTTTATGGACAGCTGGAGGACAGACTCACCGAATTCAAAATGAACTTATCTTGGATCTTTGTGAAAGTTTTCCTAGTTGTTCTTCACAAAAGATGAGAATGACCAGCAAAGGCACCACCGTGCTCCTGATTCAACAGTCCCCAGGTCAGGATGATGACTTGTTGCTGAACAGAGTCAAAGAAGTCAAAAGAGCAGCAGGCAACAACCTGACCACACCTGGGACTCACTGCACCCCTCAGGCAGGCACAGGAAACTCTGGAGCCAGCAGGGCTCCCACTGTGCTTCCATGTCATGACACAACGTCTGCAACACCCTTGAGCCCTAATGGAGTCAAATGAACAGATCTACCAAGGGAACAAGGAACTTGTGCCCTGCTGAAATGAACTGCCCCAAAGTTCCTGCAGGCTTCAGTGACAGCAAACCCAGGCACCAGGGATGTGACAGTGGCATTCCAATCCCATTGCAGACAAACCCTCTCCCAGCAGTCTCCTTTCCTGGGCTCCCTTTAGTGCATGGTTAGTACAGACTGAGAGACAGGAGGAAACCAGAGACCCAAGGAGTTGTAACAAAGACCCACGTGCTGCCAGTACCTTAATCCCAAACGTGATGTGCAATTGGAGACAAACTAACCCCCCTGTTCCTTTTAAAAATCTTTTTGCACACGAGTAACCTTAACTTCTGTGTTCACATATGACAAGCAAAAGTGACAGACAGTGCAGCCAAAACAGTTCATATATAACTTAGATTTTTCTTTTTTTGTTTTTTTTTTACCTTTTCTTTTTTTTTAGATAGAATCTCAAAGGTGGATGTACCTGGGACGTGACTAAGATGGCATCTGTGAAGCAGAAATAAGCCACAAAACTTCCAAAGAGGAAGGAGTAAGAATCAATCCTTCAGTTTCTGCTTCTAAGGAGAAGGGTTTTACCCTCCAGGTGCAAAGGAAAATCGGGGACATCTTCACTTAGAGAAGCTGCTGTTCAAACCAATCTCTTCCTCACCCTGCAGTAGTGCTTCGATTGGAATCATCTGAGACGGAGTGTCAGGGCTCTGGAGGGACAGGAAGTCCGAGACATCCATGGCACTTAACGTTTCAGTCTGGGAGTCTGAAGGGTTAACTATCTGACTGCCCTGCTCACAGGGAGGAGGAGCAGAGGAGGAAGGGAAGGTCTGAGGCTGCAGCTGGGGCGCTGGCTGCTCCAAAGCTTTTGAACTGGGTGAGGAACATTCCTTCTTGACGGTGGTGGTGGCTTTGTCCTTGGCAGAGTCTCGGCAGGCACACTGGCACTGGCAGGCCTCCTCCTGCTTTATAATGATGACAGGAACGCTGAGACCGATCTGCTGAACAGGGTTTCCTGAAGGTGAAACAAAGACAGAACACAATGGAGCGACATAATTTCACAGCAGGGAGACAAATGAGCTTTGTTGGATTAGTTCAGTGCTTACCTGTGTTGCCAGCTACTGGTAATGCAGTGGTGAAAAACACCTTTTCTACTACTTTTGGAACTTGTGGCTTTAAACAAGACAAAACAAAACAAAAAAAAAGAAGAAATTGTGAATCGACTCCAATCAAACCGATGTTGTTCAAATTCTAAACAGCTATACACATATTCCAAAGAGAACACACAGGAAAACTGGGGCAGGTTCTGGCCACCCCAAAGTATTGTTTCAGTGATCCTAAAGATGGGGAGGAACATCCCCTGCACTGTGTGCTTCCCAACTCAGCTTGTGGGGTTTGAATGACTGAATTCTGCAACCCTGCTCTGTGTGCTCCCACTGCCTGCACCTGCAGCTCAGAGCCTGAAGTGTCAAAGAGGGAACTCCTGAAGTCCCAGCCACCCAGATTTACTGGAGAACCAGAAACATTCTTTTTAAAAAAAACTTTTTCATTATCGTTACCAGGCTAAACTGAGATTAAAAAATGCCTAAACTCAACCTTTGTAGAGTTTTCTGTGCTTCTATGTGCCAAAAGTAAGAGATTAAGGCCCACATATATCCCCAGGCTGGTACTACCCTGTCCAGGATAAAGCAAGCTGATCCCTGCTGGCAGCAGCCTATCACTGAGGGCAATAAGAAAGCAATTCTGGATTCCCCTGTGCTCCATTTGTTTCTCTCTCTATTCCAGGGGCTGCACTGGTGACAAGTTTCCACATGGGAACATGACAAGCATGACACAACAGTGCATTGTGGGGTTTATCTCAGTTACAGCTTTGACCCCCTCCCTCCCCAAAAGCAAGGGCTCCAGAAGGGATGTGCTGGATGGATGTACTGACCATTTGTTCTTGGCTTTGTGGGGAGCCCGTGGCACCGTTTAAGATCCACTGTAAGTTCTGCTCTCCCATGACAATGCTGGACTGCAGGATGGCCGTGCTCGGAGAAGGAGTAATGGTTATAGTGGGGTTACTGGTCAGAACAGGGTTTGCACCGACAGGCACAGTCTGGACCACAGCTGGCAGGGGCTCAGCAGTGCTGGGGGCTGTCGGAGCAGGAGCCCCAGCGACCACGGACAGTCCCTGCACGATGGGCTGCGGCGGCTGGGTGTGCTGCAGGAAGTCTGGGTGACTGGCTGCAAACTGTGTGCTGTGAGGAACAGGCACTTCTGGGGACTGTAAAACAGTTGCAGGGCTCCCAAACGCAGCTGGCTGTGAGCTGGGTGCGATGGAGGAGGGAGCAGCAGGCGCTGCTGAGGCTTGCAGGGCTGACTGCGTGGGCTCGGAGAGGCCAAGCTGCAGGACCAGGGGCAGGGACAGCGACCCCGTGTCCCCTGCTGAGGGTGGCACTGCAGCCACCGAGTCCGTGTCACCATTAAACCCTTCAATCAAGGCAGCTGCCAAGAAAGAAACAAAGAAAGTATAAATACATCAGTTCTCTCAAGGTCTGAATGAACAGCTTTTTCAATGAACCCATCACCTAACTGATGGGTTTTGCCAAGTAAAGCATCTTCAGGCCAGCACTCAAGAACAGCCCCAGACAACTGGTACCTGTCTGCTGAGAGTCATCCTGGTTTGCAGTGTGGTCTGGGCTCTGGAACATAGACTCAAAGATGCTTGCTGGTGAGATTGTGCTGAGGTCCTGTCCGTGTGTCTGCCAAACACAAAACAAAGAGGAGAACGTCAAACAATGTTGTGACTCGGGTCTCCATGAACTCTGCACAAACCCCAGCCAAGCAGCACTTTATTTTTATTACCCATAATCAAATATACCAACATAATGAGCAAATCCTTACAAAACTAACTCCTTCAAAAGGAAAATACGTTCCTCTCCATCCACACTTAGTTTAACACTTATTTTCTGTAGTGCTCCATCAGAAACAGAAACTAATTTGTTCTTAGCTGCTTGTAGAACCTTTTCTGAAGCAGAACATCAAATCTTCCCCTATGTAAAACTTAAGCTCAGTGAACAGCTACCAAGCAGCAAGAATGTTATTATGGTTAAATCAGATGCAGAGGCTTCAGCAGCAGGTTGAACTAAACAGTGCACATTCTGGAGGAAAAAACTTAAATGAGGGTGAGGCAGGACAGTAACTCACTGGATTGGAGTTCTCCCTCAATTCTGAATCTGTTGATATCAGGCTTAGATCACTCAGACAAAGTGAGTGGCTTGTATCCTGTAAAAAAGAAAATAAATTTGAGTTATGTATCAAAAGAACACTGTCAGAAATGTTTTAAATTACTTTTTAGAGTCCATATGACTCTGCCTAGATAGAATGTTTTTACCTACATGAAAAATCAAAGGAGCAAAATTTCTAAGAAAAGGGTATTTAGTAGCTACCAAGGACTCCTAACATCTGTCATGTTACTTCCAAAATGTCATATAACCCAGAACTTTAAATTAGCACAGGAACAAATCAGACTATAGAAAATAAAAAATTCAAACTTTCACAGTTAGAACCTGTTTTCTGACAGACACAACTGCCCACAGGTATGCATGGCATGGAAATGCCTTTGAAAATCCCAGCCTTAAATGCTACAGAACAAGCTGCAGACCCAATGCTGTGCTACTAACCTCAGACACGTTGTGGTTGGGAAGTGCGTTATAGGTATGTCCCTTCTCATGACCTTTCATGTGACTCTTGAGACTGTACTGGGTACTGAAAGTCTTCTCACAACCATTGCTGGGACAGAAGAAGGGTTTCTCCCCTGCAGGCAGCACAAAGCACATGAACAGGTTTACAAACATCCCACCAGACACACACTTCAAGCACCTGGGAAAGCAGTAACACAAACAAGAGCTTTAATGCCCCTTCACGCCTTCAGCATTCCTGGGACTCCTGCATGAGAAGCTTCCATTCCACCAGGGGAACTGACACAACACAACATTTAATGGCTACGCATCATTACTGTCATATTTGAGAAACGTTCATTAAATTCAAATATAAGTGCAAAAATGGAATTCTGGGATTGGCCTGACATGGGTGCAGGAGTTTGCACTTGTCTTTTTTGAACTCATGGGATGCACAGGAGTACCCTCCTCCAGCATGCAAAGGTCCCTCTGCTCACCATCCCCTCCCTCGTGTGTCACCTGAGCCACTAAGCTCAGTGTCACCCCCGTGTTCTGTGCAACTATAAATTCATTACAGGATTCCTAGAGTTACTACAAACTGAATAAGCTCCACGAAAGAAAATCAAAAAACCACTTAGGACTTACCAGTATGTGTCCTAACATGTGTTTTGAGGTGGTGGCTTGCAGCAAAAGCCTTCCCACAGCCATCATGCTCACACCTGAATGAGGCACGACAGGAGAGTCACCATCCCCTGCCTTGATGCACTAGATACAACCTCAGGTCACACTTTACACAGTCCCAGGACTCTGACAGGGATGCCCAAAGCTGTGTTAGCAACCAGACACCTCCCAGCAGCTGCAGTGCATGTAACACAGGCCATGGCAAGGCTCTGAGTAGGACTTGGAGGGCCTCCTTCCTGAAATACACACACACTGCACACCAGCAGAGCGCAGCAATGTGTTCTGAAAGATGCAGGAGGTGGCACATGTTTATGTTTAAAATAATCCCTTGTCTCTCAGAACAGTGTCTGCAGTCACTGTCACAGACAGCTGTGGGAGCTCAAGAACAAACACTCACTTCTCTCTCACAAGAACACCTCTCCATGCAGAGCAGTAAGAGCTGCCTTTTAGCACAGCTGCCCCATCACCAGAGACCCAAAGCAGCCAGAATTGCCAGGCAGCAACTCACCGAAATGGCTTTTCTCCTGTGTGTGTTCGAATGTGCTTCCTCAGGTCACTGTGCGTCGTGAAGTACTTGCTGCAGCCTTCTGATTCACAGTTAAATGTCTTCCCTGTGTGAAGCCTTTGATGTGCTTTCAACCTAGAACACATGCAACAGTCACACCTGCAAGAGAGCTCACCAGAGCCTTCCTACCCATACAGGGCGTTGGACACCCCCTCACCTGTACCCTGTGCTGAACACTCCCCTCACCTGTACAGGGTGTTGAAGGCCTTCTCACAGCCCTGCACGTCACACTCGAATGGCTTCTCCTTGGTGTGCACTCTGACGTGGATTTTGAGGCTGTAGGAGGTGAGGAAGGCCTTGCCACAGCCCTCCTGGTTGCAGACGAAGGTGTACTCCCCACGGTGGGTTTTCTGGTGCGTGCGCAGGTTGCCGGCAGTGCTGTAGGTGCGGGGACAGCCCTCGAAGGTGCACTGGTAGCGCTTCACCTACGGCACAACACGCTTAGTCACCTTTAATTAATCACTTCTGGAAGCCAGACAGGGAAGAGCTGCATCAGAGTTTGATGTCAGACATCAGAGACAACAAGATTTTGACCCCCAAATCCTGTAAGAAAAAACGTCCTGCCATTTGATTCCCAGGTAAGAAGGTTTGTACTGCACCCCACGAGGAAGGAGCAGCACGTGGGAAGGCAGCTGGCCCTGCAGAACAGGCACCTCACAGAAGGGGAAAAAGAGAAAACAGTTCAAAAGGTTCCTGGCTAAAAATCTGATAGAATAGTCGGAAAGGACACAAAGGGGCCATCACACCTGTCTGTGACCCCCACAAGTAGCCCCTGCATTTCACTCAGGGTTCCTCAGCAGAGCTACTTATTTGTGGAGAAGGGACATACTGCCCCAACCCTCAAAAACACTGCCCTGTGTGCTGAATTTTCATCAATGCCTTGGGCAAGAAACAGTTTCCACCATCTCCCATGGTCTAACCACCAGTCCATTTATTACTTCCAAAACAAGCCTTCATTGAGGTTTGTTCCTCCCTTCTACAGCTGCTGAAACAGAAACCTCAACATCTAAAAGTGATTGAGGAGCCCAAGA
The DNA here is from genome assembly GCA_013390025.1 of Pitta sordida. Taxonomy (NCBI): domain Eukaryota; kingdom Metazoa; phylum Chordata; class Aves; order Passeriformes; family Pittidae; genus Pitta; species Pitta sordida. The sequence continues at coordinate 225,317 of WEKX01008340.1, read as the reverse complement.
GAGGATTTGGCAAGTCACACCAGGTAGGGCTCAGGTTTCAGACAACTCTCCATATGAAAACAAAGAGTCTCCCAGTTACTTCCAACTTATTTTGTAGGGGCCAAAACCTTCACCAGGACTCCTTTAAGAAAACTACAGGAGCTCAGTGATCTTGTGTGTACCTCAGTCTGTTCCCACAACAGGCTGGCATTCACCTTCACCTCCCCCCAGTAAAACCCTCCTACATGGAGAATGTTAAAGCAGGCGAGACACACAGTGCCCTTTACACAGAAATAGTGAAACGTGCTGGTTTGGCTGGGGTAGAGTTAATTCTCTTCACAGGATGGGGTGTGCTCTATATCTGTGCTGAACACAGGGCTGATAACAGAGATGGATGTTTTTAGCAAGGGGCTGGGGGTGCCCAGGGAGTGGGGAGGTGACAAAGCTGGGACAGCTGACCCAAACTGACCCAGGAAAATCCCAGATCATGTGATGTCACGCTCAGTACACAGAGCTGGGGAAGGAGCAGGAAAGGGGAACATTCTGTGCTCCTGAGTCTCTTTAGCATGTCACAGCCTGGCTGCCCTGGGCACGGCTGAGCTCCTGCCAGCCCTTCAATCTTATCCAGTCACTCCGCATCCTCAGACAAAGAAGGAAACAGTAATTTCACTGCACAACTTGCCCTTATTTACAACTCAAATGAGGGAGAAGTTACCAATAAATGCCCAGCTCTGTTCTAAGACAATCAGGTAGTTTGGTTGTGCTCAGACCAGCAGCACAACCAGGTCAGAAAGGCTGTTTTATCAGACCAGGAGAGGCACATGATCCTCCCCAGGGATCACAGATCCACTACAATCTGTGCAGCAGCACTGAAGCAAATGTTCCCTGTCAGAGCTTTAAGGCAGCTGGAAATTCACACTCCACAGGAACTGCCTGAAAATCAAGAGAGGGGTCTGTTCACCTTTCCAGGTGTTTACGTTTGGGTCTAGAGGGAAAAGGAGAACATTAATTACAGATTAAGGTTTGGCTCCCTGCTGTCACTGCCCGTGTGTGAGGGAAGATGGCAGCACTACCACAGGTTTAAGGGACCAGATCTGACAAAGGCCTTGCAGTGCTCCCCCTCCCTCAAAGGCCACATCCTCATTTCACAAATCCACCACAGGCAGCAGCACCACACTCTGAGCAAAAGAAACCTTTCTGTGAAGCACTGAAGCATTTAACTCTCTTTTCACAGCAGCACATGAGCACATTGAATAAGCACTCACACACAGAGAATTATCAGATAGGTTTGAAAGCCTCACAGGTACAGCAGCAAGAGCTCCAGGCACCACAGAAAACAAACCAGGCAGCACAGGCCAAGCTCCAGAGAGGCAGGACAGGGACCAGGGGCTTCGAGGGCCAAGGCTGTGGCTTTTAGCCAGGGACACACAAGAGCCACAACCCAGATTTACCTCGGGAACAGGAGCCCATTGTGCAATAACCAAAAGGACCAAAGTCCACATTAACTGCTCAGTCTGCCTTTAACTCCTCCTGAGCTGACAGGATTCTCCCTAAATGGCTGATTTTTCTGTGTCATTGCTGAACAAAAAACTGGTGAATTTGAAATACAAAACTGTCACCACATTTGTTCTCAGCAACAGAATTACAGTGAGAGATGTACAACAGAACAAAAAGAAGTTAAAGGTAACTAAAGTGCAAAACAACCTTTGGCTTCATAAATATCCAAGACTGACCTGAAAATTTAAGGTTGTAAAACAGTTATCTCAATATCAGAACTACTGTCACACATGCATCACGTACTCTGGGGGTTCAGAGCTTTCCCTGCCCCATCTCCAGACAACTGATCAGGACAAAAAGGCCTTTCACAAGAGGGAAGTCTCACACGTGCTCAGGGCTCACTGCCACCGCCCTCACATCATGTTGTCACCACCCCCTGCTCCAGGAAATTAATTACAGAAATGAGAAATATATTCAGATAAAGGTTTTCATTAGGAAATTCCAGGTGTTCTCTAAGAAGGAGGGGTGAACAGATGCAGTCAGTTTAACTGCATGTGCAGCTCCCACACCCTGGGCCCACAGAGAGGAGAAAAAGCACCAAGACAAGTGACACAGAAAGTGAAACAATTCAGCAGCTGCTCACATGAGCGGACAGAAGGAGACTCCATTGGGGTTACTGAACACACCTCAGCCCAGCAGCCACCCTGGCAGCCCCGTTCCCGCCCTGCCCAGGGTGCAGCACCAACAGCCCCAGATGCCACCTTAAAGCTTCCCTTCCTTCCTTCTATCAGTTTCCCTGCGAGTGACACAACAAAACTACAAGTAATTTAAAGTTCAGCATCTCAGGTTTGGTTCTCCAGCTCCCACCAAAGGTCTGGCCCTTAACTGTGACCCGGGTGTGCTCCTCTGGAGAACGTGGTCAGCCCCAGAGCTCAGCTGGTTTCAGTTATCCCTGAGCTCACAGAAGAAAACCAGATCAGTAAAATTACATAAATCACTGACACAAACGTGTGCCAGGGCCACACCCTCCTACCATCCAGTGCCACAAAGTGCCCCTGGCAGGTTCCCAGGTGGTGTCAGAGGGGGAGGGAAGGCCCTGGCAGCTCTGCCCAGCACACGGAGCAGAGGGGCCGACAGTCAGAGTAGGCTGAGTGGAGGGCAATTCACTCCACAGAAACCTCTGGGAACAAACAGAACTCCTGCCTGTCCCCTGGCAAACAGCTTTGGGAAAACACGTGTTCAAAGCCTTTAAGGTCACAGGAAGCACAAAGCTCAGACTCATGTTCAGCTACTCACTTCCTTAAGTTTGGTCTCTGGGCACTCAGACTGCAGAGTGAGCGTCGCTCCCTCGATGTTCCTTGGCATAGGGGTTGAGCCAGGATTTATTGTCAGGTGAATCTGATCTGGAGAAATAATGTGTTGCACATAACCCTGGGACATTCCTTCATGATCTGCTATCAAATGAAATCCTTCTTCATGTCCATCTGGTAAGAAAGGCAAGTGATCCCCACACTGTCCCTCATCCTCCTCATCCTCCAGCACGCTGTGGTCCTGCTCGATCAGCACGGTTGTCCTGTCATAGACCGTCCCGGACGAGGAGGACACCAGCCCGTTTTTGTCGGCGAACCTCATCATACTGTCATCCTGGGCCAGCTCGTCCTCCTCCACCTCATAGTAGCCGGCATTGCCCTCGGGGCTGTTCTCGCCCATGGCTCCGCGCCTCTCTCCGCGCTACCGGGAGCTCCGGCCGGCACGGCTCATCTGCAACACACGGACGGGAGGAGGGGGGGGTCACAGGCGGCTCTGGGTCCGGGCCCCGCTCCGGACGGANCCCCTTCCGAGACTAGTTAAACAACATACAGGCTAAATACGAGCTTCAGCGGTTTGGCTTGTCCACATACACCTGATTCAGATATTTCATGTCCCTCACAGCACCACAGGGCCTGACCCGCGCCCTCGGGNCGGGACAGGCACCGCCCCCTGGCGGCGGGCGCGAGTCACGCACACGGCTCCGCAGCCTCGCATTGAAAATATTAAAATATTTATTTAAAATAACAGCGGCTTCAAAACCCCCTTCCGAGACTAGTTAAACAACATACAGGCTAAATACGAGCTTCAGCGGTTTGGCTTGTCCACATATACCTGATTCAGATATTTCATGTCCCTCACAGCACCACAGGGCCTGACCCGCGCCCTCGGGGCGGCAGATCTGTATAAAACACCGTCACATCCAAAAAACCCCCAAAAAGCTGTACAAAATGTAGGTTTACAGCAGTAAACATACAAAGTGTTTACAAAAGTATCTTTACAGCAGTCGGTATCTCCATCCCGGCCGTGCGGGGGTCTCAGGGCGGGTTGTGCTCGGGGGCCAGGAACAGGCGGATGAACTGCTGCGCTCTCCTCTTGTCAGCGATGTCGGGGCTGGGCTGCCCGGGCGGGGGACGCAGCAACAGCCCCCCGAACACGCTGGCTGTGGGAGAGACAGGCGGACACACCGTGAGGGCAGCGGGACCTCACACCAACCCCAGCCCCAGGGAACAGGAATTGGGAATGGGGAGGGACGAAGCTCAGGACCCCTCGTGTCAGGGTCACTCTCCTGCTTTTCCAGGCTCCTGCTTTTCCATGGACTATCTGAAGCTTCAGGGCAGTGCAGGGCCACCGCTGCACCCGGGGCAGAATGGCTGTGTTTGCCTTACCGAGAATATTCACATCCAAATGGTTCTTCCCCGAATTTTTCAGCAGTTCTCGTAGAAATGCCATCAGATACTCAAAGACATTTTTATGGCACGTTGGCAGTTTGGAGATAATCTGAGGAGGGAAAACCCCAGCATTTATATTGCACACACAGCAATGGCTTCTGCTCCCAACATCCGTCTGCAAGTGCCAACAGCTCGTCACAACCCAGAGGCACCTGTTCCAGAGACTTTCCATCACCAGGACTGAGTTGCTGAGAGCAAACCCCCGTGAGCGGTGTGGCTGTTTGCTCCCCCTCCCTGTGGAACCAGACCTGGCCATACCTGGCTGCTCGACCAGTAGCTGCCGGCGTTCTCCAGGCAGGAGCTGTAGAACCTGGAGCAGACGACAGGCTCAGGCAGGCTCTCCAGGAACAGCAGCAGGGCTTCTGCCACCGAGTGGTTGCTGCCCACTGATCCCAACACGGCTAAGGAAGAGCAAGCACAGCGGGATCTAGGCTGGTTCTATTTCTGCTGAAACATGACCCTTTGCTCAGAGCCTTGAGTTAATCCCTGGACTGCCAGGGGTGAGCTGCCACTGTGGGCAGTCAGACACTTGTGCAATCCACCAGTGTCACAAGGACCCAGCGGGGCCTTCAGAGAACTGCAGAGTCAGATACCCCAGGAGGAGGGACAGCACTTTAAAAACCTCTCTTAGCTTTCACCACTACTGCACACTGAGCCTTCCTGGAGATCATCCAAAAGGATACGGAAGGTATCGTCCATTCCCTTGTCCAAACAGTCTCGGATTTGCTCGAATTCGGATCTGAGGCCTGGCTGTTGAAACAGGTCCTCCTGCAAAGACAACCCTTGGTTGGTCCAGGGAAAATGGAAGAGTTTGGGGTAAATAGAGCAATAATTATTATCTGCCTGGCAAATCTCTCCAAATTGGTGGTTATGACACAAGCCTCACCACAAGCAGCTCGGGTAAGGCCGTGGCACTGCAGTGAGAGCCGGGCAGGAGGACACTGCTGATGTCTGCACACACACAGTGCACCAGCACCACGTCTCTGAGGTCCTTGGGCCAAATGCTCACAGTGATTGCTATTACCAGTATCTTCATCAAAGCTAAACCTGACACAAACAACTCATTTTGTGTTTCCAGCTGAGCTGCCAACCTGCTGGGAAGCGTTGCGATACAAGTGATCCACCATCATGCACAGCTCTTTTGGGATGTCCATAGGTTTTTCAGCTTGAGCAAGATCAGGATTGTGGCTGTTCTCCAATGGCATCAGGGTCTGAGGGAGGGCAGTGTGGGGAAGGGAGACAAACAAGCAGTTAGCCAAGTTCTTATTCAGCTCAGTAAAAACACTGCACAAACCTTATATCTGAGAGTTGAGACTTGTCATTAACAGTAACAGGCCTCATGTTTTATGACTCTTGAGGGTTTAGAAGGGTGCCTTGTCTTGAACTCACAAGTCTCTGAATGGATTCAGCTGACATGTCCTGGATTGGCTGCCTCATGTAACACAGCGTGTGGAGGGGAGACCCAAAGCAACTTGGCAAATAGTTGCCTGTTACAGACAGAAAATAATCCTTCCCCCTGCTAAGATGCAAGACCAAGATATCTTCAAGTTTTTCCTCTCCGGAGTTTAAGCAAGTAGCTGTTGATTTATTAACAAACACCTCCAGCTCAACTGTGATCTCAGCATCTGCCAGAAGATGATAAAAAACCCCAGACTCAGTTACAACTGGTATTACACCAAGAGCCTACAAACAGGCACAGCACTCTCAGAAGAGCAGACAGAACCAGAAGTGGACATGAGACAAACAAGGAGGAGCTCACCTGAGAGCAGGAAGCCCTTACTGGGATTAGCAGTCAACCACTTCTTGCAGTAGGTCTCCTCATCTGGTTTGCTGATAAATTCAAACTGGCAGGGCACTTGGCCATTGCGGATTGTAAACCTCTCTACCTGCAGCTGCATGTATTTAACATCCTCAAAATGGATCTAGAAACAAATGTTAGTCAACACCATCAGCCATTCCACCTTGCCAAGCCCCACCAGCAATTCCTGTCCCATGGTTTAATCATTAAGCAGCAAGATACACAGATTAATCCTTTACTCCCACATCCCTTCTCTTCTGTGACTCCAGAGGATTGCACTTGGTCACTCTGAACGCCAACGTCCTTTGTATCTGTGAGCCCTTTAAAACAAATGCTCCCCTGGAATAACCACAATGAAATTGAGGAGATAGCTGTAGTCTCAAATGTCTCCTGGCTTTATCTTTATAGTCCCAACAAACAAAGCAAATGCTGCTTTGTGACCTTCTCCAAATCCTTCAGAATTTACATTTCACGTTTCAAAGAACAAGGGTCACAAACTACCCTTTCACTTTCTCTCTCCCCACCTCAGGGAGTGACACACCCTGCCTTTCAGCCTCAACAGGAACGAAGATTCCTACGGCTTTTAAACAGAGAGTAGCTGGAAGTCAAAATATTCTACTTTTTGGAACCAGACCCCAGGCTCTAGAATCCCCCTTCCAGTGGGGTCTGGGGTTGCTCAGTTCCTTCAGGGAGTGCTGGCCCCGTGGCCATGTCCCACCTCTCTGCGGGAGAGTGTCACCGAGGGGATGTTGGCATTCTCCAGCTTATCCAGGGACCGGACTATTTCCTCAAAGGCTTTTCGATAGAGCTCCTCGTTCACGACCTTCACCTGAAAGGGACACACACTGTACAAAGCTGGCATTTGCTCTGCCTCTGCCAGACAGCTGGGATACAGCTGGAACCATGGGGTCTGTACCCTATAGAACCCAGGTAATGGGCAGAGCCACTTGGAGAAATAATGCTCCAAGATCTTCTCAGGATCCAACAGCGAAGGACCTTGCCATAACTAACAGGAGCCAATCAGTCAGTATTAGATCAGCCTTTTTTTCCTCTCAGGAAAAAAAGAAGAAAAGGTTTGGCAACACGGTACTGTGACCCGAAGAACACTGACAGATATTTGGGCATTGTCCTGCTTAACTGGAGTATCATTTACACAGCTCTGGCTTACTGTGACCAACAACCCCCTCCCTGTACCTGATCCAGCCCACCTTCCCAGCCATTGTTCTCTGTGGGGGCCATAAAAGCAGGGGGAGAGGAAAATCAGCAGGAGAACCGCCCTCCCTACAGAGGACAAGGTCAGCAGAGTCATTTCCTTCAGCACGGACATACTTACCCCAATATCAAACACGGAGCTCACAGGCTTGTGGTCACTGAGCTTCAGAGCCATGTGGCTGCGATAGCTCAGCTGGGCAACGTTCTGCCCCTTCCAGAGGATCCGGTCACACCACGCTGGAACACGGCACTTCTCACTGAAATCCAAACAGCACAGGCTCCAGGGGCAGCAACCCTGCTCTCCCAGAGCCTCGGCATTTCCTGCCATGGCCTGGGGCTCATTCTCTATAGGAGTTGTATTTTTAACAGTTTCTTTGAGTAGATACAAAAAGGTTGATTGTCTACTCTGAGATACCTCTACCTGCTTTACTTCCTACTCCTTCAAAAGTGCAAGATACAATTAACATACAAAGCAACACTCAGGTATTTTTGACCATAAGAGCCATGAAAAAGGTACAGCAGAAATCAGCAGATAAAGAGATCCAGTAATAACCTCAGAACTGTTCCTATTTATAGACATTAGACCTGCAATTTTTTAGCCTTGCTTTTACTTCCTTCAGAGGTAACGTCAGCCAGTGGCAGCATCACATCTGAGGCCATTGCTGTACCTTGTGTCCCAGTCATCACAGCCAGCATCATACTTGTATGTTGGCTGGAAGGAAATCTCTCCCTCTGTGAAGCCTTCAAAGGCTGCATTTGCCTTCATTTGCCTCTTCAGCTACAAAAGATGAAAAATGTGACTTTTAGATAAGCTCAAGCGCAATTCTCTTATGAAGCAGAAGGGAGATTCTGAGCATGGGGAAGGCCAAGGAGTTGTGCAGTTTGTACCAAGCACCCTCAGCACCACGTGCTACATCAGTACCTGGTCATACTGGCAAAGCTCTAGAAATGCCTTCTCCTCAACAAGCTGCTTCACTTTTGCCACATCCAGATCCTCCAGCCGATAGTTGAGGTCCCCCAGCCACAGGATCACGCTGAAAGAAGACACAGCCTAGGATGAGCAGAGTCCTGAGGCTGCCCCAGACCCTGGCCAGACACCAGGGCTCTCCCCATCACACCCCCTGCGTGCAGTGGCTGCTCTCAGCACAGACAACAAGCACGCTCACGAGATGCTCCCTTGCCACATGCCACGATTCCCACAGCCAGGCAGGACACGTACTCGTGTTTGCCAATAGTGAGAGGGGGCAAATTTGGGTCCGACTGGCAGAACTGCATCCGAGAGCAGATGTCTTTGAAGTCCTGGTTCCTCCGCTCGTACTCCTCCATGTGAGCAGCCAGGTGAGAATTCACAATGCACATGCTGGTGTTATGGAATTTAAACCTGATGGCAACACCACCTTTGTTACCCTGAAAGATAAAGACATGGGTAAGAAGCTTCTACACCACAGATGAATGCACAAATGAGCTGCTGGCAGTGGACAAGCCAGAAGACTTTGAGGCAGGCTGTTTGATTCCAGAGGAAGGAAAAGGCTTAAAATGCCAATTAGTGATTACGCCTCTGAGCACTGGTGAGCACATGGCAATTCCCTCTCCCAGCACCCTGAGCTGGCACAGGAATAGGGCTGCCTGCTTCTAAAGGCAGACACAGCCCTCAGCTCGAGGTACCACCACGGCACCCAAGGAGAGGGGCCCTTCCAAGTCTTGCCCTTCTCAGGCACAGCTGCCATTCTTACCATCCTCCCCATGATTCCAGTTCCCACAGTCTCAATTTCCACCTCAGAAATGTTCAAAGCAAGGTCTGCCTTCACATACAACAGGAGCATAATTCCCACCAGCCGCACAAGTTTCACCTGAAAAACAGACTCTGGTCCTGTAAATGCTGGAATGGAAGAGGTTTGCTGAGAGAAGGCACGTCACTCCCCATCCAGAACACGGGCCACAAGAAGAGAGTGCCAGGCTCACTCCATGCACTGGCTGGGCTCACAGGACACAGGCCCCAGCAGCACAGCCCAGAAAGGGGCCCGGGAGCAATGTCCCAGTAAAGGAAGTTAAAGCCCAAAGCAGGAGCTGCAGCACAGGGATAAGCCCACAAAAGGAGCTTCCTCTCAACAACAGAGACAAGAGGTGAAGCAGACCTAAGGAGCAGGAGCCAAAGCATAAGCAGTATTCCTACCAAAATACCTTCACAATTCATTCCATCATACATTGTGGAGAGAGATACAGAAGAAGCAATGAAACTTCCTATTCTCCTCCCCCAAGACAGTAGAAGCAACAACCTTTATGTGAGGAAGTCTGGCTCTGGTCCTTGTCCTGCCCCTGCCCCAGCACCTGCACAGCAACACTACCTATGGCAGGGCCTCTGGAAGACACAGCCAGAGAATGAGAGAAAGAAAGGGAGAAGAGGCCCCAGTGGAAAATGAATCCACAGTCAAACCTCCCCAAAAGCCACATTTACCTTTGCATATTTGGCATCTGGGTGAAGACTATCAGTTACAGCTTTAAACCACTCCTCTTCCTTCGGTGTGTCATTGAAAAAGAAGGCTTCTTTAGTCAAATCAAGCTCCTGGAAACTGTGTTAGAGGAAGGAACCCGTGGATGCATGCACTTCTTTATAACTCTCCAGCCCTTTCCTCTGGGAAAGAACTAAATCCATTTATACTGAGTTTATAACTGAAAACTCTCAAATTCAGTTATGCTGATGGTAGAGGTATGTTAAATAAGAAGATAAATGACTGTCAGTATTACATAAAATGGCACTGAGGATTTTGTAACAGTGAGAGGCCAAACCCTGTCAGGCCAACAGCCCTTTCTGGCTGTGCACACCCCCACCCTGGAGCTGTGCAATGCCCCTGGGCAGTGCCAGCATTCCCGTGGTGTCCTGGCAGAATTCCTCCCTGTGGCAGCCCCGGGTTGGGAGAGACACTCACCCCACGCAGTAAATGTCTGGGGGCTCAGCATCACAGCTCAGCCACGGCTGGAGGCTCTCGGTGGGAGACTGACCGTTCACGTTGTATGTCCCGACAAAAACCCTGCAAAGACACCAACAGAACCCCAGGGCTGCAAACTGCAGAGCACAGGAAATACCACTGCTGCTAGTCAGGAACTTAATGGCACCTGTAACTGACACCTTTCCATGGAAAATTATGGAAATGCGACAAAGTTTAAATCCCTAGAATGATTTAACAACAGCAGCATCTTTACAGACACATTGTTACAGATACAGTAAGTTCTTCTCAGGAATGATCATTACCTGTAGTTCTGGATGTGTGTGTAGGAATCCTCCATTTGTACCAGCTGAGATTTAACAATAGTATCTCTTAGTCCAAACTTTGGTTCTGACAAGAGTGACGCCTTGTTTGAAGCCATGACCTGGGAGGGCTGGAGTTTGTTCGGCCTGCAAATGAAACCAAAACTGTAGATGAAGCCCAGGCTATCCACACACCCTAATTAGCTTATTTCTACCACCAAGCCCTTGATTCACACTTTTCACTAAAGACAGATAAGTTTTAGGACAAACCAACAAGACTGAAATGATCATTTCTTATCAGGGTTCAGATCTCGAGACAAAACCAGTTCAAGTAACTGAAATAAATGGTTTTCACTGCCCTGCAGGTGCAGAGCAGGCCTCACTCACACCTGTATATTGGTACAAAAGCTGTACACCTGCCCTGCTTACTGGGGCAAGGAGGTGGAAATCTCATCTCCCGGTGCCTCTGCTCAGCCCTTCTGACCTCAGCTGGAGAATGAAGAACTGTGTTTGTTCAAAAATCCTTCTGTGGAAAACTGCCAGCTCTGCCCAGAGTGGGTGGAGGTAGAGGTGGTTTTACTTTGTGTCTCCTGGCTCTGCAAACTCCTCTTGCAACAGGAATAATGCCACAGTCGGGAGTTCCCACCAGCAAGTGGGTGTTAGAAACGTAAGGTCAGCAACCTGCACACCAGTGCCAAGGACAGGACACAGACAGACTCTGAAGGATATGCAGCAGGGTCCACAAAGTCCTGGGAACTGGAAAATGAAACTCTAACAGTTTAAGAGTGTATCTATGAGACACAGTGGCCCTGTGCCAAAGCTCTCTGAATTCAAAATAAACAATGCTAGCAGGTCCTGTCCTCCTAAGCAACCAAAATACGCCCAAGTTGGAGACCAGCAGGGCTATCTCTGAGGGACTGGGATGAAATTTCCACTGAGGTTTTGACAGCATGCTTATACTGAACTTTTTTTCTCTCTTAACTAGAAGCTACAGATTCTTATCTCAAAACTTTGCCAACTTCTGCTCCAGTCCCTCCACCTCTGTGCACTGACCCCTCAAGCTGCCAGTGATGGAAGGGATAACACGGCTGCAGGATTCGAATGCAGGGGTGCAGAGCTGGCACCAGCAACACCAGCTTCCCCTCTTGGTGTCCAGGAAACCCAGACCACCAGGAAGCTCAGAGAGCTCTCTGCACTTTCTATTTCTTCCTCTAGACATCAAAGCACCAACAATTTGCCCACCCCAGTTCATTCCATCTTTACACCATAACCCGGGACCCAGAATTTTGGGGCTCTGTGTTTACTGCCACTACACACAGACCCTCTGAGGAGGGAGGCACAGATAAACTGGCACAAAAATGTGGCCACCACTGTTCTCCTCACCCGCCCTTGCACCAAGAGCTGATGTGCACAGCTCCCTTCTGCTGCACACCAGGAGAGGTGCCATACCTGTGAGAGCCTCTGTCGGGGCTGTCATGGCTGCAGCTCTCACTGGGTGCAGCCTTTTTTCCATTCTGCTTGACACCTTCAGAGCCACTCATTTCTGGAAAAAAAAACAAAACAAAAGTTTCACTTTAAACACAAAGTGTTCTTCAATTTATCAACACGCCTATGCAAACACTGGCAAAAGTTTGTGTGGAAAAACAAAGCGCTCCACAGTTTCCCTTTCAGTTATCTGATAGATTTAACTTACTTTGACCCAACTGTTCTGCGACGATGCAACTTCCCTTACAGAGGGAAAAATGACAGGAGGCACAGAGAGCAGCAGAACCACTGCCTGCTGTGGGAGCACTTGCTGCTGGCTCTCCCTTACAGCTAAGGCAAAGCAGGACTTAGCCACACAAAATCCAGGGCTTTGCCCTGGGAATCTGAAAAATGTATGCTAATAACAGATTTTTCCTTTCTGAAGCAAGACAGGAAGTACAAAGCAAGAAAGAAAAAGTAAAAAACCCTGCAAAAAACAACCCCCACGGTACCATTTAAAGGGTTTCTACCCATCTGCAGATACCCAGCAAGGTATCTTGGGGCTGAGCAGTACAGACACCCCCACAGACCCACTGAACTGCAGCAGAAACATCTGCCTCAATGCAAACTGCACACCCTAGAACAGTAACGGGGCTGCTACCACACAAATCCAACTCATCACAGTGACACACTATCACATCACACTACCTGAGCAAAATTTGACCAGTCCTCCAGCATTTTGTTTCAGTTACAACATTCTGCTCCTACAAGTGGCAAAGTAACAGTTAAAACAGAGGATTCTAGGGGTGGGTCTCCATGCTTCAGATGCACAAACAGCAGTGGTAAGATCATGCTCCTTGGCACACAAATCTAATGATGATACAGAAGTTGTTAAAGAGTATCAGGTTCTAGGCATTCAGCTAAACTTCTCTTCCAGTGAGCACAACCCAGAAAAAAATTTAGTTGTTACTGCTGTCACAGAACATTCTGCAGGACAGGAGCACAAACCAGAAATAGAACCTGCAGTACTTCACCCAGGCCCTCGGGACACAAACCAGCTGGCAAGAAATGGCCAAATTATCTGCCTGGAAAACCTCTTCTGCCCAAGAGTCCTCTGAGAGTAGACTCTGTAAGAGGATTTATCAGAGCTTGGATGCAGAAGAGCACGTGGCTCAAACCTCACTGCAGGTCACACATCCCAATCACGCAGCGTTGACCAGGAGCACACGGAGATTCCCTGGGGAGTGTGGGCCTGAGGAGCTGGGACACAGCTGGGACAGGCCCTGAGTACTGTCAGTGCTCCCTGCATCCCTGCAAGAGCTCCTGGAAACAGCCATGCAACATCCCTTGAGAGTGGCAGGAACCAACCTGAACTTCCACCTCAATGGACAATGGTTATTTTTGAGCCAGGAAGGGAACAGAATCCCACATGGGACAGGGTAACTTGCCAGCATGCAGAAGGCATCAGTGCAGAATGGAAAGATGTTTGAGAGTGCTGCTGACACAGCTGCTGTATGATCCAAAGATCACTGTCACACATCACACCCTGCATTCTAACCCCAGGGGTAGAAATCACCTTCAGGTAGGGTTTTCCTAAGAAAGAGATTAGCCCTGGAAAAAGTCTATTTCCTATAGATAAATATGTATCTAGCCACAGACTGCCATACTCAGAGGGAACTCTGAGTGGAATAATGACCTTGTTCAATGACCGAACTAAGCACAGAAATACAGAGCTATGTGCAGATATTACAGCAGGTCTCATTTGGACAGGATTTGCAGTTAAATGAGGTTTAAGCGCAATAAAGGTCTTCCTGTGAAAAATGTGCCGTGACATTATAGTATTGTTCTACAGCAGGAAAATGGATCCTATCTCCTGGATAAAGCAGGACCCATGTCCAAAGGGGAGAATTAAATTAGCCTTCATGCAATGAGAGGAGCCCAGCCTAAAGGAAGCAGGGTGCTGCCGACATGGCAACATGCAGGCTTTGAATCCCACTCGGACTTCCAGGAATTGCTTTAGCTCTGAATCTTCTCACGTGTGCGCTCTGCGAAGCGGGGAACGGCGCCCGGTCCCGGCGGGGCCCGCGGAGGCACCGNCTCCGCCCCCGGGAGCCCGTCCGGCCTCGGGCCCGCGGAGCTGCCGCCTCCGACCCCGGAACACGCACAAGAGACGGGCAAACACAAACACAAACAACCTGCCCTGTCACGGCCACACGCGCCGGGCTCGTACCTGCGCTGCACCTGCCCAGCTCCTGCAGGAACGAGCGCGTCTGGGAGCCGAAAGGCAACCGCACCGTCAGCCGATCGGCCGCCGAGCTGATCCGGACGGTCACGTCAGAGCCTGAGGACATCAAGAGAACCTTCCAGCAGCCATTTAGAAGTATTTTGAAAATTCCTTCTCTTGGTTGGATGGGGCTGATGATGCTCATTACCGCTAAGTAACCACATCCAACAGCACGGCAAGTCCCCAAAAGCAGAAGGACACGACTCCCCACCCCAGGAAGCCTCCCTGGGACAAGAGCCCCCACTCCTGTCCCATTGTGTGCAGAAGGCACAGAGTGCCTGTCACACAGACAGTAAATCAGCCACAGAACTCACCAATGATGTGAAGGTCGCTGTCAAGTACAACTGCAAAAGCAAAACAACGTTCAGTTGAAAGCTAAGCAACAGGTTTGCAGACTGTGCTGCTACTTTGAGGTTAGCAAGCCCAGCAGGATCCTCAAGCCCCAAGTGCTCCTCGCAGGGACAGAGCCAGCAGAGAACCTGCCAGGCAGGGCCCATGGCACACGGGTGCTCTGGACCTCACGCAGCCCTGCCAGCGATGTGTGTGACACACAAATATCACCACGGATTACAAACTTATGAAAAAATGTGAGGGCAGAATAGATTCCAAATTTCAGGAAGTAGAAGAAAATAGGGACTCCAAATCCCTTCACCCCCTTCTTTGGAGGCGGTCACTGAGCCACCACAGCGTGTCAGTACCTTCTTCCACTGCAAACCCCTCTGTGATGGGGATCACTCTCTCCAGCCAGACATCCTCAGCTGTGATGGCCATCCGGCGGTGTGTGTACACATGGATCCTGCAAGCACGTAACAGACATGGGAGCAAAACCTCCTCAGCTCTGGCACGTCTGCAGGTACACACGGACCCCATCCCTCCCGACAGCAGCTGCCAGTGCAAACCTCATGCAAACCTCAGCGTAACTTCTCCACCACCTGCCCACCCACCTGCCCACCCCATAACTTAAATAACGTGTTCCAACTCACGCGTGCTGCCCGCAGCGCTGCACCAGGCCCAGCAGCCGGCTCTCCGCGCTGTCCCCCACGGCCAGGAGCCCCTGCACCGCCTGCGGCCGCGGGTCAAGGAACGGCGGGACAGCGGCAAGGAGCGGCGGGGAGGAACCGGAGGGGACGGGGACAGCGGCAAGGAGCGGCGGGGAGGAACCGGAGGGGACGGGGACAGCGGCAAGGAGCGGCGGGGAGGAACCGGAGGGGACGGGGACAGCGGGAAGCAGCGGCGGGGACGAACCGGAGGGAGCGCGGAGAGGGATCCCAGCGCGCCCCGCACGGCTCCGCGCCACCGGCGCCGAGCAAAGGATACGATCCGGCAGGTCGCCTCCCCCGCCAGGCTCTCCTGAATGGCGACCGACTGGTCCATCTCCGCCCCGGCAGCGCGGACGGCGCTCCCCGGGGCCGGGACCCGGCGGCTGCGCGCTCAGTGCGGCTGTCGCGACACGACGCGACACGATGCGACACAGCACCCCCTCACCCCCCACCGGGCCCGGCACCGGCGCTGCTCCGTTATCGCCCCACGCCGGGACCGGCCGCGGGCGGGGCTCGGAACCGCCGGAAATAACGGGAGCGGTGTCGGCCGGCGGCGCCGAGCGGATGCTGCACGGAGGGGGAGGCAAGGCCTGCGGCGGCCCCTCCCGGCAGGGCTGGCACACATGGAAAAAGTCAATTTCCAAGGGAAATCCCGAGATGCCCTTTTTTTCAGCAGCGCCCTGAATTACGGTTTTGTTGAATTTCAAGACAACCCAGCGGAGGGGCCAACGTCTCAGCTGCCAGGTTATTATGCAAATAAATTAGTGCAGTGTGGGAGTAGGTGCTGTAAAATGTCACCAGAGCCTTTTTGTAGAGGCAGAGTTTGGCCTAAATCAACTCCTTCCACAGATGGAGGGGATGGAGGAAAATCCGAGTGGGTCAGTGACAGCTCTGTGCCACCTCTCCCCTCCAACAGACACCCAGAATGGACAAGTGAACAGTCAGAAATAGCTGCTGTAAACACCAAACCTCCCAAGAAACGACGTGCCCTGACACCGTGGCCCCAAACAAACTGAACACACACCCTGTGGTTTTGCTGCACCAAATCGGGCTGCAGGGTAGGAAGGGCCAGCTGTGGTACAGGGAGGCATTTTCCATCCAGGCCCACATCCGCTCCTGTGGCTGCTCGGGTGGCAGCACCCTCTGTGAGGGCCCAAACCTGCCCAGCCCAGCTCTCCCGCCCATCCACAGCTCACACTCTGCTCAGCCACACTCAAAACACCAGCACTGACCAGAGGGCTGACACGTAGACTTTAATATTTTGCAATCTTTTCTCTAAGGAGCCAGTGGTAGCAGAGGGCAGCAGTTGCAGGGGACAGCACCAGGGGTGTGGGCGTGATTGGCAGTGCCTTGACTCCAGGGACTTGTGCCCCACCAGCTCCACACCAGCTCCGTGTGCTGCAAGAACAGGCTGGGGGAGCTCTGGGGGGGTTCACGTTACAGGCTAATGCTCATGCCTGAGCTCTGCTTTTAGCAGAAGGGAACTACAGATGTCAAACAGGATCATCTAAAATGTGAGGCTTTTCCTGCCTAGGGCTTGGACACAAAAAAATAGTTACTATTTTACCCACCCAGGCAAGAAGCATGGTGACAGGGATGTGACAGCGAGCGTTTGGTAGTGGCCTTGGCTGAAGTCAGAGAGCGACAGGATCCTACTGAGTGCTGAGTGCTGCAGAGCTCTGCTGCAGGACGGCAGACTGCGGAGCATCCCGACTGCTGCCTACCCCCAGAGGGAAGCAGAGACCCTGTAATTCAGAAGAAGGACCACCCCACATGCCATGACCTTCAAGAGCGGGGCCACTGTCACGTGCCCAGCGCCATTGACATGAACTTTGCCATCCAGTTTCAGACAGCTGGCTTTGGGGGTGGCTGGGCAGCATTCCTGGTAACAGGCAGTCTTCATCCCACCAGCACAGACTGGTTTGGCAGCCTTGCAGGCTTTGCTGCATCCTGCCACGTAATTCAAGCCCGTCTTCTTCATCTGGAGAGAGGAGAGAGACATTAGCCCGGGGGTCATGCCAAGCCTTTGGTATTCTCATGACAGGAACACCATGGCAGCTGCTGGGCGTTCTGCCTGGCAGCCCCGGGCCGTACCTCACAGAAGTCCTGCCCCGAGATGCATCTAGCGATGGTCTTCCTGCCTTTGAAACACCCGTCCCCGTGACAGGAGAAGGCTGCACACACTTTCCCCTGTGAGAGAGGACCAGGGGAGATGCCACACATCCATCAGACTTGCAGGGCAAGAACTGCATTTCAGGCAGCCCTTTGTTCCTGGGGGCTGCTCTCCACCCCACTCTGTTCTGCAGTATTTGTGCTCTCTGAGGCATTTTAGATTCACAGATAAGACTATCAGTGCCTGATCTGAAACTACAGGAAACTACTGAAACATCAGTGGAGTAAACATGTTTCAAGCCTCCTTTTTCTTACTCAACAGGGCTCTGCAAAGATAAGCACCTCCACTAGGCTCAGGAGAGGTCCTGCAGGCCCAAAGGACAGGCACCAGGCCCACCGGACAAGGTTCCTTACTGAATCTTTACTTCCAATGTTCCTTCAGGATTTGCTCCCCATCCAGAGGCAGCTTTCATCCCCATAAAGCAGGCGTGCACCTTTCCCTGTTTCTGCTCAGGTAGGAGCTCAGCCCATCCCAAGAACTGCAGCAGCCTCTGCTCGGGTGGTACCTACGTTTTGGGAGGGATGTCGGTGGGTGGTGGTGGTTGTAGGCGGCGCAGTGGTGGGTGGCAGATCACCTGAGGACACACGAGGAGCCCTGTGAGGCTGTGCCTGGCCCACAACCTGCACAGGGACAGATTCCCCAGCACTGACATGCTGGGGCCACCCTGTCCCTCACTCATGTCCAAGGACAGGGCGAGCCCCAGGGCAGAAGAGATGTGGTGATGCAGCCCCAGCCCCTCTGCAATGGGTATTGCCCTCCCATCTCCCTCTGAAGCCACAGAGCGTTACCGTAGGCGCTGGCGTTGAGCCGGAGGCAGAGGGGGGTGGCACAGCACTCCAGGGCACACTGCTGCCTGCCCTCACTGCTGTTGGTCCTGCACAGCCCTGCACTGCACCTGCTGCTGCACCCGGCGGTGTAGTTTGTGCTGGAGAAACGATAAAGCTGCAGTAGCAAAGGATAAAATGAGTGTGAACAGGTGCCATTACAAAGGAGCAGAAAGAACTGACAGCTTGCCAGAGAAAGAAGGGGAACAGGAGATGGACACAGACTTAATGGAGCACTGTGGATTCCTGAGATAAAGAAAGAATCACAGAACATTCAGAGTTGGAAGGGACCCACAAGGATCATCGAGTCCAACTCCTAAGTGAGTGGCCCACAAGAGGATCAAACCCACAATCTGGGTGTTACCAGCACCAACTGAGCTGTATCAGGGACCTCAGAAGGCTTCCCCTATTGCAGCCCCCCCGCACCCCCATACCTCGCAGTGAGTCTCATTGTGGCAGGTGACTGTTCCATTGGAATGGGCTTCATCCTGGTAACACCTCTCCCCAGAGCACTGAAAGCTCTGGCAGGTGAGCTGGAAGGAGAACACACCAGGGTGTCACTGTGCAGCACCATGGGGCTGTCCCCAGCCACAGCCTCACTCTCTGAAGGGCCCCCCCCCTCCAATCCCCCGTGCCCACAGTGCTCTCCTTGCACCCCAGGAGACATTCCCACGGCACTCCTGGTTCTCACAACAAACCAGCTGGGCAAGAGTCTGTAGGGCTGCAATGGCCCAGCAATGCCCCCTTTTCCATTCTTTTCCTTACCGTTGTTTCTTCTGCGCCATTCACAGAGGTGTTGGTGGCCATTGAGGCATTGCTGGTGGCCACTGCTGAGGTGTTGGTGGGATTCACCGAGGGGTTGCTGGTGGTGGCCACCACTGCAGCATTTGTGGGGGCCACCACTGCAGCATTCCTGGGCACCATCAGTGCAGCATTCTTGGGGGCAGCCACTGCAGCTTTTGTGGGTGCTACCAGTGCAGCTTTCGTGGGGGCCAGCACCGTGGCATTCATGGGGGCCATCACTGCAGCGTTCCTGGGGACCATCAGTGCAGCATTCCTGGGGACCATCAATGCAGTGCTCTTGGGAACCATCAGTGCAGCATTCTTGGGGGCAGTCACTGCAGCTTTTGTGGGGGCTACCAGTGTGGCTTTCATGGGGACCATCACTGTGGCATTCTTGGGGCCAGCCACTGCAGCTTTCGTGGGGGTAGCCACTGCAGCATTTGTGGGGACCATCAATGCAGCTTTCGTGGGGGCCAGCACTGTGGCATTCCTGGGGGCCACCGCTGCAGCTTTCGTGGGGGCCACCGCTGCAGCTTTCGTGGGGGCCACCGCTGCAGCTTTCGTGGGGGCCACCGCTGCAGCTTTCGTGGGGGCCACCGCTGCAGCTTTCGTGGGGGCCACCGCTGCAGCTTTCGTGGGGGCCACCGCTGCAGCTTTCGTGGGGGCCACCGCTGCAGCTTTCGTGGGGGCCACCGCTGCAGCTTTCGTGGGGGCCACCGCTGCAGCTTTCGTGGGGGCCACCGCTGCAGCTTTCGTGGGGGCCACCGCTGCAGCTTTCGTGGGGGCCACCGCTGCAGCTTTCGTGGGGGCCACCGCTGCAGCTTTCGTGGGGGCCACCGCTGCAGCTTTCGTGGGGGCCACCGCTGCAGCTTTCGTGGGGGCCACCGCTGCAGCTTTCGTGGGGGCCACCGCTGCAGCTTTCGTGGGGGCCACCGCTGCAGCTTTCGTGGGGGCCACCGCTGCAGCTTTCGTGGGGGCCACCGCTGCAGCTTTCGTGGGGGCCACCGCTGCAGCTTTCGTGGGGGCCACCGCTGCAGCTTTCGTGGGGGCCACCGCTGCAGCTTTCGTGGGGGCCACCGCTGCAGCTTTCGTGGGGGCCACCGCTGCAGCTTTCGTGGGGGCCACCGCTGCAGCTTTCGTGGGGGCAGCCACTGTGGCATTCCCAGGGGCAGCCACTGTGGCGTTCTTGGGGCCCACCACTGCGGCGTTCTTGGGGGCCACCACTGCGGCGTTCTTGGGGGCCACCACTGCGGCGTTCTTGGGGGCCACCACTGCGGCGTTCTTGGGGGCCACCACTGCGGCGTTCTTGGGGGCCACCACTGCGGCATTCTTGGGGGCCACCGAGGTGTTCTTGGTGGCTGCAGTCACCAACAAGGCAGTCTTGGCAGCCACCACCGTGGTGTTGGCAACTGTGTTGTGCTCTGAAAGACAAAAAATCCCCCCTTGGTGAAGAAATCACCAAGGAAAAACGTGCTCAACAAGCCCTGGGTCCCTTCCCGAGCCATGGCATAGTGCCAAGGCAGCTGTGGGTGGGAGGTGGGTGGCAGTCAGTTACACAATGTCCCAAACAGGGCCTGTTTGCAGCCACTGACTGGGCAGCCCAAGCAGCAGGTCAGAGCCAGCAGCTCCCTGCAGCAGCCCTGTGGACAGATGTCACAACAGCCTCTCCCTCCCCTTTCCAGCCACACTGCCTGGGAAGAACAGGCTTCTCTGGGGCCAAAACCTTGGGGAAAGGTTCCTTAGTGCAGCGCTGTCCTACAGAGCACAGCTTGGAGGGGAGAGGCACAAAGTTCCTGTTGCACTGCAGTCCATTTGCCCCATTGCCCACAGACCCTCAGACCTCCCATGGGCACAGTGCTCACCTGCTGTGGCAAGAGAGTCCTGGAGATGCAGATGCAGAGCCAAGATGCAGAGCAGCAGGCCTGGAATGGAGTGGGGATGACTGAGATCACCACATCTGCGTCTGCTTTACCCACAACCTCCCCAGCAGCACTGGCAGCTCACTCTGGAAACAGGAGCAGGGCCACCCCCAACCTTCCCAGAGCCCCCAGTGACCAGTGGCCACCCTTTGCCCCTGGTGGGTGGACACCAGAGCCTCTGTTACCTTGGACGGGGGTCACAAACCGCTGGTAACCAGCCATCTTCATCCACCAGCACCTGCTCAGATCTGGCAGGAGGAAGCAAGGTCAGAGGTGGCCCCGAGGTGTGAGGCAGACATCCCAGTACAAGTCTGGGCTCTGCCTCCAGTGCTAAGGCCTAGGATGACCAACCCTTCCCTCCTGAGAGATTCCCCAGACACACCAAGGCTGCCGTGGCCAGTGACGGGGAACAGGAGCCCTGGGGAGCTGCGTGTGCTGTTGGTGTGGCAACAACCCTCTCAGGGGCTCACAGGCAGCACAGCCCTGCAGGAGCCAGGGTGACATGGTGACACCTGGCACCAGGCAGCAGTTTGCTGATGCTGCTATAACTGAAGATTATGCCCAGCCCTCCCTTGTAGGAATCTGTCTGCTTTGATTTCAAATCTTTACCTGTTTTGCCAAGGAAACAGTGATGCGACCCCAAACAAGCTCCAAGGAGAACTGTAACACTCCCCTCCTGCTTTATGATTGAGGCCAAGTCACCGTTCCCCCAAGACCTCAAGTGACCCAAGCTCATGCAGCAACCTCTGAGGCTGTTCAGAGTGACAAAGACAAGGCTGGCTGGTGCTTCTCACTGTCCAGACCAGGGCAGCCCCCACTCAGAACACAGTGGACAGCCCTCCTGAGCCCAGTGCCACTCCAGCTGAACCCTGTCCAGCTCCAGGGCAGGCAAGGAACCAACACCCACCTGACAGGGCCTCATCACAGGAAAACCACCTTTTTCCCAGGGAAGGAGAAGAGCCCCTGGCATTGACTCACCGTCTGCCTGTTCCTGCAGCCGCCACCAGCTCTGGAGCACCTCGGAGCAGCTGCTGCAGCCCTGGCCCCACAGCCCAGCCCCACCCCTGACAGCCAGCACCCAGGGGAAGGGTCCCCTGTGGCTCCACAGGAGCCCTGCACAGCAACAGAGGAAGAGGTTTTATTCTGATGGCTCTGGGTAAAAAGCATTTTAAACACACTCTAATCAAACCTCTTCCTTCCAGTACACAAAAGGAGACAAGTCTCTTGGCACTTCCTACATTAAAATGAGTTTATTTTTCAATGCAGTTTTTAATATAAAACAATGTTGCAAGTCTGCTTTTCACAGGAGGCTTACTAGAAAGTGACTCTATAAAGTATCCTTGAAATCTATGTTCATGCACATATAAAATCCAGAAACTAGAGTCAGAGCTGCTGCCACATCCACAGATCCCTCACCCAGGGACACCTACAGCAGCCCTTGGCGCTTCAGGTCTTCGTAGGTCTTTTTATTCACCACGTTCCCACTGGAGTCCTCGTATTCCTCCTGGAATGGAACGAACAGTTCAGAGACACTGGGCACAGCCTTCAAGTTTTAGCTCCATCAGCAGCCACTGAACATGAGCAGATCTGCCAGCAGGGCCTGGGAGAAGAGCTCATCCAGAGGCAGAGTTATTACAGGCTGTCCTGCAGGTTCTATTTCCCACTCTTGCCCTGCACCCTAAAAAATGGCTTGGGACAGAGGTGTAGGAACAGGGACCAGTGCAAGCAAGGACACTGTTCCCACCTGGGAATGGGGGTTCCTACAAACACAGGATGGAGACACCAAATGCCCCTCACAGCTCACCTCTGTGTCGGGCTGCCACCTCTCTGAAGCCTTCTGCTGTTTCAGCTTTGCCCACACTGCAAACACAAACAGGATCTGACGCCATTTCCATTTTTAATTTAGTAAAATGGACACATAAGCTTTTTTCCCCCCCTTCTTTTGAAACACTATCACTTCAGCAGCCCGGGAATGTGTCTAACATCCACTACAAAGTGATTCTTCTGCGTGGTTACTGAAAGGCACAGAACTGCAGCAAACAAGGCTTGGAAGTGATCACTGAGGATGGGACACAGACCAATGTCCAACGCCCCCCCTTCAAAAAAGGTGGTGTTGTTTCACATGTTCTGCCATCAGGACTCACATGAGACTGCATCCTCGATCTGTGTGACGTTGGCAAAGTGTGCCGTGTTGGGAATGCCCAGGCACCGCATCCCGTGCGCGTGACGCCACTCCTGGAGGGAAGAGGGGACAGTGAGAGGGAATGACACGTCCTCCACAACGCCAGAGACCCAGAGCCCTGTGACAGTGACTGTGTGACCCCAGCAGGGCTGTTCCTGCAGTGACTTACTGCAAAGTGCCTCTGGAACGCCTTGGGCCCTCGGTAGGTGTAGTTCCCACAGATCTCACAGTTGTAGTTGATGTTCAGCCCATGGAGTTTGTACAGCCAGTATGGGATGGGCTGCAAACGAGGGGACAGGAGGGGTCAGGCCACATGGCAAAGCAGCTCAAAGGGGAGCAGTGTGGGGTCACAACCTCTCCCACTCCTCCAGGCCTGACAGTCTCAGTTACCTTCCCATCCCAGCCAAGAGGCAGATTTTTAGGGTTATAAATGATTTCATTTTCTTCATCTTCGCTCTCACTCTCACTGATCTGCTCCTCCTCCTCTTCCTCCCTCTCCTCCCCAGTCCGTGCCTGCTTGCGCTGCACGTTCTCGTGGGTGAGGTGCCTCTGCTCCTGGAGTGGGAAGAGAAGGGATTGTCCACACACTGCAACAAAATCAGGGCAAACTCCTGCAGTGAGAAACTTCCTCAGTGTACAGAGGCATGGAAGGGAAGACCAGTATGAAGCAGAGAACTCTCACCTTGCTCAAACAACTTTGGTTTTTAGTACCCTGACATTTCCCACTTGCAAAAAGACAAAAGCCTTGCACCACCATCAGCACAGCCAAGGTGACAGGCAGCATCAGCCACTCTGCTGAACACAATCCTGCCAAACCCAAGGCAAGCAGCAAGGCAGAACAAGAGTGACTGAGGCACCAAATAGATGTGGTGCTGTCTATGAAAGTGCTGGGTAAAGACGTGGATAATCTTCCAGTCACTATTTGACAACTCTGAAATAAGAAGCTCAAAGGTAAAATAAAATCCTTACCCCAAGAACTTCTACATACTCATATATCTGAGCTTCCAGGAATGCAAGATCTTTATTTCTTTCAGTGTCTCTAGAAACAGATAAAACGTGTAACTTTAGAGAACACTCCTCATCCAAGAGGAGAGAGCAGCACCAGCCTCAGCATGACCTGCAAGAACTCACCTTTTGCTTCCTTTTGTCTTTGGATTCTTAGCAAACAAGGAAGGATCAAGTGCTTCCAAGGATTTGCCTTTAGTGCTGAAAAGCCTCTGAGCACGTTCCTCCAGAGTCCTGCAGAGACACAGGGAGGGGATTAGTCCAAACCATAATTTTACATCTCCTGAGAACTCTTTGAATTAATGCAACAAAATTCTAAACACAGCTTTTATGAGATCAGGAGATTTCTGTTGTCTCTGTCCAAAGTCTTCTCTGCCAGTGACTCCAGTACAGGGCCCAGTCAGAGCAGGAGATCCCAGACCCACTGTTTGGTTCTTAATGTTTAATCTCAAATACCACTAAGGTAATTCTAGCCAGAGACAACCAAACAAGTACCCCAGAAAGGGCTGTGAGACAGGCAGATCTCAAAAACTGAAATGAGCTCTACAGAGACTGCATCTTACCCGCCACACTTCAGCCCCAGGGCCAGCAAGGCTGACTTCAACCTGTCCAGTCCCAGGGAGGCCAATTCCTGTTCAATTAAATAAACACTGTAAGAGATCAGCTGTTCAACACATGCAATATGGATACAGTCCACTTTACCTCTTTAAAAAGGAAGAAAATCTGACAGACAGTATTTAAGAGAGGACAGTAAAAGGTGGATCCCCCCTCAGTGCAAAAGGAGGAATGGGACAAATCTAATCAGGTCTTTCCAGCTACATCCCCCAGCTGGAGAAATTAAATTACTGGGATCAAAGTTTTACCCAGAAAGCAGAGAGCCAGGGATGAAAATACAGCACTGAAATTATGCAAAGAAACCACGTGACCGAGCTCCCAACTGCTCCCAGTGTGGCAGCAAGTGCAGAGCACTGGACACACCTCCCAGGAGGAGAAGGCCGAGAGGTCCAGGTGGGCACCGGCGTGGGTGAGGGCACTGCTGGTCTCTTTCTGCCAAGGGAACCACAGGACATCCCACAGTGCTTCAGCCCATAGAACATTATAACCTCACAAAAACCCGTTCATTTCACAGAGAAAAATCCCCCCTTAAACTGAAAATGGATGTAAATTAAAAAAAATTAAAGGGTGCAAAATAAGCCGACTCGAAACCAGGTTTGTTTCCAACCCCTCACCCGCTGGATTTCAACTCAGGTCAGCATCCCCCTGCACCCTGGACACACAGAGCTCACCCCCAGCACCCCTCACACACACAGAGCTCACCCCCAGAGCCCCTCACACACACAGAGCTCAGGCTGCTCACCGGCCAGCCTGGGAAGGTGCCGTTCTCCCACTTCTTCTCAAACTCCGTCTGAATTTTCCCAAAGAGTTCGTTCTGGTCCAACAGTGGCTTCACTCGGTCTGTGTAATCCTGCAGGTACTCCAGGAGCATTTCCAGGTACCTGGCAGGGGAATCACGAGCAGAGGTGATTCACTGTCACCCTCCAACCACGTCTTTGGGCAGTCCCCACCTCTGGTGCTGCAGGGGCAGGTGACTGAGCTCAGGACAGTTTTCCACACAGGATTTCTCAACACAGCAGTTACAGGGGTACAGTAAGGCCCTTCCTCAGAGCACAATGTGCCCCAAAGGAAGCAGGCAGGCAAACAGCCTCACCTCTTATACTCAGCATTTTTTCTCTCCTTGGGAATATCGAAGAGTTGGTCGAATGTGGATAAGTACGTGATATAATCCAGTTTCTAAGAAAAGAAAATGTGAGTCAGAGTTCATACACATCCAAACTAACACCCAGAGCAGAGCAGCCCCAGCCTGTGCAGGGCCCTGACACAGCAGCCACTCACCTCTGATGATTTCAGGTTAATGTACTTGAGGTAACAATCGTGCAGGTCCAGGTACCGTCCGTATCCTTCCTCATCTGTGAACTCCACCAAATCTGCAGAAAAGATCATAAAGACCCTTATTAAGAGCTTGATATTCTCTGCTTATTATAGAACTGCTTTAGAAGTGCCAAAGCATTAGTTATGAGCTCATGGATGCTTCAGGAAGGCATTACAATGCCTTGGCCACTCCATCAGCCCCAAGGGCTGCTCTGTGCAAGCACCAGAACATCCCTCAGGAGCAGTAACACCACTGGGGAACATTCCAGGGACTGCAGTTCAGAAGAATTGAAATTACAAAAGAACAACTTTCAGAAGTTGTTTCATAAAGGGGAGCTGGTGCCCTGAAATGAACAAAACAGATCAAACAACCCATTGAATAACACCAGAACTCGAGAGAACCACAAACTTACTCTGAGCTTCTTCACTTGGGTTGTCTCTGGCCTTCAACAGCTCCTCAAACTCCACCGACATGGGAACACAGATCTGCAAGGGCAGACATAAGTCATACAAGAATTTACTTCAGGTCCTGTCCCACAACAACTCATAGAAAATCACAAGAAGTGGCAAACAATGAAACTGCCAACAGCAAAGGGACCTAAACCACTCTGTCAGCCGTCCTTGTGCACAAAGGCAAAAGTGTTCCATCCTTTAGCCAGGATGAAAAAGTCGAGGCCCAGGCCCAGCTGCAGAATGTTCCTGTGTGTCCCCACTCCCCCTGCCTGGCCCCGAGCAGCTGCTCTCAGGGGACAGTGGTGCTCTCAGTACCTGTTGTGGGCAGAACAAAAGGTCTCGTTCCTGCAGGGATGAGCTCCAGCACGTGCCTACTCACCTCATTCGGGTGCTTCCGATGAAATTCCTTAATTTGTTTCAGCCTGTTGTAAAACTCTGCAAATTCATTTGGCCCAGAAATGGCGCTGAGTTCTTCCTTCCTCAGACTGCGAGCACAGAGAGAGATCACACGGGGGAGGGAAAGCCAGGGGTGTCTGAGCCACCCTCGGGCCGGCTCTGCTGCACCGACTGACTGCAGAGCCCCGGCTCAGCCGCAGCCTCCTCCCGACACGGGAGAACAAACCAAACCAAACCGACCCGACCCGACCCAACCCAACCCAACCCAACCCAAACATCGACTCCCGCGCTCCTCCCCGGTTCTCCCGTTTCGCTCACAAGAGCCCCGCGCCGCTCCCGAGCAGGACCCGGCGCTCACTCACCCGTCCTTGTCGTCGTACAGGTCGCGCAGGTTCCCGCTCACCTCCATGTACCTCTGCAAAGGGACAAAGGAACAGCGCCGAGGGCCGCGGGGCCGTTACCGGGACGGGGCCGTTACCGGGTGGGTAACACCAGGTCCCCCTTTCCCCGCACTCACGTCCTGCATGGCGCGGGTCCGGTGGTCAGAGTTGATCTGGTCGCGGAGCTGCGGGACAGGCCGCGGTGAGCGCGGGGCCCGGCCCCGAGCGGAGGTTCCGGCGCGGGGCCGTTCCCGTCCCGGGATCCCGCGGGTCCCGCCCCGAGCGCCCCCGGATAACTCAGCGATAGACTGATTTTATACCGTGAGCGATAAATTAAGCCAAAAGCAGACAAAAGAGAAAAACTGGCTTAATCAATGGCAGACAAAGATGATCCTTCGCTGAGGATGAGCAGATGATGCCGCAGGTAATTGTCTTTAGCTATGTACTGCCTTTCACGACTCTTTCACTACTGCTTTGGAGCAGCCGAAGACACATTGCTGCTTCCTCATGAATGCCTGCCTAAAAATAAACAAACAACATTCTGAGCTTGGTGTTCTTCCATTTCCCTGTGCATGAAACCGCATCTCTGGAAAGGGGAGTCGAAATCCAGCGCTGTCCCACTGAGCCACATTTGTCTCTTTGTTTTGGGAGGGACCGTCCTTCCCTCTCCTCCTCCTCGCCCCGCCGAGGGCAGCGCACCTGGAAGGAGGTGGGAGAAGCTGGGAAAAGGTCGGTCCGGGAGGTGCCGCAGCCGAAATAGGTGCATTGAACCCCCGAATATCCCGAGCTGGAAGGAGCCCCGCTCCCGGCCCTGCGGGACTCCCGGCCGGTGGCTCGGCCCCAGTTCTGCCCATTGGGGCTGATCCGCGGTGGGGCTGCGGGGGGCACAGCTCGGGCACAGCTCGGGCACAGCTCGGGTACAGCTCGGGGCACAGCTCGGGGCACAGCTCGGGGTACAGCTCGGGGCACAGCTCGGGCACGTCTGGCGAGTGCCGGGGGTCTCTCTGCACCCCCAGCGCTGCCCCGGCACTTTCCCCGCTCCAGCCCGACCCCCCCTCGCCCCCCTCCTTGTGCTTCATAAAATGTCCGTGACTCTTTGAGAGCCGGAGTCTCGGGGGATGTTTGTGCATGACATCACCCTCCGCCTCCTGTAAATCAGGCTGTGCACAGCCCTGACCCATTCATGGCAGGGATAAAATCCAGATGTTCCAGCGCTGTGTGCAGCTGGGTCGTTTCCTTTTTTGGCTAAAAACGTGAGGCTCTGGAGGCTGACTGAAAGAGGAGCCCGGGGGCCCTTTGTACGGAAATCTTTTGTGGTTAATCCCTGGAAACAGCGCTGCAGAAACCTCGGGCTGTGGAGCTGCCGCTGGAGGACGGGCTCACCCTCCCAGGCCCAGCAGCAGCAGCAACAAAAACCCTGCTCGAAACACTCCATCAGCTGCCAGAGCAGGAGCCTTTGAAGCTGCCAGGAATGTGCCCCGGTCCCCGAGGGAGCTCGGCGGGCTGTGCCCGTCCTGCCCGTGGGAGCACAGCCAGGGCAGAGAGGGGCCGGGGAGGGATCCCGGGGGCCGGGGCAGGCAAGGCCAGAGGAAGTCAGGGCAGCCGTTAGTAAATGTAAAGGAATCTGTGGAAAACATTTTCATACGTGAGGGGATAAATGGCGCCCCAGCTGATAAACGTGAGTAAGGAGCACACAGCGTTTTGGGGAAGGCTGCCAGGAGGGATCATGGATGGCCCAGCTGGAGGCTACACCAACATCCCCCCCAGACCCCCTGGAAGGTGTGCGGGGTGTGCAGGCCGGGCTGTGCCCATGGCAGGGCAGGGGCACGGGCTGGGATCCAGCCTGCAGGCACGGAGGCATCGAGCAGGGCCCCTGCAGCACCAGCACCCCAATCCTGCTGGGGCCTGTCCTGCAGAGCTGCCTGCCTGGACTGACAGCAGGCACGGACAGACACGCAGCAGGACGAGGGAGCTGCTGCTCCTCTCCAAAACCCACGGGCTGGGCAGAGCTGACGCTGGGCCATGGTTTGGGCAGGGAGGCACCAGCACTGCCGAGGTCAGATGTCCCCACGGTGGGATCAGGGGCGACACAAGGCTGAGAAGAGCCGAGCAGTGACTCAGACAATGCTCTGCCCTGAGCCTGCCGTTCAGAGACAC
Source organism: Pitta sordida (assembly GCA_013390025.1). Taxonomy (NCBI): domain Eukaryota; kingdom Metazoa; phylum Chordata; class Aves; order Passeriformes; family Pittidae; genus Pitta; species Pitta sordida. The sequence continues at coordinate 195,836 of WEKX01008340.1, read as the reverse complement.
AGGAGAGCACGTGTCACTAAAACAGTTTATTGTATAAAGCTGTAGGAAATACAGAGGAGGATGAGGGTTAGGACAATTCTTTCTAGAGACAGCTCCAAGCTCCTCAGAATAGCAAACACACAAACTCTGATCTGCTGGCATCAAAGCTTCCACACAAGGTTCATCAAGGATCTGAATACAAACTTAATAACACTTCAACATGCATAACAATTTCTGTTCCTATGTGAAGCCTGGGTGGGGGGCTGGCCCCTCCTTCCTGTAGTTGGGTACAAAATGACAGATATTCATGACAAATGAGTACAAAAGAGGAAAAAAACCATAAGAACAGGCTTTCAGAAAAGCATGTGGCTGACTAAGCAGAAAAGCAGGGACAGTGTAAGTGCCCCAGCAGGACAGAAGCAGAAGGATGTAGAGTCCAGGCAGGCACGAGGATCCCACTGCCCAGAGGCCTCAGTGGAGCCCAGGGCCAGCTCAGCACGGCTCAAGGATGGCTCAAGGCCTCATGCAAATCTGGGATGGATCAAGAAGGCTCCAGAAGACCCTTCCTCCCAGTGCTCCCAGCAGCTCCCCAGCTCAGCCACAGCCCTCCCCAAATTAAAGGAAGTCTCTGCTGTTCCCAGGTTCCCAGGCAGCACTGCCTGTCCCACAGATCCCCATGAGAGGGATGGAGCAGGACTGAAGCCCTCAGTGCTCTCAGCCTTCAGTGCACCCTTTGGGGCTTGGCCAGGAGCATCTCGAGAGCACCAGTGGGCTAAGAGCCCCAGCTCAGCCACTGCAGGTCACCACACGGGTGGGTGGAAATGGGACAGGTGGGTGGGCAGAATGCCCCATACCTGTGAGCCACTTGAGCTTCTCTTTCACACTTGAGAGAGCACCTGCACAGAGGTGCTGAGCAAAGGGGCTGGCCTGCAAACACTGAGGTGCTACAGAACTCCAGAGGTGGATCCCATCTGGCAGGACATCTGTGGCTCTTCTGGCCACACTCCAGCCTGGTGTCCCCTTCATGCCCAGGTCAGTTGTGTGCATGGAAAGCTGCACAGAGCCAGTGTGACACAGGCCAGCACAGACCCAGAGCTGCTCCCCACGTCACACAGAGCAGAGGAACCACAGGGAAAGGAGAATCAGTGCCATGCTGGGGGCAAGTGCTTGCTGCCAGTGTGCAGATCCAGCAGCCCAGTGCTGAAGCTGCCCTTTGCTCAGCTGGGGCCCTGGACTCAGCTCATGCCTGGTCAGACTGGAAGCAAAAAGAAAGAGTAAATAATGGGGGTCTTGAAGCTCCTTTTTCAATTTTATTCAGCTTTGACTCTGCACAGAGCCATAGCATAGCGTACTCTAGCTCTCAGAGAGGTGGCACAGGAACCCCCTGAACACAGCGCGGTTTGAGGTCAAGCCCCCTCTCCTGTGCCTCGTGCCCTGCCCCTGAAATGCTGCTGGGAGATGTGGCACAAAGGCCCTGAAGAGCAGAGGAAGGCCCTGCCCGCGGTGCCCCCAGAGGCTCATAGGTCACTGCTGCAGTCACGGCACAGGATCTCGTTGTTGTCGGGGATAAAACCTTTCCCCACCAGGGAGGTGCTGCAGCGGGCACAGTTGAAGCAGTTGTGGTGCCAGTGACGGTCCTCAAAGGAGACGTATTTGCCACCACCAAAGCCTGCAGGAGGGACAGAGAGCAGCGTCAGAGCCCCTGGGGGAACGGAGCTGAGCTTTCCACACACACCCAGCCCTGGCCTGTTCATCATGTCTTCACACACAGCCCCAAAACACCCCCAGGATCAAACACATCTGAAATGCACTCCTGCCACCAGCCCAGGCCCAGGCTTCTGCAGACACTCTGTGAGCCCCTTCTCCCCAGGACTGCAACAAACTGATAATAACCCGAGGGGAAGCGGGTGCCTGGGAGCTGCCCTCAGCCAGGACCATCCTCTGAGTCACCATCTGATTCATGCTTCTCCTGCCTTCCCAGCAGCAAGAGACTGGGAGTTGCAAGGGGGAAGGTCAGGTGGGGGAGGGCAGGAAGTAGGCCAGACTCTTTCAGGGGTTTCTGCAGAAGAGGATCCTCTACCTCCCCTGCCTTAGGCAGGTACAGCAGATCTGGGCTCCCCTGCACCAGGTGCTGCTCCAGCTATGGCTGGAAGTCCTTGGCTTTCCCTGTGAGCAACCTTTCCACAGGACATGGCAACCAGGATCCAACAATGCAAGCTGGAGATATGAGACCAAGCTTTGAGGGGTCATTTTGTGAGCCTTCAGCTGTGGGCAGAGGGAATTTCTCCCAAGGGACACACAGTTCACTACTTTGAAAGATGCAGACAAAGAGACACAAGTGGCCCCAGGAGCATTGCACCAAAGAGCTTCTCCCTCGTGGGGCTCCTCAGAGAGCTGCTCTGCTCACCTGTGATAGGCTTTGTGCAGGCACTGCACTTCTTGGCATAGAGGTTCCCGAAGCACTTGATGCAGTACGGGTTGTCATCCTGGGAGGTGAACTGCTGCCCAGCCAAGGGGGTCTTGCAGCCCGTGCAGACAAAGCACTCCTTGTGCCAGGGCTCATCCCGGTAGGTCACTCCTCCCTTGGTCAGGGTCTGCAGGACGAGAGCACATGGTGACAAAAGGGCACGGGGAAACTGCCCAGCCGGGGTGCTGGCACCTGAACCCGCCCCTGGTGGGGCTCAGGCAGGAGTAGGTGGTTCCCTGTCCCTGGATCAGAACTGGGGGCTCTGGGCTGTACCTTTTTGCAGCGAGTGCAGCGAGGAGCAAACTTGCTCTCGTAACAGGGGACACAGTAATAATCCTTCTTGTCTGGGATGAAGGAGCGTGACCCGATGGGCTGCTGGCAGCTGCTGCATATGAAGCAATGCTCATGCCAGGTCTGTCCGTTGTACTCCAGCTTACGAGAGCCTGTGGAGAGAGCCCTGCAGTGACAGAAGGGAGCAGTACACACACACAGGAGACACAGAGGAGCTGGACAGGATGAACTCTTCTTGTCAGCACACAGCAGAAAATGCCCAGGAAACCCTTTGTTATCTCATTCCCCGTTCACTTCCCCATGAAAAAGGGGAATAGACAGACAGGCCTGCTTTGGATGCTGCTGTTTTGCTGGACAAGCAAAGGGCCCAGCCATCTCCATGCAGCAGAGCTGCAAACCCAACTCTCTTCCTTGCTGCTCCTGTGCTGGACCCCCAGCCACAGCTGACACCAGGGGACCAGGAACACACTGCAGTGCTCAAGTCTGCCTGCCCTACCTGGCATGACGGTCTTGTCGCAGGCGATGCACTTGGAGGAGAACTCGCTGCAGTAGCAGTCGTTGCAGAGCAGCTCCTCGCCCTGGCAGGTGAAGGGCTCGTCAGCCAGGGAGCGGTCGCAGCGGAAGCAGCGGAAACAGTGCTCGTGGTAGTGTCGATCCTCATAGTACAGCTCCTGGAGGGACAGCGCGGTGAGGAGGGGACCCATGGCCCTGGGAGCTGACCCCCTGGGCTGGCAGCCCATACTTACCCTGCAGTCATGCCCGATCAGCTCTTTGCACTCGTCGCAGGTGTTGGCGAAGTGGGCGTCGTAGCAGGGGATGCAGTACGGGCCATTGTCCATCTGGATGTACTTGCGCCCATACAGGGACTCCTTGCAGTTGTCACAGTCAAAGCACTCTGTCATGGTGCCGGTCTGAGGGCCTCCTTCACCTGCTGGGACCAGGGCAGGTGTGGGTCAGTATCAGTTGCCCGAGATGTCCCTGCCCAACCTTACCAGCTCCAGGGGACAAGGACAATGCTGAGCCCACAGCTGCTGACCCTCACTGTGCTCCTGATCGGGCACTGCAAACACTTCCCAAACAGCTGCAGACATGTGGGCCTGCCATGAGCCTTGCCTCAGGTTTATACTCCACCTGAGAAAACCTGGGCATGTCAGCATGCAGCTGAGCTCCTCACTGTCTGCTGTCCTCCTGGGAACCAAAATGTAAATAAGGACCAAAGGGAAGAAATTTTTCGCATGAAAATTTTTGATTTGGCATCAAACCCAAGACTATGCATGTACCATGTGGATGTGTGTCCACTGCCACATCAGAGTGCCAGGCACCCGGAGGGAGATCTGTCTGCCCAGCTGCCCCACAGCTCAGCCCCCAGCATGGCCCGTGGCAGGATTCCTGCCATCGGCTGCCAGCTCTGCCTGAGGAACTGACAGCAGCTCAAACCCTGGAACTTCTCCAGAGCTTTAAACCAGCTGCTGCACAGGGAAGCAGGAGTCAGGCACCCTGTGCTCTGCCTGGCCACAGAATCTCATCCCAGCAAACTGTTCTGCATGTCTTGCTCCAGCTACAAACACGTTCCAGGGAGAAGCTGTCGGGGCAGGTGGGTGTTCCACAGAGGTGTTGGGGCTTTGCACACAGGACACCAGACATCTTTCCTTGCCTCCAGTCTCCCTCACAGACAACAGGTTTGTGGAACTATTATGCTTTCTTTGGAGAACTAACTCCAGAGCAAGAGTACCTTCCTCATTTATATTAACCTGGTTATTCCTAAATATGGAGTTTTCCACTTGCAAAATCACACCCTTCTTTAACCCACGTTGCTGTCAAGTGTAGACAAGCCCATGGAATTACATCTGAGCTGTCAGCTGCAGAGCACCCCACACTGCACTGTTCTTCGTGAACCCACCCACTTCAGAAAGAGCAGTTTTGGCTCTGTCTGCAGTTCTGCATTCAAGGGGCAGGAAGGTCCCTGCCAGGTGCTGTGCCCCTTCCACACAGGCTCCCTGGATGTGGGCTGGGAGGCAGCCCCCAGGCCAGCAGCCGATGCAGACGGCTCTGACTCACAGCCCTGAGCTCCCCAGGGCTATTCTTGGTCAGGCCACACAGCTCCCAGCTGTTGTCAGTCCTGGTATGTGCAGATAGCCCTGCTGGAGAATAAATCCAGTGTTCCCACATGGCTACGTGACCAAGTGAGGGAGAACAAAGTCCCTTTTCAGATGCTGGTTCCCAGCTGCCACCCTCGACGCTGCCCATTCCATGCCCTGCAGCGTGGCAGGCTGGCACACGTGGCTGCAAGTCCTGTGAGCACCACGGGCTGAGGCCACTGAGCCTCTCCAGAGCCCATGGAACAAGGCAATGCCCAGTCTGTTACTGGAGGGAAGGCAGGCACGGGCTGGTTTGGAAGGGGAGTTTGGACAGGTGCCAGGGTGCTGAACTGGACCTGCTGCCCCAGCCTGGGATGGCCCCCAGTGTCCCTCCCCTCTGGGGCACCCCTCCGGTTGCTCTCCTGACAAAGCAACAGCTCCCATGCTCTCAATGCTCCCTGTCCTGCCCCATCTCCTGCCCCGTGCCCCCTCTGCTTCTCCATTTGCCCTCAGCCCCTGGAGCCACTGAGGATCTTTCTCTCTGGCAAAGGACAAAATGAAATTCCCAACCCTGCTCCTCCTCTGCCAGCCGTGGTGAAGGGAACTTTCCAAGGTGTGTCTGCAATAAAAGGGCCTCTAACGAGCACTCCTGCCCTAGGAGCTGTGTCACCACCAGCGTGGGGAGCTTCCATGTTTGCTCAAGGGGTTGTGCTTTGGCTGTGTTGTCTTGTCATATGGGCACAGAGGACATTGGAAAACACGAGAGAAGGAAAAACAACTTGAATGGAGAAGGTTGGGCTTTCACCAGTGACAGGGACTGAGCTCCCTGAGCACAGCTGCCCTGACCCTGACGCTGCCAGAAGAGGGAGTGAAGAACACAAACCCTTTGAGAACGAGGTACCAAAGAGGACCCCAATGCAGCGGGCCAGGCTTGCCTTCACTCTGAGAAGTTTCTCCCCAGCCTCCATCTGCCTGCAGCATGAGGCCAGTCCAGTGCTGCTCCCCAGGCTCAGCCCAGGCTCATTCCAGGCTGGCAGGTGCCTGGGCCCAGGAGCCTCACGTGGCAGTGAGTGCACACAGGAACAAACTCCATGCTGCCTTTTCCACAGAACAAGAACAGGGCCAGGAAGTTTGCCGAGGGTTATTTGTGTTAGATAAGCTGTTTGCTCCCTTTGTTCTGGTCTCACATGCAGTGCTGGGCAGCCCTGGGCAGTGCCAAAGCAAACCAGCATCTTCACCCCTGAGGACGTGCACTGCCAGAGGAAGCACATCGGGAAGAGGAAAGTGGGACAAAAGAAATAAAGTAAAAGAAATATGCAGCACAAACCTCCACAATTTTTACTGTGATTGTAACAAGGAGCGTGGAAATCGACTCCATTCATGAAGAAAAGAGGCAGAGTTTTAAAATGCATTAAAACCCCCTTCAACTGAGGCTCAGGCTGCTGCTGCAGCGCTAATGAGCGTGTGCTCCTCCCGGGAGCCTGCACCACCCTGTAAACATCAGCTGTGTGCCGGGCTGATGTCAGGAACGCCTTCAAATGCTAACCAAGGTGCTGCCCAAAAATGATAGGCTTGCAATTGCAAATAGTGTTTGGCCATTGCCAGATGGCCGCGGTCCCCGGCCCTGGGGGACAAAGTCTGCTGAAGCAGGTCCCTTGTACACAGGGATGGTGGGGATGGATGTGGGGTATTCCTCAGCTGTCTCACTGGCTGTCAGAGGGCAAAAATAAACACAGATATATGCCTGCCAGCTGCCTACTCATTCCCTCTGACAGATATGGTTGTGGTCATGGAGCAAAGGAAGTTCAATTCCTCTCCTGTGCCCATGAACAAACAGCTTTGGGAACAAGACATCCACTCACAAAACATTCAAAGTGCTCCAGGATGCAAATCTGATCAGTCTGGACCAGAGCTCAGAATAGCCTCACATATAGGAAAGGTCAGCAATTTGTCAAGGATGCACAGCAAAGTCCACTTTCTAATTAGAGAGTGACATGCACCCAACACCAGCCCGGTGTCATTGTCTGCAGCCATTGGCTCAGGATTAGCAACAGCCCCAGGAGATCATTACATTGACTTTAGTGCTGGTAACCCGGGCATTTGTTATGCAAAGGAGGCAGCACAGACAGTCCAGGGCCCGATTTTCTGCTCCCCGCAATCACCGAAGAGTTTAACTGGCCTTTTAAGAGGCTACAATGAACTTCACCATGGACTCAGTGTGTGTGGTGAACCCCTCACCCCCTGTAACTTCACACCAGTTTGTTGTTTGTTGTCAGGTCGCAACCAGCTGCTCCACAGTGTCATCCTAGAGCAACCCACGAGGCTATTCCTAGGGAAACACTTAATCTTTCCAGGACACAGGAATAGACTTGCTTTTGACTGTCTGTCAGGTCCCTGCCTATTCTCACCTCCCCGAGGCTGCCTGAGCACAGCTACAAGCAACTGCAGTTCACACCTAAACAGACCCGCAGAAGGAAAATACAGCCCTGCTGGGGCAGGCAAGTACAATTCCCCATGTAAGGATGAAACCATCCAGGGACACGGCTTTGGACCACGGTCCTCGAAGCGCTCCAAGGTCAGCAGGGGAGAACAACACTTTTTGTTCCTGTTGGCTTTCCAGAACCTTTATGGGTCCTGGAATCTGCATGGAATTGTTTCTGCCTGCTGACGACCCTAAAAGGGAAACCAGCTGCTTGCTTGGAGGAACAGCTCCAGCCTCTCTGTTACACTGAGAGCATTTTCATTCCACATTTCCTGACACCACTGCTGTGGATTCTGCAGGTCACTGCACACCCCACCACTCCTGGGGAGTGGGGTCTAGCTCCCTGGGGTGCTGGTTCTCTGTACTTCCCACACTGCTGCCCTGTTGCTCTGCTCCCAAACCCACCAGGACTGCTCCAGACCAACGCAGCTGGAAGAGCATTCCCAGTGCTGTTAGAGGAGAGCTGGAAGCAGCTGGGCAGAGCTGACCCGTGTCCCTTCAGGGTGACCCGCACAGGGCACCCTCTGGAGCAATGTTGCATCAAGCCTTTACCCGCCTGCTTCAGCACCACTGAGTCACTTCCTGCCCTCAGCTCTCGCCTCCAAGCTGCCTTCCAGCCTCAGCCTCCCCCAAGACGGGGCCAAAATCTCAAGACTGAAGAGAGGCTCTGGTGTGGAGAGGAGCAGAGTCCCTGCAGGGACCATCAGCACAGCCATAGGCCTCACATGGCAGCTTCCCCATCACCAGAACAGTCCGAGGATGCAGCATTCTTGAAATTTGGTTCTTAGAGTCAGCCTCAGAGGCAGGAGATAAATGAATCAGCCGAGTGAAGAGGCCACAGCCTCCTGCTGCTCCACTGGGGTGTTGTGTTCACACATGTGCACAGCCCCAGCTCTGCTGCACCGCAGTCACTTCCCCAAGCACGGGCAGGACACAGGCTGCTCTGGGCTCTGCAGCTGAGTGAGCAAAACGGCTGGCACTGCTGCAAGGAAACACCCTGCATTTCAAAAGAAGCGCTGTCAGCAGCACCCTTGCTCAACAAGGTGAGCAGCTTCCTGAAAATGCCCACGACTTTGGGGCAAATAAGTAGCAGAATCTGTGAAAGCATCTGACAAACCACAAGACCTAAACTGTTGCATGATTTCAATATAGCCTCAGAACTACCAAATGAGGGTTTCCCACTGTTTAGAAGGGATCTCTGAAGTGCCCCGTTCAAAGAGCAAAACCACAACACAGACTCCTCCTGACAGCTCTGCAGACAGACACAGGGTAAGTGCCAGCAGCACACCTGCCCCACAAGCGTCTGATTTTACTCTTAAACCAAGGAAATCCCTGCTGCCAGCCCCGAGCCTGCCTGGAGGCGCCTGCAGGAAGCCCTGCCCTGTTTGCACAACTGTGACAGACACCACACCTGGGCCAAGGTGAGCAATGGCAAACGGTGCCTGGCACAGCCACTGCCAGGCTGGACCCCTGAGGCCCCGGCAGCACAAGCTGAGGCCCAAGAGACAACTCAGCCCTTGCTCTGGACTTACTCTCTTTAAGGAAAGTTAATTCTACCAGGGTCAGAGAAAGAAGAGTCGCTACTACACAATTATAAAACTAAAACCTCTGCCCAGGAAGAAAGGAGGGAATGATTTCAGAACTAAACCATTATTATTACACATCTGTAAGGGTTAATTAGCTATCTGAGGTTCTGAACAAAATCCCGTCCCTTCGGATGTGCAGCAACAGCAGCAGAGCTGTGCAGGGACACCCAGAGCAGGCAGCCTGTGTCGTTCTGCTGACATTAAACTGGAATGTTTGCTCAAGAGATCAGCTGTTAATCTTACTCAAAATGAGTACAAAGTAAGCAAATTCTGTGCACTCAACAGGAAGTCAGGAATTGAAACCATTTGGGCAGTTTGGACCCATGACATTCAGACACACCATTAACTGATGGAGGAAGTTCAAGAGTGGATGAGCAACACAGGAACACACCAAAAGCTTCTCCTCAGCCCAACTCACACCCTTTTGCCAGGCGGGTAAGGAACCCATGGCTAAAAAATGTGCCAGGAGAGATTCCGGCTGGTCTCTGAGGAGGCCTGGGAGAGCAGGGGGACAGCCTGGCTCAGGCTCCATATGGCAGGTACCTTTCCTGCCATGTGCCAGTGACCAAGCAGGGGACACTGGCAGCAGTGGCACAGCCACCACTGAGGCTGGGACAGGCTGAGGGCAGCTCTGCACACAGGGCCGGGCTGGCCATAAGAGGAAGAAAGATGCTGAAGCCAAGTTCCAGGGAATGTGTCTGATCACAGGAGCTCCAGTGTGATCGGAGGAGCATGAGCCACAGTCCAGGGGAAGGGCTGCTCCTGTTAGTTCTTAAAAAGGAGCAAGGAACAGGCAATGCTCAATAAGCATGCTGTGAGCATTTATAATCCAGCACTGAAAGTTTAATCTTGGACTGAATTGGTTTATGCTCGTGTAACCCACAGCCATATAAACGCCTCACTGCTAATCCAACTGCACAAACCCACTGCTCTGGCACTACAGTCTCAGAGTCTCTTTGTCCCACAAAATAAAGGTCACATCCAGTACACCAGAATTCAAACATGAAAGCGTGACAGGAAATGACTAACTGCACACTGAGGCCAATGCACCTTCATCTTGGATCTGCTCAGCACACAAGAATCTTGCAATTCAAACAGACATCACAGTCTATAAGCAGAAAAAATAATTTGACTGCTCTCGTTGCCATTTCTTGGGGCCTGTGCATCCCAGTGCAGATATCGCTGCAAAATAATGTAATTCCGCTCTATTTCCCTAAAGTTCTCTCGTAACTGAAGCCTTATGCTCTAGTTTGCACTTCTCCTTCCCCTAGAGGCAGCTGCTTTTTAAACTGAGGATGAAGCCACTCTTATTTCTGAGGTGATACATGCTCCAGGTTAGTGTTTACAAAGCTTTTTATAGTTCCTGAATAAAAGGTGCTTAAGAGATTATAGCTCTGTTTTGCCCCTAAAGGTGATCAAGGGGCTGCCTCACGCAGTGGATGCACTCTCAGCAAATGTGTTTTGTGTTCACGTGCTGAAAACCAACCTGCACAGCCTGAGCCCAGCCCCTTAGTCCATGTCCCCAGCAAGCCTGAAAGCTCTGAGGCTAATTAAGGCTCTGCTCAGCTTCAGTTTTTATTTTCAATAAACAAAGCAACTTTGACTTACAGTAGCAGGAAAAGACACATAACCCAGACATGCCCTATTTAATGCATGCCTATTACTTAAAGGGCAAAGTGAATTTTTTCACCAAATTTGGTCAAAATATTCCCTTTTCCGATTTGATTCTTTGTTTCCCAAAGACGAGCATTTGCAGTCGGTTTCTTGCAGATAAGCAGATCTACTGACAGAGGAAGGTGACACACATCGGGGCCGGGCACTTCGGTGCCATCCCGGGCTCTCAGGACTCCAGAGGGACGAGAGAGCCGGGGAGGTGACAGGAGACGCTGCAGTGACACTCCTGTGCACACAGTCCCATCACTGTGGGCCTCTCCACCTGCGCTGGCCCTCTGCCCAAGGAATAAATACAGTTTCCCTATAAAGTGCTTTTTACAGCTGCCGGTGTCCCTTGCAAGCACAGGCAGTGCCAGCATGTGAGCAGCTTCTAAATCTGGGGAAGGACTGAATCCTGGCAAAGACAAATTGTCTCATATTTCCACCCCCCCCGGAACGGCTCGAAGGTGCTGCGAAACAAAAACGAGGATAATTTGTTGCCGGGGAGATGCCGTGTGTGCCAGGAGCCCCAAACAAGAGAGCCCTCCCTCAAGGGCAGCACAGCGGAACGGGGACAGAGGGATCCTCTTCTTCCAGCCACTGCCCTGACGGTGCCGAAGTGCACAACTCTCCTTCTGCGGCTGAAGACTCTTCTGCCAGGTGTCATTTACCTTCACAACACAGAGCTGGTTATCTGCAAACCAGCCTCGCTGGCACCTCTAAAAATTACCCTGAAGTACTGCACAATTTCAATAATAGATGCCACCAGCTGAAATTGTCACATTTCACACAAAATCGCTAAGAAATAACCCCTTGCGAGTACTAAAAAGAAACCTGCAAGGCGGAACATGCCAGAGAGCCTTTGGGGGCACCCATGAAAGGGAAAACTGCCACATCCAAAGGATCACGTGGAAACAGCTATTTTAAGGGGCACCAACGCTCACAAAAGGTATGAATGCCTTTATATCACACAGATACACTCGGAGTTTCCAACGTCCATGCCCCTGCCCGCTGGACACGTCTGTCTAGAGCTGCTGCTGACACAGATGGTGAACACATGGACTGACTGTGCCTGAAAACTCAGGAAGAGGAAAAACTGCTCCTTTACAGAGAAAACTCCCCCACACGAACAGAAGAGAAGTAACTAGATCAGAGAGCCCCTGATCCAGAACCTCATTCTCTCACTCCAATCTGAGATTTACAAGGAAACCTACACGAAACACATCTCTCACACGTTGAAAAGAACTGAAAGATCACAATTCTCACTAATAGAGGTTCCTCTCTTGGCGACGAAGCAATGTCCCATTTCTTTGTGCAGGGAAGATGCTCCACGCTCGAGGGAAGGGCTTCCCAAAGCAGTTTCTGCACGCTCAGGCTGCTGGAGGATCACCCCCAATAACCCTTCCTCCGTTCCCTAACTGATCCTAACCTGCTCCATTCACATTCTTTGTCCCAAAGCTGTGTTACCTTGCATTGCTGCAGGAGATGGAGCCCAGGGAGCCCCTCACCCACCGTGTGCCACAAGCCAGGGGCTCTCACCAGTAAATCAGCACTGAACCAGCGAAACACTCAAGTGCTTGTCCAGGAACAAAAGCAGGCACATCATAAACTGAGGGTGACATCAGCACAGGGATTGCATTTCCTACAGGAGGCAAATGTCATTACTTGTGACTGGAAATCGGACACTTCCAATACAAATTGCTTTAAATTTTCCTAAGAGACACCAGAATTCTAATTCCAATTTTGTGTAGACGTATTTCACTTTGCAACCCTTTCTGTTGCTCTGTGTCAGGATGACAGAAATACGTACAGAGGAGGGGATAAGCAGAACTCCTAACAGAAAGTGAAAAGCTCATGAAACTTTACGTACAGTTGCCATTTCCCACACTCAGCTCTCCAGGCACTCCAAAAACAACACACCCAGGACTTCTACACACGCACATGGGGCCAGATTTAATCTTCCTGTGAGGTACACGGTGTTTGCCCAGGGTTGAGGGATACCAGAAATAAAACTTCTCTTGGCTGAGGTACATGCACTGTGCACCTTCTGCTGTTAATGAAGCCTGGTGAATACCACACCAGAGTGCTCCGAGCCAGGCACCACAGCAGCTCTGATACGAATTGCTACTGAGTTAAAGGGGGCCACTGAAATGCCTTCAGATTTCAATGCTGATTTTCTATTTGAAAATGTCCCTGTGCTGAGAAAACAGGCAGAGTAGAATAACCAACCCACACTTGAGGACACAAACTAAATCTCTGTTCCTTTACCTGGGAAGTAGTTTATCTCCTTGGCTCCCTACTGCCAGTAACACAAATGTATGTGACAATCCAGTGCCAGACCATAAATGCAGGAGTGCTCAGTTCCACAGAGCTGACACCCTGCACCTCTCATCGGACTGTGGCTTCCTCAGCTCTCTAACAGCTGTCACCAGCAAAAACATTATTTACCCTCAGAATACCTGGAGGGCAGGCAGTAATGTTATCTCCTGGGATTTGCACCTCGGGGGGGTTCTGGCACAAGGCAAGGCCCATAGAACTAAAAATGGAACCCAGATCCCAATCCCATCTTTCTTCTCCTTCTGAGAGGCAGCACATTCCCTCGTCAGTGGAAAGTGTGACCCCACTAATGCGTGTCTGCAGATTACACAACCTGAACTCTGTGAGAAGCTGGGCAGAAGGGAGGAAGAGGGGGAAGCGAGGGACATGGTCTTTAAGGTCCTTTCCAAGGCTCCAGCAGACAGACACGGTCCTGTGCTGTCACAAAGTACAGCTAATCCACACCTCTTGACCCACACCGTGCCTTTGGTAACTGCTCCTGCCATTTGAACCTGGGGCTTGAGCCCAGAGCAGGCTGAGCTGGCAGGTGGCACTGGAGCAGGGCAGCACCAGTTCAAACTGGGTTAGTTTTTAAGAAAGGAAAAAGCCATGTTTTCCTTATGGGGAGGTGGTGAGGCGAGGTGAAAAGCCTGGCAAGTCAGCAGTTTGGACTGGTACCTTGGCTCACAGAGCTGACAAGAGCAGTCTTGGCACCCAGGGACAGCTCAGGACCCACATATTTTGAGGCTGTTCTGTTTTTTGTCACCTTCCCATCCTGAACAATGTGCAGGAGTGGTGCTGTCAGGTGTGGACTTCAGACAGGAATTTTTGTCTTTGGCCATGCTGAAAGTCAGACCTTTCAGACGTATTTTATATGATTCCATTTCTTTTGTTTCATTAGAAGAACCTTGAAAAGACATTTTTCACAAGCAGCACTGAGTGTGTGTGACCTGCAGCTGCACAGACCACAGGAGAAATTACCTCTGACACACTCATCTGAGGGAAACCTTGTGAGCTTGGATCATCCAAGAAATAAAGTCGCTTTACAGGAATAACACATGGACAGAACAGGCTATAAACGGGTAAGATACAGTTTGAAAAGCAACTATTAATGGGTTTTACAATTTGCATTTTATGTTAAAAAACTTCCCAAAGACCTCAAGAGGCAGAGCTCAGCCTGGAAAATATTTTTACGGGTGCACTGTAAACCCACTGCAAGCAGTGACCTAGAACAGAACCAGCCCATTACAGCTCAAACCCCACTGCTGGGTTCTGCCTCAAGCAGCTGGGATTATTCCTCCAATTAAGCAAATTCCTGTGACTGAAACCCATTCTGATATTTAAATAAACTTGGAGAAGATGCTGAGTAGTCACTCTGCTTTACAGATTACAAGATCAGAACTGCATTAGTTGATGGATTTCTAAGAGAACACTTGAAATTTCGGCAAACAAATTCAAAATACCAAGGTAATATTTACATTCTAATAATTAAATGCTTAATATCTTGTGCTTCCAGTACTCTAGCTTTTTCTGTACACCAAAATATTTAGTCATGTGAAAACCATCTGTAGCAGCTGGAAGACATTCATTTGGCCCCCCAAGATTAATTAGTTTAAAGATACATAAATAAAGTGTTCATTTTATTTCCAGTGCTGCTCTCAGCTCTGTCAGGGTGCTGGTGAATAACGCCTGTGCAATGTTCCCAACAGGAGGTATCAGATGCCAGCCTCACAAGTATCTGTTAACTAAAACAAGGTTTGTGTTCAGGTTAGTGCTCGCAGCAATATGAAAAACAGCTTGCAAACACTTCAGTACTTATTTTTATCCTTTCTCCTATACTCCCAAATCCACAATGCTGAAAACAGCTTTTAAAAATCACTGATGGAAGTTTTTCTTCAGAAATGGGGTTCAGATACCTGTGTTTAAGAATTACGAGTCTCCAAACATGCCTTTTCCTTCCAAGAAGTTCCTGCATACTCTTCGTCCAGCTTTTTAAAGCCAAGTAAACAAGAGGCACAGCTGAGATTGTAAAAAGGGTTGAATTTGGCTTAGTATCCATAGGAACCACATCTCTGGCCAACAGCTCGCAAAGGGTTATTTCTTGGCTCGGCATCTTCCAGCAAAAGAAAAATGAGGAGCCAAGAAATAACCCTTTGCAAGCTGTTGGCCAGAGTTTGATTTACTGGAAGATGCTGAGGTTTTTAGCAAAGTTTCTGCAGAGTATGCAACAGCATTCAGCATTTGCTCAGCTAATGAGTTAAGTCATTGCAGCTCCCTGATGGCTTGAAGATTATGGGTGTAGGAAAAGGGAATGCTCAGAGAGGGGAACTTTGAGCAGTCACCACCAAACTGCGGTTAAAACAGACACCAATGATTCTATTCAGCTCCCAAACCTCAGACAGTTTCCATTTTCTCAATAACAAAGCATTTTTGTGGAATGAGGTAACAGCCTCCATCTGCCAGGTCTAAGTCTCCACTAAGATTTCTCAAGAGGTGGCTGACAAGGGCTGGCCAGCAGAGCCAGGAGAGTCCCTCATGCCTGGAAACAGGGACAAACTGCAATGGGACAGACGGGAGAGGAGCCTCAGTGGCACCACCACACAAACCCTCCTGGGAGCTGAATTCAAAAGCAGCCTTGAGAGAGCTCCAGCCAGTGCACAGCTGGAGAGGGCAAAAGGCTGAGAAAAGAGTGGAGACCTTTCATCAGGGATGGCCAGGGACAGGCAGGAGGGAGCAGAAGGCAAATGGGTGCCACAAGTTCAGCAGCCCATTCTGAGTGGGCACAGAGAGTGTGACTGAGCTGCAAACACGGGTCTGCAATCACACACTGCAAGAGGCAGAGTGCAGAGGGGGGTGCAGACATCCTGCTCCCAAGGACAGCACAGCCCAGGGGACAGGCCACTCAGCCCGGGATACAGCTCCTCACACCTGACATGGTATCTAAGGCAGAGCAGCTGTAGCCTCAGAACAGAACCCTGGTTTTGTTCTTGCCCTGTTTGAGTTTGGCAGCTCAGTTCCTCTGAAAAGCAGACCTTCATTTAGAACCAGATGAAGATTCCAGCTCCCATCAAGACCCCCTCATCTGACTCCTCTCCTGCCTCCCTCCCTCTGTGAGCAGCCACTCCTCACTCAGCCTCCTCCTAATTCCAAGGCTCTCAGCTCCAGGTTCAAGCCCCCCTACATCTGGTTCTCCCATCTAAAGCAAAGGCAGTTTCCCAGTTGGTTTTCTGATGGCCTTTGCATTCCTGTAGCACTTCCTCCTGAAGTTCAGAAAGCCCTGACACTGACCTCCTCACTCTCTTGTGCAATACCAGCTGGGTGCCCAGCTGGACATCTGGTGAGTGGCACCCTTCCTTCCCGGCCAGGACAAGGCATTTTCCAAGCCCGTTCTCTTCCTCTGAGGAACGCTGCTGCCAAATCTCAAACCCCCACACTGCTAATACTGGCCTCCTGCAAGGTCAGCCAAAGAGGACTTCCATCGGGGATGAGATCTGCTGGAGAAGGGTCCCTGGGGATTATCAGAATAGTACAGTCAAGCCCAGATGGCCACAATGTGCCGAGCACATTTCCCGCAAACACGGCGGCGAGGCAGAAATTCAGAGTCCACACTGATTCCTGCCATCTGCTGAGCACTGAGGGCCAGGCTGAGGCCTTTGGGAAAGGTCAGGATAGTCTTACAGGCTCTCAAGATATTACTTTTGTTCTCACTATTTGCTTCTCAATTCCTTCGTTAGAAGATACTAATCTCTCTGTAACCCAGTTCCTTGGAGCCAAGAGTTTAGATATTATTGCAAAACATATGCTTAAAAGAGACTGGAAATTATGTTGG
Source organism: Pitta sordida (assembly GCA_013390025.1). NCBI lineage: Eukaryota > Metazoa > Chordata > Aves > Passeriformes > Pittidae > Pitta > Pitta sordida. The sequence continues at coordinate 179,155 of WEKX01008340.1, read as the reverse complement.
CAGTGTTACAGAGGGGAGCAAAGCACAGCTTTGGGTCAAAACAAACAAAAAAAAAATCTAAGCTAGTAAGCAATTCCCATGCAATGGTTTAGGAGAGCCAGCAAAAGCTTCTTCTAGAAAGAAAACAATACTGTGAGAACGAAGCTAACAGGAGCTAGCTATTGGAAAAATAAAATGGCTAGTAGCGAGCCAGAGTGTTGCCAAGAGTACACATATCCAAGAGAATCTTTCTGGGAAACAGACCCAAGCCATGACGCTGGCAAGCCCTGAGGGACCAGGGACCTTGAGGCTAAAAGCTGGCAAATTGCTTCATCAGTTAACATTGGTCCCAATGTTTTCTACTGTGTAAAAATAATTTGTTTTACCCCATAGGTCTCTACAGAGCAACGAGTAAATTCAAGACGCTTCCTCTGGGAAAGGAAACAGAGCCCAGGGCAGGGCCCGGCCCAGCGGGGCATTTTCAGAGGTTTCCCACTGTCACTGAGAGACCTTCAGCCCAGTGCTGGCCCGGGGCACTCAGGCTGTTGGCTCTGTTGTACTCCCCAGGCACATGTGGGGCCTCTCTGAGTTGTCACCGTGCTCTGGGCACAACATGTGGAACATCCCCTGAGCTGCTTTGGCCAGTGCTCCACCACCACCGTGGCGACTGTGCCTCCACAAAAGCATCTCCTGGAGACTCATTCACCCAAAATGAATGCAGTCAGAGACACGATCTTGATATACGTCTTGTTGTCCAGAGAGATAAGGAGGAGACCTTGTCCTCTCTCTCTCTTTCAGAGATATTAGCTCATACACCAGGAACTAGCTGCTGACAGAGATTGATAAGGGCAAGGTCTGTCTTTGCAGGCCTTTTGTTCATTGCCAGTCCAGCCTCTCAGTCCCAGGAGCGTCCTGAGAGCACAAGGCAGTGAATACGTGCTCTGATCTGGCAATGAAAACTCCTGCACTGGCAGGGCATGGCAAGGTACTGTGTAATGACTTCCCTTCTCTCCCAACTCCTTCTCTGATTCACGTTGCCATCTTCCTTGCGACTGACCTAAATAACATGCTCGGGCAGCACTGGAAGTCTTTCCACCTGACACTTCAATAGCAGCAAGATCTCCACACGTGGAAGGGGAATTTCTCAGGAAAGTCACATCACAGGTGGATTAGCAGCGTCCTCCTCAAGAAAGGAACAGCAGCACCCTGTCTTGCCTCATCTCATCAGTGAGACTTCCTGACTGCAGGAGAACAAAGATTGCCCAGGAGCAGGGAAAACAAACGCTACGTCTGTGCCCAAGCCCCAGCAGATCTGAACAATGTGGGCAGAGCTTTCGGTTACCTCATTTCCAGGTGTGCTGTCAGCATGAGCCATGACTGGCTTGGGATGAAAGAGGAAAAGCTGTTCCTAGATCTGGACTTGTCTGCATCGTTTGTGGTAGTTTTCTTGCCCAGCAGTCATGAATCCTTTAATGCCATATCACACTCTCAGTTCCTCTCTCACCACGGCACTGCAGAAGGGGCTGAAGGACCAAACCCTCCCACCAGAGCCAAAGGCCTCGGAAGGGAGAGAGCAAAGAAAGCCACTGCAGAAGGACTTCAGTATTCAGCCCTCTCCAGACACACAGGGATTGTGTGTGCTGGCAACATGCAGCCACTTCAACTGGCTTTATTCCCCAACAATTATGGACTTTTCCAGCTATGTATTCACTGCAGCACCTTCTGCAACACAAGTGCCTGACAGCACTGCAGAACACGAATACAGGGGCACTCCAACCCCTGCCACTTCACAGCGACTCCACACACAGATTTGTGATGATCTCCCACTCTTGTTCCTCCCTCTACCATAAGCTGAGACACTCCCAAGAGCCACAGACATCTCACCACCTTCCACCCCCAGCAGACTGTGGATCTCAGTGTTACCTGACAATGGTTCTCACGGGCTGTGTGCTGAGTAAGTGAAAATGTCAATTGAAAATGCATTTATTGCCAATAAGGAAATGGACTGTAGGGAAGCACAGGAGAGTTCCCTGGAACTGCACGGGCTGCCACAGTATTTCCAGCTTTAGGATGAAGAAGTACCTTGCCAGGCAGGCACTAGACCCCAGCAGCAAGGATACACGTAAGTAAAGGTCCCATACCTCACTCATGCCGCCTCTTTTTCAGGTAACTGAGCTTCAAAACTAAAGCAGAAAAGCTGCCAGCAAAACTTGCCCATTTTTGTGCTACAGTTAGTCCATAACCAGTCTGCATCTGTTATCTCTACACTTTTTATTAGCTCATGTTTGCTCTGGCTGCACTTCCAAGCAGTCATTTAAAGAGGGTGAGAGAGGAAAATCTTGGACTCTCAACAATGGCCAAGCAGTTTAATCTGCCACTGGGGACAATGACTTGACTCCTATTGGCGTGTAGTGCTGGCAGGGTCAAGTGTAACATGTGCTGAAGGAAGCACTAGGGAAGCAGATCTGAGACTGTTCCAACAACACTGAGCATTTCCTTGAGCTATTCCAAGGTCTCTTTGCCCCTGGTGTGCAGAGAAAACAGCTCCAGCTGTCCAGTCACCTGTGCTGGCTTCTCCACTCCCTGGATTAATGACACTGGTGGCTGCTCCCAGCTCCAGGTTGGATACAGCACATTCCCCACAGCTCCACACAAAGCCAAGTTAGGAAGCAGTCAAGATCATGTCCTTGGCATCAGCACCAGGTTGGTGCTGGAAGACAATTTATATTCCTGGACAGAAGTGGCACTGGGCAGGTTGGGCATAAACATCAACAAACCCTCTTTCAGCAGTGACACCAATCAGAGGGTCCAGAGTTAGAATTTATTTATGCTGCTGATTTTTTCGTATTTGAACAGTTCAAAATACTTCACACAAAAGAACTCCACAGTCTCCAAGCCTGGGACAATCCACAGTAATATATTCAGAGTCAAATAAAAAATGAAATGAGTCAATGTTAATAGTAGATGACCACAGGCCAAATCAAGCCAAAGTTAGACTGCACTAAGAACACGAACATAAATCTCAGGATTTTTATGCCATTGCTATTTGGATTCTATATAAAGACATTTCTAAATAACTCTTGATTACCTCTTAATTTACCCCTAATGGATGTGTCTTTCTGATTCTTCCCAGAGTAATATTATCCTCTTGGTGGGCCCCTGTGAGTCACGGAAGAATCATTTGTTAAAACTGTTCTCAACAAAGTGGTCACTCGGCACAGGCAGCTCTGCTGGGGTGAAATACAGGAAGGTGGAAGCCATGTGGCATTCTTCAATTTCCCCTTTCCTTTCACAATCAGACCCTTGGTATTTTCTTCAACAGGAAAAGTGACGCTCCCCCTCCCTGTAAACTGCTGACAATTGAATTTCACACCTGGCAAAATGGAAGGAAGAGAAGAAACAAAGACCAAGGGCTTTTCTCAGCAACTTCATCTCCACAGAATGGAGCAGACTGCTGACAGTCACACAAGGCTGGTCCACGACAGACCAAACATCCATGTGCCATCGGGGCAACTGTTCCCAGGGCTTCCTGCGAGGGAATTCTGGCTGTTCCTGAGCCCCACCACTCCTCAGGCACAGGTTTAAGGATTTCTCATTCCAAAACACACCTTGTGCTGTAGAGCATCCACTATAATTAGTGCCCACAACTAACCCTATCGCCTGTATTTTTGTCTCCTGAACTATGCAACCCTTCTTAAAAGTGTACAAAATTACAGCCCCAGCTGGGTAAGAACGAAACTACTGCTGACAACTCTGGGTCTCTAAGGAAGTGGGCAGCAAGAAAGGCAAGAGAACTGTATGGTCTCCATCCTAGGAAAAGGAAAGAGGACGGCGCAAGAATGAGACGGGAGAAGAGTCAGACTTCCCCTTTCCTGCTGTCCTGCCTATCAGGAAATTAAACCACATGTTGACAAAGGAAATTAGGGAAACGTGGCAGCTTCAACACCTGGGCAGCGAGGAGAGCCACGGATTCCTAACGCTTGGTAGAGGAGTCAAATTTAGAGGAGCAAATTTAGTTTTAACTACAGAGACCTCAGTTACCAACTCCTGCCCTGTGAAGATACAGAACACCATGTGCCATGAGTGTGGGGGGAGAAATTCCTGCCCCCACGCTTCACTCAGGCGAACTGGAACGGGCATCCAACATCCCCGTGTGTTCCCATGGAAGAGTCAAAGTGATTAATGTAACTACAGGTTCTGGACTGGAAATGGATAAACGGAACATAAAAGACGTTATCTGTAAGAAAACACAATCCGAAACACAACTGTGTAGAGCAAAGTGAAAAAAAAAAAAGAATTTGCAAAGATCCTGAGCTACCTTTTGATGCGAGGTCCAAACTGTGACTTCCGAGTCTTTGTCTAACACACACACACAAAGCAAGGCTTTGAGCACTGTTTCCCGCAGCTGCCCTGGCTCTGGAAAAACAGCGATCGCTCAGGACGAGCTGGAAACTCTCCTGTGCTGCTCCCGAGCGTTCGCTGTACGCGGTTCCCCCGGCTCTGCCGGCTGGGCGAAGCCCCAGCGCTCTCCTCATACAACACAACCGCAGCTTTTACCTTCAGAGCCCGGGCACGGCTCGGAGGATTTGAGTTTTCCGTGCTCCCGGTGCAGCCCGGAGCCAGCCCGGAGCCGTGCCCAGCCCCGACCCGAACCCACCTGCTCGGCGTCCCGCGGCCGCGCTGCCGCTCGCGGTGTCCCGGCGAACCGAACTGCCCGGCTGCGCTCCGATGG
>WEKX01008340.1:148599-174362 GCA_013390025.1 Pitta sordida | reverse complement strand
CCCCGTCTGTCCCCCGTCTGTCCCCCGTGTCCCCGTAGCCCGCCGCCCGGACGAAGCTGGGGTTGCTGGAGAAGAAGAAGGATTACCGTCTCCGCGCGCAGTGAGTGCCCGGGGCTCGGAGCGCGGCCCCTCCGGGGCTGTGGAGGCGGCGGAGCCGCTGAACCGATCCCGATTGTTGGGCTCTTCCTTCCCAGGGACTACCACAAGAAGCAGAATGCTCTGCGGGCGATGCAGAAGAAAGCTCTGGACAAGAATCCCGATGAGTTCTACTTCAAAATGATTCGTTCAGAGCTCAAGGTGAGCAGCACTTCACGCAGGGTGATACAGACCCGGTTCCTCAATGTAACGTTTTCCCCTGTTTTGATTTTAATTTGTGAATGGGTAGATAAATGAGCAAAGTTTGTTTGGTGCCTGTGGAAGGCTTTGAGGAAGATGAGCAGCAGAGGACAGAGAAGCTTCTCTGCTGTTGTTATCAGCCCCCACAGTGCACTCCCGGCGGGATGGGCTCTCAGTCAGTGCTCAATTCCTCTGATTTTAGGATGGAGTCCATGTGGTAAAGCAGCCAAAGGACGAAGTGACCCCAGAGCAGGTGAAATTGATGAGGACACAGGATATTAAATATGTAGAAATGAAAAGAGTGGCAGAAGTCAAGGTAATAACTCACTTTTTTTGTGTCATCTAGTTTTCTCAGAATTGTTTTTTACTGTGGTGTTGTCATCCTTGCTGCTGGCTGTCGTGTGTAGTGAAATCTGGTTTGTACAACACTGGAAAGGATAATGGAAATGTCAGTGAAATGCTGATATAGAACCTAAGAGAGTGATGAATATAAAATCATTACAGAACACGGTGATTTTTATGTAAATTCCAGCCATCAAACACGTACTCCTGGTTTGCATATTTATAAGGAAATCCTGGAATTGCAGAGATTTAAAAGCCCTTTCAGGTCATGGAGTCCAGCTGTTCACCCAGCACTGCCATGTCCCCGTGGCCCCCATGGATGTGTGTTTTGGCTGGGGAGCAGCAGGACTCTGCCTGGAAAGGTCCTGAAGGCGTCACACACATGGACTGGGTGTATTTTTGAAGATGAGAAAAGGAAGGAGGAGTTCAACTGTTTGTAGCCTGGAGAACAGACAGCGATGCCCTGGGGGTAGACAGGACTTGGCTCACCCCAAATTTGTCCCAACTGGGTGTTTCTGCAGAAAATCGAGCGGCTGAAGGCGGAGCTGCACCTGCTGGGGGCAGCGGGGACCGGCCCAGCCCAGCACCTCTTCTTCCTGGACACAGAGCGTGAAGGTGAGGCTGGAGGGTGCTGGCACGGCTCCTGTGGGCTCATAAAGTGAGGCCTTGTGTTCAGGAGCAAGGCTTCAGGTGCTCTAGAAACCACTTTGGTTACTGGCTGAGATGTCAGTTCTGCAGGAGCTCCTGCTGACATCACACTGAAGTTTTGCTGAGCAAAGGAGTCCATGGGAGTTTATTCCTGTTTTTTTTTAAATTATTTGTAGTTCAGGAGTTTGATCTTGCCACTCACCTGGACACTGTTCCTGAGCTCGTGGACAGAGTGTACAACCGGCCAACCATTGCAACACTGCAGAGAGAGGCAGTGAAGGGAGCCACTGATCCTGCCCACCTGAAGGTACTGTTTGCATTACAGAGCTCTTGTGTTTCACACCTCTGACATAAAAAGCACTAAAAAAGGTTCATTGCACTGTTTCCAATCTTATGGTATCTTCCAGTTTGGCTTGAGATTTGTCTTCCCCCTTTCCTTCTCAAAGCCATCTAAGCTGTAGTCTCAGTCCCTGATTTTGCTAATCTGAATTGTTTCATGATTCTTCAGCATGAATTGCTTCTGCAATCAGCTTTGATTTGGGTGTTTTGTCCTAGAACTCAGCTTCAAGTCTGTAGATACTGTTGTTAGTTCAAATCCATTGGACAGTCTATAAGTTGGTCTGTGTAAGGTAAAAATAGTCGTCTTAAAATTGCCAACTGGTGAATTTGCAACCTGTTTTTTCTGACTCAGATGTCAGATAACAAACACCCTGTGGTCCCTCTCCTCCTGCCACCTGTCTCAGGTTGGCTTGTCAGTAAAGCAGCTGAACGAGTTGTAGACTGACAAGTTTTCTCCTCTAAATATCTGAGTCATATTTTAAGCACGTTGAGATCTGTTCTCCTTAATTTAATCACTTAAATCACACCTGCAGTAATACCATTTCTGTGCTGGGAAAGCCATCCACTCTCATCAGGCAAACGTGACCCAACACGTTGCATTTTGAGGAGCCTCTGCAGCCTCTGAGCACTTCAGGAATTGGTCTCTGGTCTGTCCTTTCTTCTCCCTAAGGATGAAGGGGATTTTCATTAGGGAGTTTAATATTCTCTTGCGCTCGACATTGAAATTCAGAAGATTTTCACTGTAGTGTCTTGTTCATCTCTGTCTTAAAACAGATATTTTTTTTTTTGTCTCCAGAAATTAGCCCAGCAGAGGAAGAACCAGTACGACCTCCTGAAGCAACGCATCGAGAGAGAGAAGGCCATGTTTGTCATCACACAGAAAATCCAGACACGGAAAGATCTCCTGGTGAGGGATTGGGTTCTGTTCCATTAAGGTCATTATAGTTCCCACCTAAACAGTGACCCTTTTTCACTAATTGTAAGACTCAGACAGCGACTTCCTGGTTTATATGGGGATGGGTTGGGTTTTTTTCTTCTTGCACGTCAGCAAATATTTGTTCTTTTTTCCAGGACAAAACTCACAAAGTAAAGGTGAAGAAAGAGACAACAACTGGCCCAGCTATTTACAAATTCAAGTTTCAGCGGAAGCGTTAGCCGTGCCTTTGTTACAGACTTTGCTCAGAAAGGAGGAGGCTTCTCCCTCGCAGGAGGGCTGGTGCCAGCCTGCTTTCCCTGCCTGGCACTTTGTTAAACTGCTGCGGGTCTGTGGTAGCCCTCAATGTGTTGTATCTAACTAATTAACTAATAAATCCGTTTGTTCTCTTTGTATTTATGGTGGGAAGCCATGAGAGGTGCCTCAATGTCCTGGTAGGATGCACCATAAACAATCTGAACAGTCAGTGTTGGAGAGGAGTGTGGGTGAGGTGGGTTGGGCACAGCCCAGGGACGAGGAAGGTGCTTGGGAATTGTCATCACCAGCTCTTGGGGTGGCCGTGACCTGTCCAAACCCATGAGAGTTCAGGTCAGCTTTTTCAGCTGTCTTTTCAAGCAGGGTAAAAGTGAATGACTCTTCAGTTGCTCCCCCAGCATCCCCCAGTCCCTCATTTTCCCATGACTCTGCTCCGTGTCGCAGGCTGGGGCAGTGCCTGGGCTGTGCCTCCGTTCAAACTGGGCCGATTCCAAAATTCTGTGGAGGGTGAAAGAACGCAGTTGCCAATTGTGGGACGAGGGTTTGTCCCCCGTGTCCCTGGTGGAGGGCTGGGGTGTGCAGTACACACATCCCGAGGGTCCTGGAGCATCCCGAGCGCGGTCACAGCCTCGACGTTAACAAAGCTTTCACCACCCACAGTCAGCGCTTCGTCTGCAAGGGCGTAAGAAGGAAAAGATGCACTTTCCAGGCCCTTCCCGGCGATGAACCGCGATGTTTTTACGCGTTCGAATGCAGCTTCAGACGTTCCTGCCGTTGCAAACAGTTCCAAGCGCGGCGGCTGCGCTGCCCGGGCACGGCCACCGGAGGGCGCCGGCGGAGCGCGGGACCCGCGAGGGGAGACGGGCCCGGGCTGGGGGACGAGGGGCTGGTCCCGGTGCTCGGTAATTCACCTGAAAGGCTCGGTCCCGGTGCTTCACAATTCACCTGAAGGGCTCGGTCCCGGTGCTCGGTAATTCACCTGATGGGGTTTGGTCCCGGTGCTTCACAATCCACCTGACATTCAGTCTTTCCCAAAGACTTCACTCTTGGTTTGACTCCCAAGCCCCAAGCTGGGTTTCCTCATCCTAAAGCACTGAAATGTTCCTGCAAGGGTCCGGGAAGAGCCAGTATTTTATAACTGAGTGAAACACCCAGCACAGGATTTGAAGTGAGACATCGGTGGGATCTGTCCTCCTCTAGCTGGTCCTGCATGGGGAAGGCCACAAGAAACTGCCCGCAGCTATTTTTTGTTTGTGATAATTATAGCATCAAAGGCTGAACCAACAGGTTCTTTAGCAAAGAGATTCCCTGCAGCTGGAAAGATACATATATCACACAGATATCAAAATACCCCACAGATTCACAGCTCAGGTTCCAGGTGACTCAATAATACTGTGCTGTATAATAATTCCATGTAATTCCTCAGTCAAGATGAAGAACTCAATTGATAATGACTGTCTATAAAAGTTAATAGCAGACTACATTAAAACGCTTGCAGGATTATCTCTAGGCAGCTGCAACAATATATTTTACCAGCAGGAGAGCCATCACTAGCCCTTAGGCTTCTCAGGTGGTTTCCTGTAGGCTCCGTTTTCTGAGCCTGAAACAGACTGGAGACCACAGTGGGATCGCTTGTCCCATCCCTGGGGCATAGCAACAGAAGCCAGCATGGCTTGGGGGGCTGGGGATCCCCCCAGGACAGTCCCTGTGGGGTCTGCATCAGTGGCCGTGCCCTGCCACAGCCAGAGAGACCCTCTGGAGGCCCCCCATGTTCTCTCAGCAGAGTGGAGTGGGGAGGCTCCCATCCTACCCATGTCACCTCTCACAGGTGCTGCACCCACTCACCCTCCAAGTGCTGCCGTTCTGGGGTGACCAGTGTGATGATGGTCCCCAGCTGCAGGAGTGGCTGCCCTGGCCCTGCTGTCACCAGGACCCTGCAGACAGGTTCAGCTGAGGTGTGTTGCCCAAGGGCACCAAGGAGAAAAGGGTGGTGGAGTTGTTCCACTCAAGCCTGAGCAGCTTCAGAGCAGGGAGTTGAAAGAGCGGGATGTAAATCAGGAATGACTAATTGCTGCTCAGCATGGCTGCCCTGAGCCTCTCTGTTCCATGGGCTCCTTGGCTGCCTGGACTTCTCCTCACCCAGCATGGGGGCTGCAAATGTCTGAAGCCTGGGCACAGGGCACCATCCCTATTCCCACTGGAAGATGCTTGGACACAGCCACCCATTTCCCTCCAGACAGAATGTTCCTGCCCAAATTCCATTATGCAGGGTTCGAGATAAATAAATAAATATCTGCTGTTACCTCTGTTGAGAGTTGCCAGACATCAAGAGTGGACCCAGTGCTCGGCAAGGTGAAAGCAGCAAGTATTTGCTTTGTGGTCTCACAGCTCACCTGAAGCCGTTAGTGCCTTGAGAGAACCCAGGTGAGCAGCAGTGCTTTGAGCAGGCAGGAGCCCATGATTTAGTGAGAACATATTCCCAGGATGTCCCTGGCTTGGCAGACCTAAAGACTGCAATAGTGAGTTAGTGCATATAGATCATCATTTACCGGAGCACAAGCCCTGATGCACCTTTCTAGGGAAGCACTAATTTATTATGCATTGTCATTAGCTGCAGCAGGGCCTTCATTAGAGCTAGAGTTAAGGTCTGTTTTGGCTGCCTCATCAGCATCAGTGAACTGCGTCCCTGCGAGGTTTGATACAATTTAATTAACCTAATTAAAAGCTCTGATTGCAGAGATGATTGGGGTAGAGCCAGCAGCAACTGCATATTTATAACGAGCTGGAAGGTGTGGGACTGGAGCCAAATGATATGCATCTCTAATGAGCTGTGCTATTGAAGTGTGGATTTGGAACACTAACATTTATTTTTGGCAACAATGGCCAGTTTATCTTCATGATGGAAACGATCACGGATTGATCAGATGTAGCAGGGAGCTCAGCAGTCTGCTCCCTGGGCTTCTCCAGACCAGTGGCAGCCCCACACAAGCACCCCCAGGCCACCTGCTCCCCAGGGGTGCCCCACTGCAGGCAGACACAGCTCCCCTCGCCCAGAGCCCTGCCAGGGGCACAGCACGGACACTGCACTGCGCACCAGCCCCACACGAGTGCTGGCAGTTCTGGATTAACCCTTCCCCAGCCATCACCTCTCCCAGCCCTCCTGCCCCACAGCCAGGCTGGGCTCCTGGTGCAGGGAACCCACCTCCGTTACGGCTCGAGGCATCAAATACTCCCTGCCCTGATCTGCTGCTGAGCACCAGGCACCAGCACACAGATAAAGTGCAGCCTGGAGCAGAGATCTGCCTGTGCCCAGCACCGGGGCTTCAGGACTGCTGCCCCTGGCCCACCCACTGCACCCAGAACCCCCTCACCTCCTGTTTAGGAACAGAGAGGCCGCCAGCCCCTCGCAGCCCTGCGCTCTGCAGGGATGCTTTTTCAGCACAGGGGTATTCCTGGCAGCCCAGGTCGGGGAATCCCTGTTCCTGGGCTGCAGCAGATGCCACCTCAGTAGCACCTCTTATCTCTCCATATTTAAAGGTTGCATTGGTGCTGTGGGCAGTCAGGGTCCAGCATGCCCAGCAGCAGCAGCGGGACATCCCAGGCGTCCTCAGCAGCCAAGGAACAGCAGCAAGTCTGCCACGTCACTTGGAAAATTTGATCCATGCTAATTATGCTGAAAAAAGCTCTTCTGATAACGAGTATGAAATGGAAGCGTAGATAATACTCATCTCAGAGTGCCATTAATCTTTAAAACTGGAACAATAAGTGAAAACACTGCAGGGCATATGAAGCAAGGTGTGATTCACATCTGCTCCTCCGTGGCCGCTGCCTGATTTATTGGCACAAGGCAACTTTCCTGTACTGTTTCAACAGAGCAGCATTACATAACACCACAGACTGCTGTGCTCTGCCTGCATTTCCAGTCACAGTGTCTTCTTTCCTGGGACGGCTCGAGAGCACAGGAGATGAGTCCCCCAGAGCCACGAATCTCTCCCAGGTCTCTGCTTGGCCACGATACCTGCTGTGGCAGCTGCCCAGCCTGGGTGCACTGGTCTAGCAGGGCACAAGGGGCTGCCCAGGCTGCTCTGTGCTCCATGGACAGGGGAGTGGGGCTCCCTTTCTGTCCCTTCTTGCTGGTTCACCCCTCAGAAGCACATGGGGTACCTGTCATCTCCCTGCACAGCACAGACTCTCTTTCTCTAAGCCGGAGTTCTCCAGGCCCTCTACCATTCCGACATTTGCATCTATCTCACCTTTGATGCCTTTCATTTTCAAATAGCTCTCTGTGGGATTTACTTTCTTTTATTTAAATTGTGGATTTGCTGAAGTGACCTTTTAGCTGACTCTGAGGAGAGGTGGGCAGCTGCTCACCACTGCACTCCCAGGAAGGCTGCTGACCCTGTGGCTTTGAACAAGTTCAAAGCATCACTTGCCTTTTGGCCATACCCCTCAATAGTGCCTTTACATGGATTTTTCTCCCACACCCCTGAAAAGACATCATCAGAGACATTTCCCCTCACGGGCTCTTTAATATTTACAATGACTTTGTGAATAGATAATATATTCCACCTTTATTTTAGCCTTTTAAAAGCACATGGCTTCTTGTGCACTTGGAGGCAGCAGTGGCTGCTGTGTGTCGGCTGGGAGGACAAACAGATCTGGGGGGGATGCAGACTGCTTTGAACTGTGCCTGTGCCTGCAGCTCCTGGCAGCGTCCTGGGGCAGCCACGGACCTATGGTGGCTCTTCTGAGTCCCTCATCTCCTGCTGCAAAAGTCCTTAAAACCTTCCTCCCAGTACTAAGTCCAGAGCTAATCATCTTGTTAGCTGGAAGACAATCCAAATGCAAAACAAAAAGCTTCTAAAAACTGTCCCACAGATTGCCAAGAGTCTAATAAAGCCTGGCCATGGGCTTAACTATATCAAAATCATATGGATGCTTTTTGTCAAAATCATTCTAAACCAGGAAGGCAGCAAGCAGCTTACAACCCAGAAGTGTCACAGATGTACTCGTGAATGCTTGTCCATAATTTTGTTTATTCCAGGCTGCAAGTCCAGGAGGGACTGTCAGATCCTGTGTTCTGATTGCCTGCATGCTGCCATCCACTGTGCTTCACTCAGAGAGCCATGGCCAAGTTCAGCAGCTCTAGCTGGGTTTTGGCATATCAGTCCTGAGGAGGCTGAGCCACAGCCTCCCCTTCCCGGGGTTTCCTGACGGCAGAGAAATGCTGAGGGGGAAGATCCCTGGGTATTCTTGAGAGCCAAATTGTGATCACTGGGGCAGAGAATTGCAAGACTTCCATGGTCCTTGGCGTTTTCACCTGGACATAAACTTCTTTCTTGCCTCAGACCTGGTGAACATAAAAACTACAGACAAGTGTGAGCAGAGCAGAACCAGAAATTTTCATGGAGGCTTCAGGGCATCTGTGCTGCACTCCATGTTGGGTGAGTGACCCTGGGCAAGGCACAACCTCCTGCTGCAACAAAACATGTCAGGCCGAGTGTCCTTTAGAGCAACAATCCTTCACCTTCAGAGATGACAGGACTGATGCTGAGGCTTGGGGACTGTCCTCAAGGTGAGGCCAGGCTGGGGGGGCTGGCCTGAGGTAACCCCTAAGGTGGGCCACCCATGGCAAAGCTGGTGAGGCACACAGCTGTGCAGAGGGACACATTTTTTCAGTCCATGCTGCCCTAACAAACAAATGTCCTGGGATGCAGACAATAATGTTTTTATGAGACTCTAAATTCTAAACTCAAATGCTCTTTGTAGTGGACTAATAGCCAACACGTGGCCCTTCGTCTCATGCTGAACTTTTGTGGTCCTACAGTGGTAGAAAAGGCTCTGGTGAGCATTTACACTGAGCACTTTGTTCTCACAGATTTGTAGAGCAAAGGGAATAATGTATTGAGACACAGAGCCCGTGCCAGTTTGGCTTCATTTGTCCTTCTGAACTTGCCCTGAGAGATAATGTTTCCTTCTAATCTGCTGTCGTCCACCTACAGCAGGGACCTAGTGAATAATTCTTCCAAACAGGCCTTTATTCTTAAAACTCTGCCTGGCCCTAACCCTTTCCACCCCTTACAGAGTGATTGTTGTGTTCATTACATGCTAATAGCCTGCGCTGTGTTCCAGCCCACACTGGCTGTGGCCACACAAACAGGGCTCAGGCTGTGCTGCTCTCAGATAATGCTGCTCTTTTGGCGTTATCTGAAGGAATGTGCTCACAATCTGAGCACCAGGCACGCTCAATCCCAGCCTCAGAGCGCGAGCTGGGCTTCACAGAAACCAGCACATCATCCAAGGATTGAGCCTTTTCTTTCCACACATGATAATAAATGACTGCTAGCCTCCTATGGGAAGAAGACACAAGGAAGAGGAAACAAGACTCTGGTTAATGAGACAAATATTTTATGTTCTTTTTGTTCAGGTACTTATGTCACCCTTTCACAATGATATTTTCATAAGCCTTTGTAAGCTCTACAAATTGCCCTTTATATCTGCAGGAGAAGGGAAGCTCCAGGGGATGAGCAATGTATGCACTGAATGCACAAGAAACCCATTATCTAGCATGCTCCTGGAAATCACTCTCTAGGGATATGTGGAATGGGTGTCCCTCTGAAAATACCCAAGAGAGAGATACTGGTAATATTAGCACTCCCTTCACGATGCCTTTCAATGGGACAAAGCTGAGCTGAGGTCAGACCCCATGGTCAGGCACTGACAGGGGGCTTTGTTCCTTTGTTCCTAACCCCGCTCCTGAGCTTAGGAAATGGCCAGGGGTCACCCTCTGATACCTCCCAGAAGGCTGCAGAGGCAAAACCCTTCTGACTGTGCTAGTCTAAACCTTGGAGCAGGCTGGCAGTTAGTGTAGGCTAACTAACTAGTTAGCAGGAGGCTGTTAGTGTGAGAAGGGGAGACTGTAGCAACTGTTACTTATTGCTGAGCAATGGGTTTGTTCTGACTGACACCTGCATCGGATGTGGGTGTCACACAGCAAGTGTGGGACACGGAGCAGGGTGAACACCCGCAGGCGTGTGTGAGCACATACGTGTGCATCTGTGTGTGTTTAGGAGCACACATGCATGGGTAGGTGTGGTGAATACAACCTGTGTGGGCTGGTCCCAAACTAGTCCATGCATGGCAGGGGGGTTTCTCGCCAGCAAATGTAAGAACCCCCCCCTAACACACAGGGTCACACACGAGCACATATGTGCAAAGCCAGGCAAGTATCCACCATAGACATTCACCCCTCCTTCGTGTGGGGACAAACCCTTTACTGCTCAGAACAGCAGAAAAAACAAGAGGGCACCAAGAGAGGTTCGGCTTCCCCAGTCTGTGTTCAGGGCTATGTGCCACAGCTCCTGCACACCCCTCCCTGCCCCAAACCTTTCCTCCTCCATCCCCATGGCTCAGACCCTGCCCTGTTCCAGGGCTCCTGAGCTCACAGCCAGAGCGCAGGACCCTCGCACAGGACAGTGTGTTCTGAGAGAGCAGGAGCTCAGAAAACCTGAGCAGGAACTGCAGAGTATCATGAGCCTGGGCTCCTGCCAAATTCCTCTGCACCCACTGCCTCTATTAAATGCGTCAATCATTTCTTGGCAATCCAAGCCCCAGAGAGGAGTTGAGAGGCAACTTCAGACAGTTCAGTTGCTTTCATTAAAAGGTGAAAAATACATGCTGAGCAGAGAGCGGGACTGAGCTCTGTCTGCACAGAGAGCAGTGCTGCCGAACCCTCCCTGCTGGGGAAGGAAAAGTGGCAGCAAAAGACAGACCTTCCCGTGGTCACAGTCTCTGTCAGCCTGTGAAACGCCCCGAATGGCCACTGTTCAAGGACAGTCGCAGACCCTCACGGGTGGGTCTCCCTCTTGCTGGGAGCCTGTGAAAGCAGAGGGAGAGCATCAAGGTGCAGGGCATGCAGCAGTGCCCCTGCATGGCCCCGCTGGTGCAGGTGGGCAGGGGCTGGGATGATCATCTGGCACTGCACGGCCGGGACAGCAGCCACTTGCCAGGAGGTGCTGCTCTCAGCAGAGCCCCCAGCTATTGCCAGTCAGCAAAGGGCTGCAGGGGAACCAGCACCTGCCTCTGGAGCTGAAGCCCGGGGACAGGCTGCGGTGTTGGGCTCCCCACCCTTGGCAGCTGCAGGGGCTGGGGTGCTGGGTGGGAAGGTGCCCTCACTGTGGGCTGGCGCCTGGGAGCAGTGGGGCTCTTGGGAACAGAACAGGAAAGTCCAGGTGACTCAAATATTCCTGGCACAGGGCAGAGCTGGTGCCAAATGAGCACAGTGGGAGAGAGGGAGACAAACGGGCAGGGACCCTCTGGAAGAGTTTAGGCAGAGAACCATGGGGTGTGAGAGTGGGGATGAGGAGCCTGGCAACACTGTCAAAAGTGGTCACAGGGGTTCTTTGGAGGAGGGTCAGGAGGGGGCCAGGCCAGCAGGGATAGTAAGATCAGAAGCCACGGTGTGGTGAGAGGCTGGTGTCCTGCGAGGCTCACCCCCCACCAGGAACTGTTCTGCTTAGGCCACCATGGCTACTTGGCCCTGTCCTCAGGCTCCTGAGAGCTGCTGCATTCCTGTGCTGCTGCCACCTCTGGTCTCCTCACCTGATGCTTCGCTCCTTCCCTTTGCTTTCGCCTTTGTCTCCTCACGTAATTGCTTTGATCTTCACTCCAGGGGCTCGCTGTTAAAAATTAATGTTTCACGGATGTTGCTGCCCATGGCTTGAAAAATGGCTTTTCTTCCCCGGGTGGTGGCCCACTGCAGCTCCTGAAGCACTGTTCTGCTGCAAGTTAAATAGATGGGCCAAAACCTCTTGGGCTCCCCATGCCTTGGTTCAGGGCAGAATGATGATGCCCAGGCCATCGTGGCAGGCTTTGCCAGTCCCTGGAGCAGTCCTGCCCTCCTGCCCAGGCTCCACCAACCATGGCTGCTCCACCAGGGCTCACCTCTGACGGGGAGTCCCAGCACTCTTGTGTCCCTCACAGATGGCCTTTTCTCTTGGTGCCAGGGGCTGGCAGGGGTCCTGTCCCATCTCTCTGGCCCCTCTCTGCTTGGAGCACTGCCTTGGCCAGGTGTTGAGCTGAAGGCAGCCCGGAGCAAGCACAGCCTGGGAACGGTCCTCTCTCCTGTCCTGCTGGGTGTTTGGGGAGGGAAGGGATGCAGTGCCCCGGGCAGCAGGGTGGGTGCAGCAGGAAGTCAGGCTTGCCGAGCTGGGTGTGTAGCATGTGGGGATGCTTGTCTGGGCTCCCAAAGCGTTTTCCAAACACTTTAATTATAGTGATTTATATGGCAAAACTGTGGGGGCGAGAGCTTGGGAAAGGCATTAGCAAGTTTGTTCTTAGGGCTCTAATCAGAGGTAGGCGATGGGGAGAGGGAGGGTAGAGCACTGGGGCTGTACCTTGAACTGTAGCGTCAGGACAGGTTTGAAGGATGCAAAACCTCCCAGCTGTGCCAGGGATTTTCTGAGGGCATCCCTGACGCCTTGGTGCATTACATGCTCCTCCAGGAACAGCCTTGGAATCAGGAGTACCACTAGAGGTCCAGTGCTTGTCCCCTGCACTGCTCCTGAGCCCAGGTCTGTCACAGTCCAGCACCACCACTGCATCACCCATGGCAGTGGGGCAGGAACGTGGGGCCACAGGTAACATGGCATGTGAACATCTTTACTACAGTCACCAGAAAATGATCAACAATCAACAGCAACTCAGTGTTCTAGTTGGGGTTGTCTTGGAAATAATAACATCGGCTATTCTTGTTTTTAAAACACTCTTCTCAAATCTCCCCCATGTCACTCACATGCACACAGAGAGTTTCCTGCAGCCCCTGGTCTCTGCACATAGACAGCAGCTCGCCAAGGCCAGGAGCCCAGTGGTCAGGGGAACACTACAGGGCAGCTGTGCTCGCTCTGAAACCTCAGTCCCCTCCAAGCCGAGCTCGCTCCGAGGAGACTGTCACTCCTACAGAGTCCTAATTGCACCGGGGGAAGCGAGAGAAACATCGGGCTGCTGTCATAGCTGGTGGCACCAGCCTGGCCCCAGGCACAAGGGGCTGCAGAGCTGAGCTGTGGTGATCAGTGGTGTGGGGATGCAGTGCTGGCCCTGATCCCTCTGAGCCACCATGGGATGCAGTCCCGGCAGTGTGGCCGCAGCACATGTCACCCCTGCTGCAATCCCACTTTTTGGCCTGTTTTCTGGTAAACAACCTTCTCCTGTCCTTTTTGACAGTGATGTTTATTGATGTCTGAAATCCCTCACAGCCAGGTCTGGCCTCAAAGAGCCGAGGTGCCTCATGCCTCCTGTGGCCATGGAGCCGGGGGAGAGTGGCGGAGCCAGCTCCACTTCTGTGAGATGCCCACAGCGTCCCTGAAACACTTGCTCCCAGATGTGTCAGGATAGGAACACAGCACTGAGGCCAGAGTGAAAGCAGTGCTTTCCAGAGCAGCACCTCGGCCTCCCAGGGTGGCTGCTCTCACCAGTGCCAGCAGTGCTGGGTGCCCCCACCTCGCCTTGTTCCCTCTCCCGGGAGCCCCAATGGCAGAAGGTTCACCAGGGGCTCACACCCCAACTCCTGCTCAGGAGACACAAACCCTTCTGCCTTACCTGGGGAGAATTTGCTGATTAAGGGATAAGCAATCCCTGCTCTACCCACAGGATCATGTTATCACTTAATTGAATCCAATTGATTGATAAGCTAAAAGCAGCCCTGGCTTAGGGCACTGCAGATGGTGTTTGGGAGCAGGGCAGCAAGCTGAACCCTTAAAAGCATTGGCATCGAGGCAGATACAGGCTTGCTTTCCTAAAGTGTCTCACAAATCGTGGTGATGACTGGGAGCTAGCAGCATGGCAGTTCCAGGGGATGTTATTTATCATACTTCAAGCCTGCACAACCAACCTCTTATTCTTGCCCCTCTGCCCTCAGTGGGCAGACTCTGCTCCCACAGAGATTTCAGGGGAAGGAAGTGTGCATCTGCAGGGCAATGTGGGGGCAGCCTGGCTCTTAAGTGGTCTAACCACGAGCCCACACTGCTGGGAATGGAGCCCAGAAGATCTGCTGCCCAAACACAAGCTTCTGTGTATAAGCAGCTGCATCCAAGGCTGCTTGTGAACCTGCATCCCTCAAGCAATGCAGGAGATGGGAAGATCCAGGAGCAGCCCTGTCACAGCTGTCCCCTATGAAGGAAAGGGCGCAGGCACTGAGGTCCCTCAAGGGACAGGAAAAAGACAAGGAGTTTCCTTGTTGTTTCCTTGGAGTGTGATCCAGTCCCTACATGAGAGTACAGTGTGGTAGGCACAGGGAGCACAAGCCCAGAGCAGCTCCCTTGCCAGAGGATCTCGCCCTCCATGCAGGCAGCACCCACAAATGCCTCAGCCCCTGTAGCTCAGCAGGGTCTGGGACAATCCTGTCCCTCTGCCTGGCAGCTTATTTTGCTCACGTACACTAAAATGCAGAAAACAGCATGAGGCTCAGCACAGAGTAAGTCACAGTAAAGGGCCTCAGGAGAGAGGGGTCAGCCCTGCCCCGTGTCCTCTCAGTGAAGACATTACACTGGGATTTTGTTCCTTAGGGAAAAGGTAGAATTTCTGCAAGAAGACAAGACTTCCCCTGTGGCCCTTGTGCTGGCAGGAGTCATGTTTGGACTAATACATCATCAATGGAAGGTATCTAATGATGTATTGCCCTAATACATCACCATAGCAACAGTGCTCTAATGATGTATTATTCTAATGTGTTACCCAAGTGCCCGTTCGTCCAGATGATGTATGGCTGGGATGGCTGTGCTCTGCCAGGCCCAGATGCAGCAAAGCTCTCCTGACTGCCAAGCACCTCTCAGAGCAGTGCCTGCCATCGCACGGGATGCAGCAGCCGTTTGCTCCCACCTTTGGGGGCATCCTCCAAGAGTGGGTGAGCTCCTGAGCTTGGTGAACGTCACAGTTCTCTGGCAACACACACCTCGGCAACTACCACTGCTTGTCCCTTCCCTCACTGCTACAGTGTCCCAGTTGTGGAGTTCTGAAAGACAATTTGAAAAACATTCCTTCCCTGGCATTTGGAAAGTCCAGAAGGGGAAGTGGCAGTCTGGTCTGTGCCTTTCTCCAGCCCCTTCCAAGGTATTGAGGCCACACAGCGCTCTGGGCTTGCTCATTAACAATGAAAATACCAGCTGGAATTCTCCTGCCGCCTGTGACAGGGACAGCATTGTTTCCAATTCAAATGCCATTAATTCAGTCACCCCAATGCGTAGGACAGTTATCTGAAATGTTTTCCCAAACAGCTTAGTGACTATAGAGCAACAATTCATGGAATTGCTTGGGGACATCTGTGCAAAGCAATGCTCAGTAAAGAGCTGTGGTCGGCTGAATGCTCCCTGTGTGGACCCCGGATTCCAGAGAGGAGCAGGGAAGCTGGCAGACAGAAAGACTGAATGAATGGCAGGAGAAATCATTTCATCTATGCAAACCCATGCCAAGCTCTCGGTGCAGCTGCTGTCAGTGAGGAACTCTGCCCCCGAGATGTTCCCTCTGCCAGACCAGTGGCCACTCACTGCACGGGAGTCGCAGCCACTGGTGTCCCCTGTGGCCACCATAAGCATCCAGGTGAATCCTCCGTGGCAGGAACAGGGCCCAGTCCAGATTCTGTGGGACAGCCCTCACTGTGGCTGGAGATGTGGCTGGTGAGGGATGCAGGAGGACTCGCCTCCCCGGGCTGCCTTTGTGATGCTCCTGTGCCGCACCTGGGCAGATTCCAATCATTTCTCAACACTTCAGGGGAGCAGCAGTGACAAATTACAGGATCTCCAGTGGGGAAAAAAAAGTGAAACAGAGCAATCAGAGGAGGAATGATTGTATTATCAATAATGTTTCCAATAACTGACGGATGAGGACACCCAAATGATTTTTAAGGTTTCAGTAGAAGCCCTCCAAATGGCAGCACAAAGGCAAAGTGTGTATTAATCCAGGGTCTCCTGAGAAAATCCTGCAGGGATGTGCACAGCCATGGCAGGCACAGGCCGAGTATGTGCTCAGCATCGTGCAGCCCCTTTAACAGCAGACGAGATGGGACCTTTTCCTTGTTCCCACAGGGACAGGAGTGATCCTGAGAGCAGTCCAAGAGCGATGAACAGGCAGGCACGCTGCTCAATGGGACTCTTACAAATCGCTGAGGTTTTCCCCCTGCTTCCCTCCCCAGGGCTCAGTACAGCTCGGGAAACAAACAGCTTTTGAAAGCTGCCTCAAAAGCTCTCTGCTTTCACCAAAACAAAGGGTAGGGAACAACAAGAAAAAGATCACCTCCCAGTTCTTTGGGGAATTGAATTTGCAGAACAGGCATCCTGTTTTAAAGACAAACTAACATTCCCCTCAAAAGGCAGGCACAGTCCTTGCCCTGAGCATGGCAGGACATACAGCTGACGGCTTTGTTTTGCCATATGTCCAGCACAGCCTTAGAAATGCTGCTGTGCTGGAAACATATCAGACAACACTGTCGTGTGTTGAAAACTGGCAAATTTCCAGGCTGAGGTTTCAAGAGATAATTTGTAGATTGAATGTTAATGAATATTATTGTTATTATCTAGAAAGGCTGTGCTGACTTCACTCTGCTGCCCATTGCACATCTTGATTTTTATTTTATTTTACCCCTATAAAAGCAGGATGGGCAATTCCAGCTGATGAGACAGGAGGCCAGGTGAAGGCACAGGGAAAAAGGTGGTTCGTTTTGTGCCTATGTCACTCTGCTGCTTCACACACCTGCTGAGAGCGGATCCTTGTTTCCCCTGGGCCCCATCCTTCCTTCTTCCTGCAAACTCACCCGAGCATCAGTGGCACTGCCGCAGCCATGGCACTTGGAGGTCAGGATCAGACACCAAGGGGATCTTTAACAGCATAAATCTTTTAGCTCCATGGGGAAAGAGGCACGGAGGGGAAGTACTGTCATTTCTGCAGCCCTGTGTTCCCCTTTGCTCTTGTCAGCCTTGTGTGAAACACCAGTTCAGGGCACAGCAGCTCACCCGAGCTGAGGGTGCCCCAGAGGCACAGCCTGGCCCTGGTGGTTCCCCCCTGCAGCCCCGAGGACAGGCTGGCCACAGGGGCCACTCGCAATGCACCGCAGCCCACCATGATTTATGTGGCACTTGTACAATTGATGCGCTTTGTGCCTGGGGACAGTTAAATGGTAGCTCTGTCATTAGTTTAAGCAGAGGTTAAAGGTGATCAATAACAAGGGTTTCATGCCCAATTGATCACCCCTTGCTATTTATTTCTGCCTTTTGCTTTCCATTCCATGGTGCTTTTAGAGATAGTAATTAAAGACATAACAACTGTTCCACTAGGCAGAATATCAAACACTGCAAGTATTGATTCAATTCTCTCCTCTTAATGACGCTGACCTGCACCTGTCTCCAGTGCCAGCAAGGCTGTGCCAACATCTGAGGGCTGGGGAGAGAGCCCTCCTGGGAGCAGAGCCAGTCTCTGCAGAACTGTGCTGGGTGCTCTGGGAGAGGCAGCTTTTATCTGCCAGGTCCAAGTCGCTTCCTGCTGCACAGGCCTGGACTCCTCAAGGGGAGAACCAGAGTGGGCTGACAAGGGAAGCAAGATGTGACAGGTCAGGTTTGGCAGCAGTTATCATCCTTTTGCTCCCAAATGCTCTGACACCTGAGCCCATGTGAAGGCATGGGAAAAGACACGGTGAAAACTGTCCTGGACACAGAGTATTCACAAACTCCTGCCACTTCGAGCTCTGCAGAGGACACAAAGGCATCAGGGACATGGACCTTGGTCCTGAAAATGGGAAATTCAGAGTTGCACCCTGACCCCCACCTGGCAGGGATGAGGGCAGGGGACAATTTCCAGTCACCATAGCATGTCGGTGCTCCTCCAGACAGCTCTGCCAGATCCACACCACCGACCATGTGTGCAAAAACGACCCCGTGCTGCTGCCAGCCTGCCGGGAGCTGGAGGGACACGCTCGTCTGTGCTGGCGGCACAAGCTGCAGCTCCACGAGTCCCACGGAGCGCTCTGGCAGCAGTGATGCCCTTCCCCATTTATCCTCAACACAGGAATCAGCCTGTCCAGCTCCCTGGGCAGCAGGGGCAGGAGCACTTTTCCCAGACCAGGAACATACCCATACACAGGGCAGAGAGAGGGGAGCAGCACACAGTCCAGCACACAGCAATACTCTCCCATCAGAGACCCAGAACTCCCTCTGCATTCCTCACTGTGCACAGGCAGCATCGCAGCTCTTTCTGCCGAGATCCCTCAGCAAAATTAACCCTTGCAACTTAAGGAAAGATTTATTACATCACTTCAAGTGAAGTAAAAACACTGGGAGAAAAAATCCAAAACATTTCCCATAGTCGTCAGGCAAATGAACAGGGAACCTGGGAGTAACATCCAAAAGGTCCAACAGCATTTTAGCACATTGTAGTACATCTGATGATCACCCTCATGTACTACAGATCCCCCACTGCCCACTCTTCTGTTGATTTGTTTCATCTGTCACCTGGTTAGTCTTAAACATGACTGAAAGAACTTCTCCAATTTAAAACTAATTACATATTAAAAAAAACCCCCAAACATAAAGACGTCTGATGTAATGGCCTGACTCTTTAGAACCAGTCGTGCAAATGCGTGAATTCATATCCCAGCGTTTTGTCTGGCTATAGACAAAATTATGATTCACCATAATCTCCAAGTTTGGTCAGGCAGGATGCTCCAGAAGAAAGGTGGGAAAGAGGAAAATAAAGAAATGCCTTTAAAGTTTGGCATGAACAGGATTCTTCATTGCAGGAAGTGATCTGAGCAGCGTGTGAGCCAGCGCACCAGTGTAACCAGAATACCTTTGCAAGGCTTACAAGAAATAACACTCCATCTGCCCAACACCAAAAATAATGGGATATCAAGGAACATGAAACATTCATGAGGTCTGAGATAACGTGTATCTCGTGTTCAGCATCATGTGCTTTAACGCTGCCTTTGTAACCTCACAATCCCCACACACGGCACAGATGCCGGGTCTCGTTAGTTCAGACTGAAACCAGGAGCAACTTCCGTGGGCACAGCTCCCTTGAGTGGCACAGGAGAACACCCCAGCAATGCAGCTGGCTGTTTCTCTACTGCTGTGCCCATGCACCAGCTGTGTGCACACCTACACCCACAACAAATCACAAGTGGCAGCGAGGCTGAACTCCTGTAAACCAGCTCAGCGAAGTGCAGGGGGGTTCACATGAGACTTTAAAAAGCTTCTTCTCTGTGTGTTTCCTCTGTAGGAACATACAGGTAAAACAGGGATGATGCTGCTCAGGGCCCACATCCTACTCCCTGCTGTAAGTCTGGAGAAAATGTGTTCTTTGGAGCTCTCCATTTCAGGGAGGTACGTCGGGCCAGGTCTTCCTGAGCAGCGACATTAATCTCAGCAAGACCAGACACTGTCATCTACGGACATTTAGTAGCATTTTAAAAGGAGAATGCCCTCTGCCCCACCTCAGCCCGTTCCTGACCCTGCCTGGGGCTGATCAGCAGCCCACAGGAGCCATGCACCCGTCCCCAGCACACGACAGACACCAGCTCTGAGCCACCAGCCAGGACCTGCTCGTTTCAAACAACTCAACTGTAAGAAAAATATGAGGCAGCTGAGGAGGAGCAATTCGAGAGTCGCAGATTTCTGCCCTGGGGCAGGATCCAAGCCTGCTTCCAGTACCTGTAAAATGACAACTCTGAGCTGTCCTGGAGCTGATCCAGTTCCAACTGACCAGTGGTAGAATTAGCATAAAAATGTATATGCAAACAACATTAGAACAGAATTAAAAGATTTGCTTAACAAGGCAATGCTGAAATTTCTCGTCCTGGAAGAGAGAGCAAGAAGGGCTGGGCAGGATTGGGAACGAGACTCCATGGTGTTAGCACTGATGCTCCGAATTTTCATGTAAAGAGATTATAGAGCATCTCAGCTGCTGCTTTAGCTTGTTAGGGGCCAGTCACATCGTGGCACTGTGCTGGGATCAGGCTCTGGCTCTGGCTGGGCAGCAGGCAGAAGAGACCAGATTCAGTGGAGAGCATCAGATGAACATGGCATCACTAATTACAGCGACTGTGCCTCATCAGGCACACTGCTGTGCTGGAGTCACTTCTGCACTTGTTATACAGCAACCACTCCGGCTCTTGCAAGTGGCAGCAATAATAGTCTGAGACAAGAAATCTGGAAAGAAGTTGGATACTGGAGCACCACAATCTTCCTAAGCATGCAGGAAAGCTGAGCAGCAACCAACCACCTCTTTTAAAATAAAAGAGAAGCAATACCCTGCTTAGTAGTCTGCCTTACAGAAAACTGCAATGTCCTAAAAAAACCAATTTATCAGATGACAGGATTTGAGAAGCACAGCTGCTCTCCTGTGTACCCATAGCACACAGGCAGGCTCTGCCCTGGTGAGGATGGCACAGCTCCTGCCCTTCTGTGAGCCTGAGAAGGGCTAAGCTCACTCCAGGGATGTGTTTTCCTGATGCCAACTGCCCCAGCTGGCCAGAGGCCCCTTGGTCACCATCTCATCTCTCGTCACCAGCCTGAGATGAGCCCCGGGGCAGCAGCCAGGCACCAGCCCCTCTGGACAAGCGAGTCATCCCAGTCCCTGGTGAAAGATGCTCTTCCACGCTGGAAAAGCATGAGGAGCACAGCCTGGTGCTGCCCTGGGACTGAGCACAGCCCGAGTGCAAGAGCAAAAGCTGCTCTGAAGAGCATCTGCTGGGGCCAGGCACCACTCAGCAGCAGAGCACTCCTGGTTCAGAGCAAGGATTTCCCACAGCACAGACTTAAGGCCCTCTTACAATGCACAAAACTCCTGTTCCTTACCTACACCTCCTACTTTGTGTATTTAGTACTCACTTTCTTTGAGCATTGCTAAATAAGTATTTGTACATCTGCTTTTCTGTAATGTACGAACACCACAGTCCCACCTTCCCTGTACTGTAGTCCTGATGGAGTGGTATGAGCTCATGCTTTCAGCATAGTGAGAAAAAAACAGGGAAAAAAAAGTCTCCTACCAGTAATTTCTATTTAATCCCTGACCAGGAAAACTAACAAGTTATTCCAATAGAGGCAAACCTTTGGGGCATTTGATTTTTAGAACAGTTGAGCACTGCGGCACCACAGAAATGAGATACACAGGGTATTTTATTTTTGCTGCTCAACAGCACGAAAGAGCAAATGCAGTGGGGCTGCCAGTGCCTTATCCAATCTGACACACCGAACAACCCAAGGGTGCTCGTCCTCCCCAGCACTCACAGCAGATCTCATCCATTAGGAGAACGCAATGTGAAAACTGACCATTCCCTTCTGAGTATCAACAGAAATCCTATTTGCCATCCAGGTTAGTTCAGAATGAAGAGGCTACTGAAATGATTCCTAGTATAGCAAAGAAGCACAATTAATCATTCAATGCAAACAAGAGTTTGTTTTAAGAAACAAGCAAACAAAAATCCCCTCTGTTGTTTATTTATGGTTTTGTTTCTTTTTCCCCTAAACCCACTGCCACACAAATTCTTAAGCAAATGCTGCAGTTCCACCATGACCAAACACCAAACACAATTCTACATGTGTGGGGGGAACGCACGAGAGCAAAGCTAAAGAAAGGTTTTCAGAGTTGCAAATTAATTTAAATGCGGTCATGATGCATTGACTCAAACCCTTGAATCATCTTCCTCCTTTACCTTTTTACTGGAATGTATCATCTAAACCACTACATGTGCTCAGTTATTCAGAAAATCAGTAAATACTCAGCAAAACCAGGAAAACTTTTCAAATTCAGGATCACTCCGCCAGCCCTAGAATTCTCTGCTCCTCTATAAAAGTCTTATTACAAAAAAAGAAGCCAAGTCTAACAAAAGCTGACTAAACAAACACTACACACTGAATGCTCTGCATGCCAAGGGAAGTTATTAATGCCCTAACCTGCAGCGTTTGCTAGTTTATTTGCACCACAAAATGAACCATTTCTTTGCAGACTGCTTGATGAAATAACTGCTCAAGATAACTTTATTTTAAAATCTCAAAAATCAGTTTACTGGAATTTTGAATGAGAACTTGATAGTCTTGTATTAGCTGATCTAGAATAGCTACATTTTAAGCGACATTGAGAATGTAATAAGTGGTAACAATTATCAATGGCAAATGCATCCTTGTTTAAACAAGTAACATTCACCTCCACCCAAGGCACAAGATGCAACAAAATCAAACCGTGAAGACAAGAATTTTCAAATATAAATACTTAAGTTACATTTGAGATGTTAGAAATTTTTATCCATATCAAAATGTACACATGAACTGCTATGCAGGATGCAGTGCTTCTCCTAGAAAATCCTTTTTAAAGCTGCTGTTTTCACAGCACGTTAATTTGTACAGAGTTAAGTGGGGAAACTGCTCAGAAACTGCTCAGATACCTGAGAACATCAGTAAATTCTCTGCCAACTAAAAGAAAGAATTTGGTCCTTTAGTACCCGATTTCGATGAAGAATTTCATTGGTGCAAGAGCTCAGTAAGGGCACATATTTCAGCAGCTGTCCCAACACACACAACCACCACAGGAATCCAGGGACCTGCAAAGGCAAACACAGTCCTTACACGCGACTTTTCTTGATGCTGCAAGAGAAGGTTTAAAGTAGAGATGCTCGATCATTCTTCCGGGGACTGAGGATGCAAAAACGAAATTTTCAGCCTTTCTTGGCATAACCACAAACATTCGGGCACGAAACCGTGAAAGGGAAAGCTGGTGACATCAGAAAACCCGGGAGTGTGCTTTGAGTGCAATCTACTCGGGAACCCCGGTGTTCACGCATTACTTTGATAGGCGGGAGGAAAGTTACGTGCGGGCTGTTTTTTGCTCGGGCTGGGGAGCTCCGTTCGGACCGGGAGAGCACCGGGGATGCTGGGCGGGCAGGGCCGGGCACGGGCGCATCCTCGCCCAGAAGCGGCTCCGCAAAGCGCGTTCCCGGGCGGGCAAACCGGGGCACCGGGGACCTCTGGAACGGGGCTCCGCGGGTCACACGGCAACGCCACCGGCCCCGGCCGGCAGCAAAGACGACACGAGACCGCTTCCTGGGTAAATGGTTTATGTAAGTAATAAAATATTTACTATAACATAAATAGAAACGTACCCTCGAAGTCTACATTGGTTTTGCAATAGAGATACAAACAAAAACCGAAACCCAAGGGGATGGACCGGACCGAACCCACCAACGGGAGGGTGCGAGCTCCGCGCACGGTTAGAAATAAATAGAGACGGGCCGGGAAATGGTGTCGAAGCGTTTCCCCGGGCGGGCCGGGCCGGAGGGGCCGGGCCGGGGCCGCCGTCGCATCCCGGCCGCGCGAGGAGGGGAATAAATTAGAGATCGCAAACCTTTGGCTACTGCTGCGGCGGCCGCGGCGGCTCCGGCGGGCGAATAAATAGAGCGCGGGGCGCGGAGCGGGCGGCCGGAACAGTTCAGAGAATAAATTAAAGCGCGTCCCCCACCGCCCGCGGAGCCGCCGTCGGGGCCGCGGGGTCGGGCAGTCACTGCACGGCGCCGGGCAGCGCGTGGTGCAGCGGCGACGTGTCCGCCTGTCCGTAAACGTCCTCCATGGGCGGGTGCGGGACCCCGGCCGGCGTCATCCGCTTCTCCTTCTGCCGCCGGTTGCAGAACCAGACCCGCACCACCTCCTTCTCCAGCTGCAGGGANTTGCTAGTTTATTTGCACCACAAAATGAACCATTTCTTTGCAGACTGCTTGATGAAATAACTGCTCAAGATAACTTTATTTTAAAATCTCAAAAATCAGTTTACTGGAATTTTGAATGAGAACTTGATAGTCTTGTATTAGCTGATCTAGAATAGCTACATTTTAAGCGACATTGAGAATGTAATAAGTGGTAACAATTATCAATGGCAAATGCATCCTTGTTTAAACAAGTAACATTCACCTCCACCCAAGGCACAAGATGCAACAAAATCAAACCGTGAAGACAAGAATTTTCAAGTATAAATACTTAAGTTACATTTGAGATGTTAGAAATTTTTATCCATATCAAAATGTACACATGAACTGCTATGCAGGATGCAGTGCTTCTCCTAGAAAATCCTTTTTAAACCTGCTGTTTTCACAGCACGTTAATTTGTACAGAGTTAAGTGGGGAAACTGCTCAGAAACTGCTCAGATACCTGAGAACATCAGTAAATTCTCTGCCAACTAAAAGAAAGAATTTGGTCCTTTAGTACCCGATTTCGATGAAGAATTTCATTGGTGCAAGAGCTCAGTAAGGGCACATATTTCAGCAGCTGTCCCAACACACACAACCACCACAGGAATCCAGGGACCTGCAAAGGCAAACACAGTCCTTACACGCGACTTTTCTTGATGCTGCAAGAGAAGGTTTAAAGTAGAGATGCTCGATCATTCTTCCGGGGACTGAGGATGCAAAAACGAAATTTTCAGCCTTTCTTGGCATAACCACAAACATTCGGGCACGAAACCGTGAAAGGGAAAGCTGGTGACATCAGAAAACCCGGGAGTGTGGTTTGAGTGCAATCTACTCGGGAACCCCGGTGTTCACGCATTACTTTGATAGGCGGGAGGAAAGTTACGTGCGGGCTGTTTTTTGCTCGGGCTGGGGAGCTCCGTTCGGACCGGGAGAGCACCGGGGATGCTGGGCGGGCAGGGCCGGGCACGGGCGCATCCTCGCCCAGAAGCGGCTCCGCAAAGCGCGTTCCCGGGCGGGCAAACCGGGGCACCGGGGACCTCTGGAACGGGGCTCCGCGGGTCACACGGCAACGCCACCGGCCCCGGCCGGCAGCAAAGACGACACGAGACCGCTTCCTGGGTAAATGGTTTATGTAAGTAATAAAATATTTACTATAACATAAATAGAAACGTACCCTCGAAGTCTACATTGGTTTTGCAATAGAGATACAAACAAAAACCGAAACCCAAGGGGATGGACCGGACCGAACCCACCAACGGGAGGGTGCGAGCTCCGCGCACGGTTAGAAATAAATAGAGACGGGCCGGGAAATGGTGTCGAAGCGTTTCCCCGGGCGGGCCGGGCCGGAGGGGCCGGGCCGGGGCCGCCGTCGCATCCCGGCCGCGCGAGGAGGGGAATAAATTAGAGATCGCAAACCTTTGGCTACTGCTGCGGCGGCCGCGGCGGCTCCGGCGGGCGAATAAATAGAGCGCGGGGCGCGGAGCGGGCGGCCGGAACAGTTCAGAGAATAAATTAAAGCGCGTCCCCCACCGCCCGCGGAGCCGCCGTCGGGGCCGCGGGGTCGGGCAGTCACTGCACGGCGCCGGGCAGCGCGTGGTGCAGCGGCGACGTGTCCGCCTGTCCGTAAACGTCCTCCATGGGCGGGTGCGGGACCCCGGCCGGCGTCATCCGCTTCTCCTTCTGCCGCCGGTTGCAGAACCAGACCCGCACCACCTCCTTCTCCAGCTGCAGGGAGTCCGCCAGGGAGGTGATCTCGTGCGCCGAGGGCTTGGGGCACTTGAGGAAGTGGTTCTCCAGGGCGCCCTTGACGCCCACCTCGATGGATGTCCGCTTCTTGCGCTTTCGGCCCTGCGCCGCGATCTTGTCCAGGTTGGTGGGGCTGCCCGTGCTGGAGTCCGTCTCCTCCAGCCACTTGTTGAGCAGCGGCTTGAGCTTGCACATGTTCTTGAAGCTCAGCTGCAGCGCCTCGAACCGGCAGATGGTCGTCTGCGAGAAGACGTTCCCGTAGAGGGTGCCCAGCGCCAGCCCCACGTCGGCCTGCGTGAAGCCCAGCTTGATCCGCCGCTGCTTGAACTGCTTGGCGAACTGCTCCAGGTCGTCGGAGCTGGGCGCGTCCTCGTCCGACGGCTCCGGCGGCCCGAGCGGCGGCGGCGAGTTCGCCAAGTCGTGCCCTCCCGCCTCCTCGGCGCCCAGCG
>WEKX01008340.1:80986-148500 GCA_013390025.1 Pitta sordida | reverse complement strand
GCTCGGCGGGGGAGCCCGCGGCGCTGCGGCCGCTGATTGGACGAGCGCGGTTCATTCATGCCGAGCGCTGAGCGCGGGGGGGGCGCGGGGCCGCAGCCCCGGACGGGGCCGGGGAGGAGCAGTTGGGGACATCGGGAACCCCCGCCGGCCCTTTGGTGAACTTGGACCCTCCTTCATAGATAAGGCACCGAGTGCCAAGGGACGAGGATTTGAGGTGGTTTGGGCTTCACGGAAAATGTGGGTCGTGGGTGCTGCATCAGAGACCTGTCTCTGAGCCGGTTTGAGGGTTGGCACAGGATAAAGGGTGGAGGAATTTGTGGGAAAAGACAGTGACAACAAACAACAGACACGTCTGGTAGCGCTGGGACAGGGGCAAGGGAAGCTTTAATTAAGCCAGCTCCAGACTTCATCTGGAAGCCCAAAGTGAATCATGGTGGGCACCAGGAACATCAATCACTTCTAAAAATTAATCTTCGTCTCTGCGCTCCGTTTGTAAAGTGGGAGCAGAGACAGTGACCTTTGCCAAGGGCTTGGGTGAACAATGAACCACCAGATCAATACGTGTACGAGGGTAACATGTCAATGGCCACAGGCAGGTGCCCTGTGCTCTCCCTGGCTGGGCAGGGTGGCTCGGTGCTGGTAAGGACAATAAATGGAGCCCCCTGAAAGGCTTTTTGTGAGAAGCTGTGCCACATCCACTTGGCCATTTCGGTGCACCAAGGCACTGCTTTGGTCTGGGGTGGCTCCAGCCCCACATGCTGGGACTATGGGGGCAGCAGACACAAGAGCCAGCGTTGGCTCCTGGGCTTGGGGGACCCACCAGCTCTTGTGCAGACAGTGCCCAGCTCTGCCTTCCTGCCGCTGCAGCCGTGCCCTGTGGTGATCCCAGCCCCTGGTGCCGTGGGTGGGAAGGCGCTGCCCACACCTGCCCTGCCATCCCTCTGGGCTCTGCACACCTGACTTACCCGGCTCCTGGAGCGGCTGGTCGGGTGGGATCACACAGGGCTGGGCAGGTCCGTCTCTTCCAGCCTTACAGTGGGTGGGTGGCAACCCAGCCTGGCAGGAACCTCTCCTGCCCTGCAGCAGCCGGGGGCCGAGCCTGATCAGCCGCAGGATCAGTGCCAGTCCGTGGTGAGGGCTCAGCACCCCGCCAGGGGCCTGGGGAGCTGCTGGGCCTTGCCTTGCTCAATCACAGAAGGACCAGCTACGAGAGCCACATCCCTCGCTGCTGGCAGGCCTGGCTTTGCACTGTCCCTGGGGACAAGTTTGGGATTGAACATGTGCACTTCTGCCTGTGGAATGATGTGTAATTAGTTCCTTTCACTGAACCCAGTGTCTTTTTAAGCATACAGCCCTAGAAAGAGGCTGGACCTTGCAAGAGAGATGGGTTCCATAGATCATGGGGCATATTTCATTAGGAGAATAATGTTACCTTTCTTTTTTTCCAGAGGAATCCTTTGCACACACTGCATACGTTTGTAATGAATATAACCCTTTCAGATGACTAAGTGACATGCTGTAAAATATCATACTTTGTTAAGCATTTTCTGTGGATTTTTCTCGACCTAGACTCATATTCATGTCAACTGTCCATGATGCACTGCTATAATATTCAAATTTTTGGTAGCCAATTGCTTTTTTATATTTATATCCATTTTAAGGGAATCACAATGAATAAATGTGCCCAGCTCAAACTTTATGCAAAATAAGCTATGTGTAAATCAGTAAATCATTAATAGAATGAATAATTTCCAAAGGCTGAAGACTGGATTGCGTTTCAAACTTTCATCTGGTTTATGTATTTCAGAAGTCACTGAAGGAGAAAACACGTTGTGTGTGATAACTTGAGGTCCCCATCACAGACCGTTATGCTTGATCAAATGATCTTTGTAAACCAAAGCATTTTGCTCAGACTGTGCTCTGGGCCGGTTCTGCTTAACAAAAGTAGAATTTAAAGACTGGGAACAGCAAACAGTGGAGGAAGATTAGAAATTCCCATTTAACACCTTCCTCAGCAACTCTCAACTCCAGAAGTGAGAGCCAGGTGGCAAAGTTCTCTCTTTTATTAAGAAGGCGATAAAAGCAAAGGAGAGGGCTGACCTGAAGTGAAGAGGACAGGAAGGATCTGAAATCCACTTCAGGACAGTGGTGACTGTCCCTGCCTGTCACGTGGGACCCGGGTTCGATTCCCGCTGGGAGGCAGTTTAAGAGTTGGACTCGATGATCCTTGTAGGTCCCTTCCAACTCAGAATATTCTGTGATTCTGTGATTAAGATGCTCATATCAGCACTAACTTCAAGAGCTGGACATGCACATTTGTGTTCCTGGTGTTCCTGTCTTCACTGAGGTCTGAGCTGGAATCACCCTGCCAGGATTTCAGTATGTTGAGAATATAATTATTTTTTTTTTACACAGCTTTTTCAGAGCCCATATCATTCAGCAAATCCCTGTAGGAGGGCAACCAGGTTTCCTAGCAAAAGCCAGTTCCTTCATTATTTCTTACCAGGGATATTGGCATGCAGTCCATTCCCTCTTCAAGGAATAAACAACCCCATGGGCAACGTTCGATATGATTCATTCTCTGTGTGACTGTGACAGCATCAAAACTTGCCTAATGCAGCTGGATCTGAGGCCAGCGGGAGGCTGTGGCAATGCAGGGCTGTCCTCCCCTGGCCAGGGAATGGGGAGCAGGACTTTGCTGTTCCTTGGGGATGGTCTGTGACTTGTGTCAGGGCATCTGGTCACCAGGAAACTGCCCCTGGCTCTCCTGCACGGAGTGAACCAGCTCCTGCTCGTGTCCAGGCTTGTCTCAGGCACCAGTCGAAACAACTGGATCAAACATTGGATCAGGGGGTCTGCACCGTTTCTGCTGCAAGGAAAGGCACCAGCATTGCAGTCAGCTGAAAGGAGGCCAAGAGTCACTTCTTCTCAGAGTAGACTCTGCCTCTAAGTGTGAAACTGCCCTAGGGAGAGGCAGCATTTCCCACAAGTTTTAGCATTTTGTGTGAATGTCTTTCATCCAGAACTAGAGCACAGATAATAAACTTTTACAGTTTTCTGGGTGGCTATACCTATTGGCAAAATGTTATTTTTGCTTTTCTCATCTAAACTTGCAGAACTCTTAATTCAAGGAGTGACAGTTAACAAGTTAGTGGCTGGGACAACAGTAAATTTAACCATAAAACCAGAGAGGAAGAGAACTAGGGGATGAATCATGGACAACAGTTAATACAGATGTGTGAGGTATGCTCACTATGATTAACTTCAGTCATATACAGTCCTGTAATTATTTGAAAATTGTCCAGAAATATGTTCTCACAGGACAAAAATGAATGCAAAAAATGCTGTTGTGATCTTTTATTGAATCAATGAAATTTAGATTAGGCAGTCACTAAATTCCTGTTTACACAACAGACCTTAATGGCTCCAAAGGAAGCACTCAAATGTATTCGACAAATAATCCCTTTTTATGAAAGCCCCATAATATGCATTTACATAATCCCCACTTAAAAAAGCTATATCAGCTCTAAAGTTCTTCAGCTCAGAGATACTCCCCAGGGGATTAAAAGTACCAAACAAAACAAAGGGAAGCAAAACGTACACACACATCCACCAACACACCCCACAGCCTTCAGGATTAACACCCGCAGAGGGGAGCAGGGATAACCCACCAACAGGGTTTGTGCATGTGCACAGACATGAACACATGCACATCCCCACCTCCACAGGTGACTCTGCATGGCTGAGCACGTGTGTGGTACCACGGGGCCCCTCTGCATCACGTCCCTCCCAGCTCTCGTGGCCTTTTTTTGCAAAACCTGATTCATCCTCTATGTCCAGTAATGAAACAGTCTGTACTCCTGTTTTGAGCTTTATGTAGCAACTTCAGAAAGCAGCTGAGCTGACACAGAACTGGTGGGTTGTGCATTTTATTCGTACTCAGAGGCCTGGGCAGTTGCTGATATTTTCCTGTGATGGATGTGGCGTTTTGCTGTCCTTGAGATAAGCTGTACAGGGTATGGATCTGCACCAAGCATGTTAATGGTGCTGAAGGGTTTGAATTGAAAAAACCCACCCTATTCTTTACTGTGGAAAACAAGCTGTCTCTGAAAAGCTGATTATCCAGAAGTGTGAATTTTGGATACTGATCTCTTACCTGCTTTAATTTTGCCCTGTCTTTACAACTGCGCCTTGCTTAGGAATAAGGTGCTACAGGTCTTGTCTCGTGAAGCCCCACTTTTACAATTCTGGTGGTTGGGTAAAATATATATTGAATTCAGTCAAAAAAAGGGAAAATACTGAAGAATTCATTTCCAGCTTCATAGAAATGCCTTTGCTGCTTGTACACTCTGAATTCTCTGTGTGTTTCTTTTGCTTCACTCTTTGATTAGCATTTATAATATAAATGAGAACACATAAGCACAGGAATGTTGGTATTTACCCTCAGTGAATGCCAGCATTCAAGTTCTGTGGCATTCAAGTTGTGGCGACACAGAAGATTGGTAATTTCACTCTGTGTGTTCCCAGCTCAGTTCACCTTAATAATAAAGCTTTTCGGTCAAGGTTTCCATTTAATGATATTTACAGTTTACATAAAACAAACACATTAATAAATCCTCAGTTTAGAACAGATAAGGCCTGGGGGTGAGTGTGGCAGGGGTTCAGCAGGAAAGACTGTACATTCAGCAGACAAAGGAGTCTGTGGTTGTGACATCACTTGATCTTGTCAGTCTAATATCAACTCAGCCGTTATTTGACTGCAGTAACGGGATCCAGGAATGGCCACAGACTCAGGAACTCTCCTGTGCTTGTCCCTCACAGTCCCTGCTTGGAACAGTCTGCACAGACCAAGTGCTGAGACAGGGGAACTCCACAGAGAATGTTTTATTTCTGCATTTTCCAGCGATACTTGGTGTAGGACGTGTGTTCCATTATTCACCCTGCTCCACATTGATTACTCTAACGATGCACAGACCCAGAGATGGTCTTTCCATATTGACTGGCCATACATTCCCAGGATGGCTTCCCAAACTGGGATGTTTTTAGAAACGTAGATGTGGAAGAACAGGGAGGCAGAAATTTTCCTAGTGGCAAGGCTGAGGTGCAAGGGTTGAGAGATGAAGGGATGAATCCCTGTAATTTCATTGTCACTACAAATTATGCCTTGTTTAAACTCCCTACCTCAGGCTTTGATCTGCTATACTAGTGCTAATCCATAAATTTATGCTTTTTAAGCCAAGCTCAGTGATGGAAATATCAAACCTAGTCAGTTCTGAGGCTCATCTTTGAACAACTCACCCAGGAACTTCTCTTTATGTGTTGCTTCCCAGCAACCTGTGGGTTTCTGCCCTCCCTTTGGCCATTCCCTTACTCATTTAAATAGTTCTATTAACCTGCACTTCATTCAGCTCCCTAGAGAGCTCCTAGGAGGGTCTGCACCATGAAAACACTAATACAGCTGGATGTGTAAGGTCTTACCTGGCAGTTTTCTTGTGCCAACAAAAGCACTGGACTGAGTGGAAAGCATTGTCAGGGACAAGTCATGGACGAGCTGGATCAATTCAGCTCCTGCTGTTGGGACAGGAGGTGCTGAGGAAGAGGACCCTGCTCGGTGCTTTGGCAGGATGTTCTATCTGTGAGTCACAGCTCTACTGGAGCCGAACCAGCCCCTTGGCCAGACAAGCTTTGCCTTCATTAACTCTTTCCTGCAGGAGACGCAGAAGCCAATTAATTACAACTTAGACTTTTTTCCATTAAACTCCTCTGAGCTCCAGGGGAAGACTCTTGAGATTCGACTCTGATCCTGTTGCCACTGACGCCTGTAAAAAGCTCTCCACAGACTTGGATGGGAAGAGACATTAATTCCATGTCTGCTTCCAGCCTGGAGCACGGCCACACTCCGTGCCACTGCCAGGAGGGCTGTGCCTGTGAACACAGCTCCTCTTCCCCATCACTGCCTGCTTAGGCTAAGGCATTGCTGGCAGAGAATGGTTTTTGCTGGTCCCAGTGGCCACACTTTGTAGTTACTATCAAAACCTTGCTCCCCTCTCTGATCTTGAGCTTCCATTCTACTGCTCCCTGTAAAGACAAACCCTGAGCTGTTCATGTCCCAAGTTGAATGGGCTTTCATTAATTGAATCTTCTAAGGGACATCATCACATCTGAAATGACAGATATCACACTTACAGTTTTGCTTCTAGAAGAGAAATCTTCACAAGCAGAGACTGTCACAGCTCCACAAGGCTGGCCAGTGGGCAAATCTCAGAGAAGAACTGTTCCTCAGTCTCCTTTTCATAAACTCGTTGTGTTTCAAAGAAGTCAGAGGACTGAAAGCAGGTTTCCTGTGTCCCATTAGACATGGTTGGCAAGGCAGGAGTTGGTCCTGCTTCGTTACAAGAACAAGTTAAATGCCATCACCTGGTGCAACACTGCAGACATGTCTTTGCTGGGGTTCTCAGGCCGTAATTCTCCATACTCTGCACAAGCAGCTGTTCTTTAATTCATAGGCAAGTTGCTTGGGTATTTGGTGTGGAATAGGTACAAGGTGATAAAAGAAGTGATATTTATACAGCATGTGAAAATGCAACTGGTACTCGGGATGTAGGACAGCAGAGTTCAAAGTCAAATTTCTCTTTGTTGTCATGTGTTATAAGTAGCTCATTGTTGAGGGCCCAGCACTTAGACTAGTTGCAGGACTGTCTCATCTGAGCTCTGATCAGTGCCACAACTTGTATTTCTTGTATTTTGTTCAGCTGCACTGTGGGCCATCAAACTCCCGCTGCAGTCGACATGCCCTCGGGATCTTTCTCTCCAGTCATGGTGCAATGATGTGTCATCTCTTCAATTTGACTACTCTTTGGAACACTTTTCTTCCCAGTCCCAATTATTTGGGTCAATATTTCTTATGACTTCATCAGCACAATTCTTAGCAGCAACACAGAAGACTTTTCACAAGTTACTTTTTCTTTCAAATTCCTATCCTGAGATCTTGAAGTTACATATAGGAACATGTATGTATATGTTCCTATACATAAACCCAAACATAAAAACCTACACTGATATGGAAGCTTGTATATTCCCTCTGCTTGCACTGCTTCAGAGCTGCAGCTGCTCCCCCTACACTAGGTAGTATTTTCATTAAATACCCGACCTCTGGTTCTGATTAAATAACTTGTATAATTAGATTGAGACATCTGCTTATCCCTCTGGGAAGAAATCCCTTTCAGCACTGGACTAAGCCTGATTTGGTTAATTACCTTAGCAGTACTGTATTAATACAGTTTCTTGATGGCAAGAAGCTGTGATATTAGGTTTATTCCTCCTTGCTTTCACAATACGATAGTAAGACAGTTTAGGGATTAGGAAGCAGGCACTGAGCCCAGTATTTCCCTCCTCTCTTCACTCATGTCAACACTCTTCCCTCGTTTTACTCAATAAAATATTCCCTGTTTTATCTGCCTGTGAATAGAGTTTCCAGGTTCTTTGTCATACATGTGAGGATAATCTGTTCCCAGGGACTGCTCAAAGCAGTGCATCCTGGGGAACTTGTGAGTAATTAAAGATCTCAGAGTTCTTTAGTGATGCGAATTTCTACCAACGGATGATTACTATTGGCACTGCTGTTTTCCAGAAGCAGAGAAGCCCAGATGCAGATGGGCAAAGTGGAACACAGGGAAAGGAAGGTGGGAATGCACTTGAGTTTGCAAGTCCCTTTCCTCTGGCACCTGCAAGGTCAAACATCTGGAGGCAACTGCACTGCAAAGCTCCCCTGCAACCACAGGAAACTGAGAGTCTGTCCTCTGGTCAAGCGTGACTGAAAATGAAGAAACTTACATATGCTGAAAAAGAAGTGACCGAGATTTGCCTCCAGGCTTCGAGAAACACCGTTTTCAGAAGAGGCAGGAGCTCCAGGGTGGAGGTACCAGCACACATGGACCTTGGGGTGCACAGCCAGTGCTGGGCCAAGGCACCCACCAAGGCTCACCCCCACTCCAAGCACCCCAAAGTGCCACTGGCTTTGAGCTGATTGTTTAAACAGGCTGTTCTGGGGGCCCAAAAGCATTTCTGGCAATGGGGAGAACTCAAGCAGGAGAAAAAGCAACATGATGCAATACAACATTCTTCTATCAACAGATGGAAATACCTAATAAGATGTAAATCATCTCTTTGATAATCAAGGCATCACAGAACTGGAGATTCAGGCTTCCCAGGGAAACTTCAATTCTCAGAATCACGTATTTACTATTTATATGACTTGCCAGCCTATCTAAAGGCTCATCCTTTTCAGAATGCTCTATGGGTAACCAGAAGGCACTTTCAGAAAGAATTGTCTGGATGCTTTTCACAGCAAAAATATATTCAGTGCAGAACTTAGTTGTAACACTAAATCTGTGAGTTTTAGAAAAAGGTGATGGGAGTGGAAATCCTGGGGGAGGAGAGGCACAGGAACATGACATCAAATGCCCATAGGAGGTCAGAGCAAAGATACCCTGTCCAGCAGCAGGGAGGACTGTCAGGACAGCACAAAGCTTACACCCAGAACATTGTCCGAGGGCCTGACAGCTTGCAGAGTCCTCCCATGACACAAGTGAGGTTTGTTATTCAAGAGATGCGAGCTTTTCTTCCTCTGTCACAACTTTGTCCAGCTTATGTTTTTTTATTTATGTAAACCTTCACCCGGCACAACACTCCACAGAACAGATTTCTGTAGTTAAATGGCACACTGCAAAGAGCCACCTTCTGTTTGAAGAACCAGAGCTAGTGGAAAAGTCACCTCTGGGTGACTTCCTCATGATAGTATTCACAGTTCCAGAGACTGCTCACATTTTGTTCCACAGTCACATCTTCCCACCTTAAGGAATCACAGCCTGTGGAGCTGTGCCTCCTATGGATGCTGTTCTATACCCCAGATAAGCCTTGATTCACATTTCTGAATATTTTCCAGGTATAAATTCTTCATCAACTAGAACAGAAAAATAATTGAATAATTTAACTGGATTTCTGGGGCCTGTGTTCCCAAGACTACTGGCCACCCATAACACAGTCAGGAGAGAAGTGCCTCCCAAGAACTGAGACTGCCATGGGGCAAATACGTTTCATTTGGGAAGATTTAAAGGCAGCAAAACGGAGGTACAGCTTGGGTTTTGTTAACATCTAAACAAGCCCTTTGCTGGGCCAATGGTGTCAATAAGCTTTCTCACATTTCTTCTGAACAGCCCAGCAGGGAGGGCAGGCGCTGTGAAGGAGGCAGAAGCAGGAGTGTTTCTCTCAGAACCCCTCGGCACAGAGTCCAAGGGCTGATTTCATCTCCACTGGGTTTTTCAGGTCAGAAGGTGAGCACAGGTTGGGGTTTGTCCTGGGTACTTTTCATTCTGTGTAACTTTCACATGGAAGTATGAAATACAGCTGGATACATTTCAAGTAAGGCAATGTATTACCCAGTACTGACGTGCCGGCCCAAGGTGTCCATTATTTATAGACCTCATTTTCTTGTAGCAGATTTGCATAGCTGAGCTCCCAGTGGCTGGGGCTGGGAGGCTCTCCAGTCAGCACAGTCACGGGCAGTGGGATAACCCGGCAGCCAGGAATCACTTCGTGTTATGTTGCACCAAGAGCGAACCAACCTGTCCACAGACTGCAGAAGCATCTGGAAAAAAAGGGCAGAGGAAAATTTTGAAAGGAAACCGAGACTCCTGGGTTCTGGAGGGGATATTTCATGATTCCTCTCATCACTTTGGCATTGTGGCTGCTTAGCAGGTACCATGGCGACATCCAGATCAGCCAAGGCTGTGCAGCCACTGTGTGTTTGGGGGATTCAGGTCCTGCCAAGGCCTGGCTGAGCTCTCATGTACATGTTGTCACTAGCAGTAACTTTCAGCTTGAGAGAAAACAACCTGCTTTGTTAGAAGCTACACAAACACTCCTACACCTGGCTGGAAACAGACACTGCCAGGTGTCAGCTGTGTGGATTGCTGCTGTTGTCATCAAATGAATTAAAGTATTGATCTGCCAGGAGCTGCAGTGTGTGTTTAAGGCAGACTTGTCATTTCCCTCACTGGTGACAGCTCCAAAATGGTCCTTTGGGGATGAGACTTACCAGTGCCTGTGGCAGGAGAAGGGTCAGCCCTGAAGCCCAGCTCTGACCAGCGCTTTCCTGCTCCCCTCTCCACCAAGGACCCACAGTGGGGCAGGAGTGAGCCCCATCACTAGGGAGAGCCTGAGCAACTTTAGATCCAATTGCACAAAGCTGTATCATGTATCACAAAACTAGCTTTGCTTGGTTAATCCTCTGATTAATTTTAAGACCTTGCTGAGATTGAAAGAGTATTAAGAGATTTGTGCTGGCAGCATCTCCCCTGCTGTATACCTGGCATTCCCCAGCCATGGCTCGAAAGCAGAGGTTCCATGGGATGCCATTTCCAGTCCAGCTCTCCAGGCACTGGTTGCAGCCAGGCACTCACAGGGACACTCTGCTGCTCCCTCGGCTGCTACTGAGGGGGCAGAGGGTCTCTCCTCACAGCCCTCAGGAATTGCAGCCCAATATGCTTTGCATTTCCCTACATTTTTCTCCTTGATCCTTGAATCTCACCGTTAGAAGTTCCCTTCCCCTTGTCACAGGGCACTGGTGTTGCCTTGTGCTCAGTTTGGCAGAAGTCCTGCAGCACATCCTTGGTGTTCCCTCTTTCCCTTCTTCAACATCCTCAGCCTGGCTTGGATTGGATGCAATGTGCTGAGTGTGCAGACCTGAAACGCTTGCTCTTGCCTTTGACTGCTCATGTGCCTGCCTGTTTTTCCCAGCACCTGCCTCCTCATGTCCAGATTCAAACTCCAGATAATGTAGCCCTGCTAGCCTCCTGGGCAGGGCTGTGTATGCTGGGAGAAATGCTGGCCTTGAAAATTGGGTGTGAGTCTGTGGGATTCCTCAGATACTTTCTGCCACTGGGATTGTCTGGAAGATGCTGAAGTCTGACCTTCACTTCCAGATATCTCAAGTTCACATATGCCCAGGTAACTGCCTGGCAGGCCACTGTCACAGATAAGGTAACCCAAGACACAAGCAATGATGCTTTCTCCTGTGGTTGGGTTGTAGGCAGAAGCTCTCCAAGGAGATGTTTATCAGTAGCTCTGATCACTCCACAGACTCTGTCCAGGACCTGGGCACCCGGCTGAGCCCCTGGCACCCCTGACAAGAAAAGTCACCCAGCAGAGACCATCCTGGGCACAAACTGGTGCGGCACAACTCCAGCAGAGCAGGGCACATGGCGGGTGGCATCTGGGACACGAAGCTTTCAGTCCTTCAGATGCTGCTGCCAGATCCACCCAACACAGGCCAGCAGTCTCCCTGCCATGGGTGCCAGGTGAGCCAGGTGAGACTCAGTCCAGGTCTCAGGGCACACCTGTGCACAGTGCAAGAGACCCACCACAGACTACAAGCTGAGCCAACTGAAAAGGAGGTTTATTACAGCACCTTGAAAGAGGATGAAAAACTCAGGGGAGGGCTCTTAAAGTGCCAGAGGCCTTCAAATTAAAAGATCCCAAATCAAGACCTGATTCTAAAGCACTAAACTCTTTCTCTGGCTCTAATGCCACTTCCTGTCCCTGCTACAGGGCTGAGAAGTTTCACATGTCTGGTGCCTTTTGTTGATGTGACTTCAGGAGTGCACATACCAAGAAGAAGAGCACAGGATGGGGATGAAGCTCTGGCAGGATTCCCAGTACGAGTTTTGGAGGGTTTGCAATGAGCACATAAAGCAACCTTACTGCTTGTGAGGATGACTAGAAAAGGGAGAAGAAAACAAGGGTTTGCAAACTATTCACCCTGATGTCAGTTCCACACGACACAGTGGAGTAATAAGTCGTGTGAAACACCTGGGAATAAGGTCTAACAATTACTGTGTAACAGGGACTTACTGAAGGTAGATTGTGCCAAGCCAGTCCAAAAGGCTTCTTCACTTGAGACACTGACTTTGCAGATGATAAAACTAACGTTTATTGCAATAAAACAGTTTATATAATGCTGCATAATGAACTTAAAGCAGGTAACTGAGCAAAGAAGTCCTCAAGAGACAGAGCAGGGGAGGTCACAGTGGCAGTGCCACAGCACTGGTGGGGGCAGACTGACCCCACTGAGGATCTAGTTCACAGACATGTTCTGCTTGGGGGGCAGAGATGGAGAGCAGGATTTTGTGAGCCTCTAACTTCAAAAGATCAGTGGCCATGACAGGCTGAGGATCTGCTGGGATCACACAAGCTGCCTTGTTTCTGCTTTTTTAAATAGTAAGAGTATTGTGAAGCTGAAAGACAGGAATGTGGGCAGAGACCTGATGGAACCCTGTTGCTCAGCTGAGCAAAGCCCTGTTAATAACCTGAAACCCCTGAGGGAGGGAAGGCCGGTTCTGGTTTTGCTTAACCAGGGTCTCCTGCCATTACAACATTATAATATCAAAGAACTTTGTGCTGAGAACTGGATACAACAGCAAGTGCAGCCCCAAAAGGACCAGACCTGAAGATCTCAGTAGCATTTGCTGCAGGAGGGTAGAATTTAAGCCACAGTCTGGAGAAACCAAGACTCAGGGGACAGGATTAGTCCCTAATTACCTCGCAGTTAATGTGAATGTGCAGCAGGATGAGGAGAGGGAGGGGCAGGAGGCACCAGGATGAGAAGCACTGACCTGGAGCAAGGGAAGGGTAAATTTAGGCTGGATGCAAGGAGGAGGGAAAAAAAAAGCTATAAAAAATGACTGACATAAGAGACTCCTACAGGGAGAGGGCTAAAAACTCACAGGAAATACTTACATGGAAGTCAGATGCAGCTTCAGCAGGGAAGTTGGCACGAATGACTGCAGCAAAGGGCCTGGCTCAGCAGCTCTGGCAGGAACCCGTGGTCCATCCTAGTCAGCCTCCCTAGTTGGTCTCTTCTGGTGGCTTCCAAAGAGCCCTGGGGTACTCAGTGCCTCTACCTGGAAAATGAGACGGCTCTGGTCATGTAATCAAGCCATCATTTTCAGCAAGAACTGTTTGGACATTTAACATATTAATATCTAAAAAAGAACAGGGATGTGCTACCCAGAAAACACTCTAGAGGGGTAACAGTCTGTTCCCACGAAAAATGTATTTGCAGCAAGCACCAGGTGCTGTTGTATTTTAATCTAAGTTAAGTGACTCTGGTGCCAGCTCCAGTGCTGATTACTTGCCATAAATCATGCTCAGTCTTACATTCCCCCAGTCATACCAAGGCACTCCCCCACCTCCCAGGACTAACCCCCAGTTAGACTTGACTCAATTGATCATGTTCACTCAGACTTCCACTCTGCTGATCCCAAACTGCCAGCCATCAGCTGAATTGTTCTGCACTGATCACAGATGTTTACAATTTTTATTTCCAGCAGCCTCAAACAGAAGGTAGTTCCTGGATATAACAGATGAAATAATGCGAAACCCCAAACTGTATTACCTAAACCCCAAGAAACAAAAAATGTGTTGAGATGGAAATGTTAATGTAGAACCTTTTGTGCAGTTATGAGTAACCTCACTAATACTCTGAATATTTTTCAATTAATTGACTAGCCTATCTCTCATGAGACTGAAGAACTTCAAACAGTTGAGAATTAGAATTTGGCTGCACTTCTTATGGATGGAGCCAGACAACAAAAACAAGTAAACCAAATGGCAACACAAGTGAAAACATAATTCTACTCTGTGAGCAGACTAATGATTTTGGCTGAGACTGTACATTTACCAAACTGCCCCTTGGTATTGTAATGAGTCAAATTCAATTTCCTATCATCAAACTTGTAGATGGCAGCCAAGAAAAATGTTTAATTGATTGTTTAGTTGAACACTGAATTTAGTGTAACACCGAATTTGTAAGTTTGCTGAC
This sequence comes from Pitta sordida, assembly GCA_013390025.1. Classification (NCBI taxonomy): domain Eukaryota; kingdom Metazoa; phylum Chordata; class Aves; order Passeriformes; family Pittidae; genus Pitta; species Pitta sordida. The sequence goes on along the minus strand of WEKX01008340.1, from coordinate 134,621 downwards.
TGTGGCTTGTCTCACCATCCAGGTTTCTCCCCAGTTTGAGGTCTTACTTCTGCATTTCAGGAATTAAGCACATCTGGCAAATGTTATTTTGGAGACCACACCAAAATAATTGAATGAATTTGGACTTGGCCTGAAATCTATGAGAGCAGAGGCTCTTGTCCCTGACAGGATCCAGGGAGCAGCGTTTCCACGTTTATTTAACAGTGAGATTGTAGCAGTTGGTTAAAAACCGTGGAGGTTCTGGTAATCTCCAGGTCACACTAACAGTTGTGGTAGCCCTGACTGTCTCCCATGGGAGATGAACTGGTGGTTCCAGCCACAGCAGCCTGATAAAAATTCCCACTAGCAATAAACATCTTTCCACCTCACCTTGTACTTGGCTACCTCCTAAAAGAACTGTCTAAGGTCAGGAGGACAATTCCTCCTTCGGACTCACAACTCGACCTTGGAGTTTCGGGAGTGGGCCACAGCTGAGGAGAGTCTCCTGGTTCCTTCCCACCAAAAACTTGTTTATTGTAGCCTCAGATGAATCTTTCCTGTAACTGTGGTTAACCTCTTCCTATAGTTAGGCTCCTTATGATTCACCTATGCTAAATATTTTGCAATTAAACTCCCCCATAGAGCAAACCAAGCCTTTATTACAGCTGCAGAAGGCCTCTTTGTCTGGCTGAACCGGGTCTTCTGCTTCTGTTCCCATGACCTTTTCCTAGCAAGTCTGCAAGCTCTCATCCTCGGATTGCTGCTGGGACCATAAGCTTCCATGAGGCATTTTCGAAGCACAGACAGAAAAGGTGCTGACAGAAGTACAGACAGAAAAGACAGAAAAGCAAAATGAGCCCCCCAAAGAGAGCAAGGTACTACTTATCTTGGCATGTTGCTAAAATCACAAACATAAGTGACTGGCAAAAAAAGGATAGCTATCATGGTGAAAAAAACCTGTGCCATGCCAACAGCTTCAAAAGCAAATGCGGGAAAATAAGGTTTAAAATGTTACATCACATTAAAAGACAATTATGAGTAAAAAAACAGTATTAGCAATATTTAATTATTGGTGAAATCTATTAGGAAAACGTTTCATGTGCTGAAAGACTACTCACAGTCTAGAAACAGTCCCTCAGTATTTCTCTATGAAGGTTTAAAAGCTTTTCAGTAAATTTAGGGGAGGGAAAGAATGGCTTAGTTCCAAGTCTAAGCCTAAGTTTGCTGTGAAGTTAAACAGAGTAAATGAACTTGTGGATGTGACTCCTCTGTTTCCTTCTCACACAGTGTCTTCTACACTTGAACGACAGAGCACAGAACCTGAACACGAAGGCTTCATGTTTTATTAATGGTGTCCAATTCATTTCCTGTTTTCATGCTGATAACCTACTGAGGGAGAAGAAGGGAATTCAGGTGGCAAGACCTCAGATCCATTTTTTCTTATACCCATGAACAGTTCACAAGTGGGTATTTCACCAGCAAAATCTCCTTACTGCATACATTGCTGCATGCTCTGGAAAGCTTCACTGGGATGGCTGGCACACAACTCCCAAAGACCAAATGTTTTCAAGGCAAGTTCTCTTCAGGGTGATAGCTTTTAATTTCTGATTCAATCAGTGCTCAGTAGCTTTTTTCACTACTGCTCTTTCTAGAGGACTAACCTCATAATACACCAAATTACTACCCTGGCAGAAATCTCCTAGTCAAACAAAATCCACATTAACAATATCATGCACTGTTTGTAGAAATGCCAATTGATCCATCATTAAAGACAAACCAATGAAGTGTTCAGCTGAGTAGATACTCCCAGAGATTTTAAACTAAAATAATATTACTACTCCTGCAAAATGGACTGAAGATATCAGTGTTCAAGAAAGGATCCCCATTTTCCTATTCCTCGGGCTGGTAATACAACAAAAGTCTGGGCCTCACGACATACCCCTGCAGCTAACATAAAACAACTTCAGTGACAAAACACTGAAATTCCCCAGTGAGGCTTGCACTGGTCAGAGACACCCCAGTCTGTCTCAACACCTTCCGTTCCCTTAGAGCAGCAAAAGCTTTCACAGCAGTGTCTCGGCTTTGGCTGCTGCTTCCTACAAACCGCCCTGGCCACTTTTCCAAGGAGAAGAACCCCCTTCTCTCTGTATCCTGTGAGCAGCCAGTGTGGCTGTGCTCCGTGCACCACCGAGCTCTTGGGGTTTCTTTTATGACATTTTTCTTTGAAAGATAACCAGAACTGCAATGAGATTGTAACCTCCTGCATTGGCAGGCAGACGTGTGTGCCTGGAGGTGCAAGTGCAAGTGTGTGGTCTTGGGTGTGGGGAAGACAGGAGAAGGGTGGTGACCTGAATGTTGGAATGGAGTTCAGAGTAAAGGGGGTTTTTATAATTTTTTTGTTTTTGTTTTTTCTTTCCTTGCATTGTGAACCCCAAGCATGAAAATGCAGGAGTTCCCTGTCCCAGCAGTGATGGAATGAAAGCATTTGAGTGAGCTGTCATCTTGTGCTTTATGAGCCTCTTGGCTGTAGACAGCCACAAGGATTTTGGGGCTTCCTCTGAAACCATGAGTATAGAAATAGGGACTTTAGAATAGAATAGAAATATTGATCAATGAGAATGGGGATTCTCAGGTAACTGAGGACCTGTGGAGCTGGGACTTACAGGACTATCTATACACTGCAAATGTAGTTTTAAAATATAAAACTGGCAATCCCCCTTTCCTGCTGTAAACATTGACCTTGGATCCCATATTCACAGACCTGTGTGTCCCACTTGAGACTCAGTTCTCAACTCCCTTGTGTCTCAGTTGTTTCAACCTGAACTGCCAGGGCTGAAAGAGAGATAGGACTGACTTAATAAGGGATTTGATCTTATTTTCCCCAAACCTGAGTAAAGGTTAGGTTGCGTTTTCAAGCAATGGAAGTAAAGTGGGAGACAGCACTGTAGTCCAGCAGCTACTGACTCCCCCCACACAGTGTCTGTGTATTTTCTCATCCTTTGCTTTAACACCAGAAAACTGTGAAGTCCTGTGTGGAGGCAGCACAGATAATAATAATCAGTGCAATAAGTTTTCTGACAGGGGGGAAAGTTAACAAATTTGAAATCACTGACCTTTATTTATGGTCATCTGTCACTTTGAACACTTGTTCTTCTCATGTTGGACTGTAAGAGGAGGGATATTTACAACTGAAAAGTGAAGAGCTACCGACTATGAAGACATCACCAGGTTCTGCAGACAGGCATTGTCATAGGGTGGTATGTTATGTAAGAACTCTTTAAATGCAAGTTACTCTACATTCTTGGCAGCGAACCACATGAAATTTCCCCTCAGATGTTGATGGGATTAAAAAAAAAAAAACCACATATGAAAATCACCTTATCATTTACAATGCAAATCTTGGAATGAAAGTTAGTAAATTAAACCAGAGATTCACCTAAATTAAGCTGGCATTCTATTCTGGTGCTTCAAACTCTGAAAACATTGCTGGCTGACAAAACCAGCTCTGGAATGATTAGCAAAAACCCTCCTTCAGAGGCAGCAGACAAGCAATCCCTTTGAACCTTCACAGCACATCATAAACGCTCAGCAGAGTTACAGTGTGGCAGTCCCAGTGCTATCAATTATTTACCCTTTTTCTGTTTACCTTCAGGCAGCAAGTAATTATTTTTAAATATTAATTTAGTTGTGTCATGTACAGTTTGTGGTTTAGCCCTGAGATCTGAGATACAGAAAAGCAAACTGCATCTCAAATCACATTTAGCTGGTGACGCATTGATAGTCGGATCCCCACTCCAGCTACTCAGAGGCTACACTCAACTTCTCCCATCATTAGAAACAGAACTCTCTTCATTGCAGGAAAGTGAAGGCAATTTTCTAAATAGGAAAAGACACTTTTTTGTAGCCTTAAAGTTTCCAAAATCGAAAAATCTAAATAAAATGTTTGGCTTTTCAGATGAAGATTGTTGCTCTCCTCTCTTTGTTTCCCTCAGAATTTTTTCCCAGAGTGTTTCTTTTTCTGTATCCTCAGCTAATTTAGGCTAAAAAGAAGTTGACTGCTGTTATTTCTACAGCCCTCATAGAAAAAGGTACTCGGAGACAAAGCTCACCTTCCTCCAATGAAGGCATTATTGTGGAGGAAATCCTCTTCTATTGAAACAGAAATGTCACAAAAGTAGTCACTGAATCTGCATCAAAATTAGGAAAACAGGATCAAAAATTGAGTGATAGCCATTAAGGCAAATATGCTGGAAACTCTTACAATATCAGCTGTAGGATTCAGCTCCTCAGACACAAGTGGTAAACAGTGTGGGCTTGTCTCAACCTGTCCCTATTGTGCCTCCACAACGTGGTACAAAGTGGAGCAACAGAGTGGGCCTCCTGATCATTATTAAAATTAATGAACCTCCATAGCTTCTATCTGATCCACGGCCTTTGTGTCAGTGTTTGCAAATAGGTATCTCTGAGCTGGGGAAACAACCTCAATTTTGTTGGCTTGGCTCCCATTTACCTCAGTAACAGCAGTGACCAAACGTTGCCTGGACAGATGCCAGGTTTCTCTTAACCTTGGTGAGGACGTTTAAATCACACCAATTAACTAAGTCACTTGTCCAAAGTGAATGAGGATAACGGCTGAAGAACCACTTTGTGTGTTAAGGGTAACAACGGTGAGTCCACTCTGCTCACCAGGCACCGTGTGGGAGCAGTGAAGCAAACAGGGAGAAAGCCACAGACCCCAGAAGTGAATCAGCTCTTTCAGAAGGGTGAGCTGAAGCTGAAGCACCATGGAGCAGGTCTGGAAACAGAAGTGTGAAATAACCCTCCTGTGGCAGGGCGTGGAGGGCAGGGCAGGGCAGGGCGGGGCCAGGCTGGGCTGGGCGTGTCAGGGCGTGTCAGAGCCACTCCTGGTGCTGCCCACTGTCCTGAAGGGCCACCCTGAGCCCCGTGGGGAAGTGCAGGTGGACAGCAGCCCCCGAGTTACGCCAGTGAAAGGGAACCCACCGTGAGTTCAGTCAGAGTAAGCCCGATCTGTTTGGTTTTCTGCTTAAGATGAATTCTGATTCCCACAGACGGTTTTCAGGGACAATCAGGGCAGCCAAGAAAACAGTGACATGCAGAAATGGCTGATAAAATTGCAATGAAACGTCTGTTGACATTGATTTTGAGCCTACGGGCAGAGATGAATGATTGAAACACTTGGCTTGTTAAAGCCAGAATGCTTTTGATTTCTCTTCTCTGTGCTGAACAAGATTTAGCTGGAGGGAAGTTAACAATCAGCTAATTGACATTGAATTAAGCATGAAATGCAGTATAACTACTTTTCTTCTGAAGTACTCTTCAGCAATGTTTTAACAAGGCTATTAATTATTGATTATTGCTTATAACACACAGTGGATCTTTTATTTGTTTTGAAATCTCATGTCCTTCAAAGGTATCAGTTCGAGCACTCTCTGTAGTTCACCTCTCTGCTAATGGAAACCAAACAAGTAACCAAAGAAAGACTGTAACTTCTTCCTCTGGCAAAGCATCATAGCATAACACATCGTGGATCCCTTACAACTCAGAATGTTCTGTAAAAAGAGCCATCCAGGTCAGTTTAAGAAGCAGATATTCCAGAAGGATTTTAGGAAGTCCACTGTATCCTTCAGCAAAGGGGAAATGGAGAGAGAGCTCTGGTGTATTTACAGCCAGCCCACTGAACTGCTCATTGACTTCGATATTTTTTTGTTGTTGGGTTTTGTTTTTTTTTAATCAAACCCAAGTTGTAGAGCATAATTTATCAAGCAAGCAACGCTGCCTAGAGGGAGTGCAGTGCTGAAAAAGGGAGAGAAACAGTATTATATACTTCAAGCATTGAGTTCACACAAAGCATTCCCATTCAGCAGGTGTAGACATCAAAATAAATAGCCTTCTGGCAATCTTCCAGATGGCCTAAAACTCCAGGCATATTCAGCTTGATTACCTTGGATTTTTTTTAAGGCTTGCTGTCTCTGCATTTACTTGTTCTATGTCCCTTGCCAGCTCCAGAGAAACAGCTGTGTCTGGCCCAGGGTGTGAACATCTGGTTCTGACTGTCATATCCAGCTGTGAGTCTTCTGCAACAACTCCACTGCCTGCTAGTATAGACAAGTGCAAAATAATGAACATTGGAAGAAACTATTTTAAACTACTCATTCACAGGAAAGGAGGTCTAAATAAATGGCTTCTCAAAAGCATGTCCAAGTATAAATGACCAGAACGGGGACACTATTGGGCAGGTACTTGAAAGTGCAGCAGCCAGAAACAGTTATGTACTGAAAGGACAGGATGACTAGTATTTCCTTGTCAAATGCCTGTTTTAATCTTTAATCTGCATCAGCATATTTTGCTGAATGTCATCTGGGTGTATATCTTAATTTGCAGTAATTGCTACTAGTAACCACCAGTGACACGCTGCCTTTCCGAATCCTGAAACCAGGGTCAGGCACTTTAATACAAAATCCAGCCTCTAGGAAGTATGTGACTTGCAGGGAGAGCTGGAGGATTGAGTTCATCTCCCAGGGGCAGCAGCCAGCCTGGGAGAGTCAGGCAGGATGGGCAGAGGGGAGGAACTTCAGCTGCCTGTGCTCAGTGATGTGCCATAAGGGACAGCCATGGGCCCTGCACATGAGGGGGGCTCTGCAGGAACAGGGGCAGGAGGATTTTACACAGGCAGGTCCTACAGGCATTGCATGTTCTCACGAGAATCAGCAGCCTGGGCCGGACTGTTCAGCTGTTCCCCAGCGAGGACAGGTAGGAATTTGAAAGGAAGAAGAGGAAAGGACAGATAAAGAATACTAATGCTTTTCCTGCATCCTTTTGGCTCCATGAAGGGGTGGCCAGTTTTCTAATCCACTCACCTCGTGGGTATACTTAATGGCACACACAACCCACAGAGCCACAGGAGAGCCTAGAAAACTTGCCCATGACAAAATAAAACTGAAAGAAATGAGTGTTTACCACAGCAGCCCTGTAAGGAAGGTGGAGCAGGACTCTGGTGCCTCACATATCAATATAACTGCTAAGCACACAGTAGCATAAAACCTCAACCTGTGCAACTTCATTCATTACAAAAGCTTAATTTTATGCTACACCTCCATTTTAGCTACTGATCCGGGTACAACTACCACAGCCTGACTCTGCCCAGGGCATACCCAGGGTATTGGGATAAACTGTGCTGCATGTTCTCTGAAAGTGAATCCCTGTAAGCCATGCTGTTATCCCTCCACTCTCTCCAGACCAGCACATGCCATCCTGAACATCAAGGTGATGTTCAGCCTCAGTGTTCCTGTGCAAGCTGCTCAGACAGAGCTGGAGGCAGGGCTGCTCTTACCCACCCTTCCAGCTGTGGCATTATTTCTCTCCTGGGGGAAAATACAGGTTCTGCTCAAAGAGGATTTGTTCTCGTCTCCCATATATTTCTTTTCTACTCATCCAGGCTGCTGGTCTCATGAGGAAAGCATTCCTAACACACCACTTCTCAGTGCTGGGCTTGGCTGGTGGAGCCATGGGTTCCACAAATTCCTCCATCCCCCATTCTCTGATTCTGGATGCATTTACTTGTCAAGACCAGGGAATGTAATTAAAGGGAACATGTCCCAGGATGCCTCTCCCACTTCTGGCAGCTGACAGAAGGTGTGAGCTCAGCATGGCTGAATTCCACACCTCAGTCACACCCTTTGGAAACTCTGCAGTACATCCATCATACCAGTAGATCACAGCACCTACCATGGTGACCACCTGCAGTACTGGGTCATGGAGCTGGAAAAAACACCAGTCCTGTTTTATAATCCTTGGAGAGGAGTCTCCCTTGACTACAACCACTGGCACTTCCAATTCTCTCTGCCTGTTAGCAGGAACACCCTGATGTTTTGTGCATTAGTCTTCCCTTCTCATTCTCTCATGTGTTTTCTTTTCGATGGGTGGGTTTTAAGGCAGGCTTGGACAGTTGAAGTCTTTCTCAATCTTGGTTTGTGGGTTCTCTCTTTTTGTTTCTCCGAGGATCCCTCAGAGCATACTGAGATGGTCTCCACTGACCATTCCTGACGGCCCAACAGGTTCCCTTTGTACTAGTGACTCTCAATATTAACATTAGAATAGTTATATACAACATAGGAGAAAGGACCACAGATGGATCTGATGTGTGTCAGTATGTTAAAATATTGTGTGTTGCTTTTGCTTTCATAGATTTTCTGCCAATTGGGAATTTTCCCTGAAGGAAGTTTCAAAAACCTTCTCAGCCTCTAGGAAACTATTTGTTTGGCACGGTTAACTTAGGAGCTATCAAAATTTTGTCAAACACATCAAACCAAACAGCCCCCAGGCAAAGATCTCGTGTAGCAAGTTTCAACCCACACAAACTTCTAGTGCTAGCTTGTGCACCTCTGGAAACACAGATTTACAAAGGACAGTGCAAACAGAGGGGGACCCTCTAAGGCTTTAATCTGTCACAAAACATGAACAGGAGTAGTTGCCTTTATTTCAGCAGATCTGGTGCACTGGTTATGTGGTTCCTGTTTATTCATTTGTTTTAAGTTTAACTGTGAGTTTTTGGGGCTAAGTCTGACAGGCCACGTTATAAAGACTCTCATGAAATAGGAATCCATCCCATCTGGAAGCTGCTTTATTATCGTCAATCATCATAACCATCCTCAAGGCCTTTTCTCCCATTAGGCTTTACCAAGTGGCAAGCAATGTTTGTGCAAACACCTTTACAGAATTCTAACTTGTGGTACAAAAATCACACACACTGTTCTCAACAGCCACTTGTAGGAAGCTCTGACTAGAGGATGTCCAGTGCCAATGGCAAGAAGGCCAAAGGATGCTGCTGCAGAATGAATTCTGGCACGCTCTGTACTGAGCCACATCGACACAAATGAGAATACTGTGATTAAACCTGATAAAACAAATTTCTATAGGCGCTACACATCAGCCAAGATGAATGTTCACTTTTTTAATTATGCAAAAAAATGAAGTAAATGATCAATTACTCAACACACAAGTGTGTGTTTACAGAGACTGGACATTTGAAGCTTGCTTTGTTATATTTACAATGCAAGTCAGAGCTCAGGCAACTTGAAGGACAAAAACCATGCAGAGACACAGAGCACCATGTCATGGCCTCTCCAATGTTTATGTGTGCCATTTTTACTACACCTAATAAATCTCAAATGACAAAAGGTGACATACTGTATGTGTTTTATCTCATTATTAATTAAGCATATTTATCTCTTAAATCAGATGTGACTTGCACCACAACATCAGGAATTAAATTAAATATTGATGTGTGATGGTTGTGTGCTGAGGTCGTATGTGTAAGTGGAATTGCCATATCTAATTAACATCGTGCAGAAGTAGCCCCATTAGGTTTGTTAGTTAAATCTCAAAATGGCAATAGTAACAAAAGTGTAACTACCACTTAACAACACTAATTAAGAGGAGCCTCATCAGACTGATGAATATCTTCACCCTGTTTTGAGGACCATTGACCAGACTTTTGTCATATTATTGTGACATTCTGAACTATTTAGAACTGTTAACTCTACTGTGCTTTACCTCCAAGTCTGTGTATTGCTCTTCCAAACACAGGCCTTCAACACCTCCACAGGATGCTTCAATGGAAACCATTGGTCAGCAGCATCCCAGACCTTTACTGGCATCACGGTGCCCCTGCCACATGCCCCAGACTGACAGAGTGTGCCAAGCACTCCGGACACAAAGCCAGGTTGCTTCAGCCCTTAAAAATAGCATGAATGCATAGAAAAGGGCTTTTGGTCCTTCCCGGAGTCTAGCTGGCAAGAGGAAACTGAAGGGAACTAGAAAATGCAAGCCCTCATTTTGGCAGATACTGCTCTCCAGGCAGCACAGCAACCAGCCAGTGGGGAGAGACTTCTTTTGGTCAGGCCCAAATGCTACCTGGGCCTGTTTAGCAGGTATAAGCAAGCTTAGAAGTTCTCTGCATGCAGATACTAAATGCAAATGTTACCTGTGACAAGTGCAAACATATTGCTTATGTTATAGTGAAGTAGCAGAACAAGCTTTCTTATTTTTTCTACAGAGCAGATTCATACCTGCCTATGGGATGAATCTCCCAAAGAACCTTGGGATGCGATTTTGGAAGCTCTTTTCCTAACACACTAAGGGCCAAATGAATTATCCTTTGTGCTAACCAATGAGACTGCCTGTCACATTTACTGATATTCCAGGGAATGTCTCAAACAAATTCTTAGAAGCATGTGCAGCAGCTACCTTTACCATCTTTTAAATATCTGTTTATGTTGCTTGAGGAACTCTTTTAGTAAAACAACTCTAATTTCAGAGCAGCTCAGGATGCTGAGTTATTGCCAGACAGCCTATTCCCTAGAGATGCTCCTGCAGCCTCTGCCAGAGCTCCCTCATCCTCCATTGTCCCACCCTGTTCCCAGGCCCACTCGCTCATTCCAGTAACGCTGAGCTTCTGCTTCCCTCTCCAAGACAAATGAACGCTGATAGCAGTGGAACCATCCAGATTTCATGCTTTTAAATAGCACATGCTGCATTCAATGAATTTCAAAGACACGCTAAACCCAAATTACTGCTATCCATGGATCTTGAGAAGCTTTTATAAATGGCTGCATTACAGTGTAGTACAAAGCAGTGATTTCCATAATGCTTGTCTAATGTATAGAGCATTTTACATAGAACAGGCCCTGTTTCATCTTGAAATGCTTTTTAATTAATTCAATTCATTAATACTGCTTGTCATGGCTAAACTCTTGAGACTTAACAAAAACTTTACTTCAGCAGTTGTCAACACATTTCATTAAAACATATGTTTTTGAATGCTTTCTGATAACATCACTACTCTTCATATGTAGAGTGCAGTACTTAAATGTATTAAACAGGGGAAGAAAACCTTTCTATTGACAATGGAGCATTTAGAGATGAGAGACTGTGGGCCAATCTTGGTGTCATTCTTTTCATGACCCCTAAATTAACCAAAGTGAAACCTCTTCCACATGTACGTAGGATATCCTGTTCATAGAATCCCAGAATGGTTTGAGTTGGAAAGGACCTTAAAGATCCTCCAGTTCTATCCCTCCAGTTCCAACTTTATACTAGATCAGGTTGCTTGCAACCTGGCCTTGAACATTTCCAGAGACGGGGCATCCACAACTCTCTGGGAAACCCATTCCTGTGTCTAGTGAAAGATGTTCCAGGTTCCTGGACTGACCCAGGGATGTGCTCATCATTAAGAAATGTTCCCTTCATAGTCCTACAAGACATCCCATCTACTTTCAAGCCCTGCTTCCACCTCAGAATATATCTCTCTCTTCTTTTATCCCCTCTGAGATACACGGTCACACACCTGGTACCACAGCACAGGGAAGAAAATGCTGTTTCCCCAGTGCCATCAAAATCTTGCAATGCTTGCAATGAATTCCATCGAAGCAAGCTGTCAGAGACAGGGTGACATCCATACATTAATATTCAAGAGTTCAGAACATTTGACCTTTAAACTGCATACCTGGACAGAATGATTCCTTGCAGTCTGCATGTCATTAACCAGAGCATGGTACTGACCCAAAGATTCAGGAATACTCTGCTCTACATAAGGAAGAGGGAGTGGGACCACATTGGATAACAATATGTTCTGGATTATAGACAAATAACCTCCTTCAAACAGATCAAACCTGCCCCAGAACTCCTCCTGGCACGCCCCCACGTCTGAATCTGCTTTGCATGGAAACTGGATGAGGAACAAGACTGGAAAACTGGCCTTCTCTTGATGTGTTAATTACAGAAAACACCTTTCTTTTCAACAATAGGAAAAGATTCCATTTGTCAGTATATTTTTAAGGCCAAATTCTGTCCCAGGAAAGATTTGTTAAATGTTTGAATAATGTAAAATATTGAAAACACTTTCTACAACATTTCCACTGATTGGTCGTTGTGTCCTGTCCATACCCCAGGCCTTGCTGTCTATCTGTATTTTAAGCCACCTTTCTATCTCGCTGGCTATGGTCTCTAATGCTTTTTAATGCTGTCTCCTGTGTGTGTTTTGTGTAGTGGAATACTTTACAAATCAAAATGTTACTGGGGAATAAGCTGATGATCTCCTGTGTAACATTTCCTGGCTCTACTGCGCACACATCTATTGTTCAAGATTGAATTGGTCCCAAGAAGCATCAGAGCATGTGAAAGCTGCTATGAATTTTGCAAAGTGGCTTCGGGGCAGTAAAGCATGTCAGAAGAATAAGGTGCAAAATCTGAAAGTCCAAATTTAGGAGTCTCAGTCAATATTGAAGACCAAAAATAAGTAAATGTCCTTGGTAACAGCTTTTGTACTTTTATCTTATGACAGTTCTAACATAGTTGAAAGGAGCATGCATAGCCAGTATACAAAATAAACCAAATTATTAAATAAGTTTACGTGCAATTAAACTGCTAACCTTTACTTATGACTACATGTGATTCATTTTGTTAGTCCTTTCCCTCCCCTCCACCATATTTGTTGCATTCCTTGTCTGTTCAGTGTTTTTTACCTTTCTTGCAATGTGCCTTCTATTCAGTCCTCAGGGAACTGGGGAGATTTTGCAAGGTGTAATGCATTTCTGTGGAGCCAGCTCAGTTGAAGTCACTCACATTCAATTTTATGCAGCATTTTTTCATACAGATATCAAAACAAAACTGCCCAAACTGGCACATTCCACTGAACGAAGACCAAGAGAACAAGCCTTTACCACAGGTGATCTAGGAGATTTCCCTCCAACATTCCAATGGAGATTCCAATGAACTCCCTCAGAGGTGCTTCCCTAGAGACTGTTCTGGTCACCAGGGTCCTGTGGCCACCGTGCTGAGGGATGAACACCCCCCTGCCCCTCACGCTGCCTCCCTTTGTTACACACCTGCAGAAGCAGTAGGTTCCTTTTCCACATGTGGCTGCTTTGTGCTTGCTCTCTTTTCCCAAAGCCACAGAGTACTATGAGACTAAATTGAAGGTTTGATTAAGGTGAATTAATTGTATAATTATAGTAATAATTACATATTAAAAACGTATAGAGAAAACATTACACATATTTCAGTGTTTCTGTTTTGCTGAAACCATTTTGTGTGAGAAAAATCACCTGGGTCATCCCAATTTACATAAAGATCTGTACAAAGCAGTAACGTGTGGAACCAAAAAGTAACCAAGAATTCTTTATTTCAAATTCCCTGAAATTAACTGAAATTTCCATGTTTGCAGAGAGACAGAATTCCTCAAGGACATTGTTCAGAGAATTACACTGATAAAACAGATATGAATTATAGAGAGAAGCACATGTGCAGGGGGAAAAGGAATCTTTTATGTGTAACTAAGCACAAAAAATGGTAAAAAATAAAAACCAGTAACAAGAACTATTTCCAAATTTGTTATGTATGCATACAGCATATAGCCTAATGCAAAGTTATATGTTGCAGTTATTTAATATCTTTCTTCAAAGGTTTTGTTAATACATCAATGGCTGAATATCTAAGGGGGAAAAAATATTTCTCTTTATAGTTTTAGATAATTGTCCCCGAAAAAACCCCAAACCTTTAATTACAGCTCAGATGAAGAAAGCTTGATTTGTGTGCTGTGCCCAAATGCTGAGGAGTCGGATGTAAAATATTTGTAATATTTAGGGAACCCTGAGTTTTACATAAAAGTAAACAGCATTGCCTGAAGGCACAATTTCCAGCAACACAATAAAATGTGCAGTGAATTTATGGCGGCCATCCATTAGCTCTTACCAAGGCAACGTCGCCCATATCTGTCGTCCATCATTATAATAGAGGGTTAATGCACCGAATTTACATAAAAAAGTCATATTGTCTGCATGAATTATTTACACTCTCAGCTGTTTTTACAGCTTGGTTTCAAGCTGGATTCTGGGAGAGATTCTGCCAGTAAATTACTCTGTGGAGACCTGACTGTATAACTACAAACAGACCCTGCAAAGAAAAGAAAAGAAAAAGAAAAGCAAAGAGGAAGGGAAAGGGAAGAAAAAAAGAGAGAAAAGAAAGGAAAGGAAAGGAAAAGGAAAGGAAAAGGAAAGGAAAAGGAAAGGAAAAGGAAAGGAAAAGGAAAGGAAAAGGAAAGGAAAAGGAAAAGGAAAGGGAAAAAAACGAAGGAAAAAAAAAAGAAAAGGGGAATGCACAAGCCAGTGGCTGCAATGGGAGAACAAGCTCTGGTTTTCCTTTACATGCACAGGAAGAAAAGGATGGCAGGAACGCTCACCCAAAAGTCTCTGTACATGTGACTGTGCACTATGTAGCATCTTTCTATCTCACAGCTGCACACAGTGTAATTGTGTTGTAGATATGTTTAATTCCCAGGCACATCCTCACAGTTCTGCACACTCTGTCTTTGCACACTGATGTGCTGTTGAAAAAACCCACACCTCATGTCACGTCCTCCCCCCTCTCCACCCTGATCCATCTGTGCACCAACACCACTGGGCACAACTGGGTGTGAGCTGCCCCAGGGCACGGGAACATCAGCATTGTCCTGCTACAAGAACAACACCAAAACCTGCCTGTCACATTCATAGGATGGTGTGTGGAAACTGTTTGGGAAAAGCAATGACACCTGGTAAGCTCAGGACCATGATTATTTGAAGGCAGCCACTGAATGTCACCTTAAACTATTAAAGCTACATGGTCAAGGAGGGTTTGTTATTACTATGAAATCAACTTTCTCCTTAATAAAATGAATTTTGAATGTTATTTTGGGATTTATTTGAAGTAGCTTGTTTCAAATTCATTCTATGGTTGACCAAAACTGGGGTGATCCAATCCAACCTTTACCTGGCTTCTTACTCTGATATTCCATAATAATCAAGCACTACAGTTACCATGGCAACTGACATTAACTGACACAAGTGATTCGTCTATCTCCTCTACAGTCTGTCACACATTTGGTACGAGCCAAGTCAGATCCTGCTGATCCAGATCAGGAAACACCCTCCAAACTCATGCAGGGCAGAGTCCTCTGCCCACTCCCCAGAGGAGCATCCTGCTGTCCTCTTACACTGATCCTCTAGCTCCAGGAGCTGGTTTTCCCTGAGGACGTTCAGAGGGAGGCTTTGCAGCCCAGTCATGCTCTGAGAAAGCTCTGTGCAACAACATGTGGCACCACCATGTTACAAATAGACTGGCCCAGTATTGGTTCTTCCTCCTGATTGTTTACACCCTTTAAATATTTGCAGACGTATACACCATGCTCCAGGTGAACCAAGCTATACATATTTATCTCACTTAATCTTCCCTCATAAATCAATCTTTCCAGTCAATCCCTCCACTCTCTAATTATTTTTGTTGCTCTTCTCTGAACTCCCTCCAATGTGTCAATCAATATCTTCTTGGTAATGAAGTGCTCTGTAAGGAGCACAGTATTCTAGAGGCAGTGGTATACAGTGCAACGATGCCACCAATATGGATTTTCAGTCTTCACAGGAAGGATGATCTCATGGTAAGGACACCAGACGAGGGTTTTGGAGACCTGGACTCATGTTCTCCTCTGAGAGATTCCTTATGTGACCTTGACCAAGTCATTTAGTCTGTTCTATAGTTAAGCATCTACAAACCCTGTGTTGTTTGGGGGACACACAGAGCGAAATATGATGGCATTTGCAGCAGGATCAGGGTCTGGCTATGCAGACAAGAAACACTACTATTCACCCAAATAGCAGTTTTCTGGTGTAGTTCATTTTCCAAGGATATGGAAGGACATACATCCAGCTGCTCCTTGGTACACTCCTTTTAACAGCACCAGTAGTGGCTCGTCAGTTATTGTACCCGGGACATTTAATATTTGCTGTATTGTGACCACATCCTGTTTTACTTTTAGCCAGTCTCATTTATTGCACACTCACTCTAACATCAGAAACAGCTTCAGCTGCACCTTCATAAAACCTCATGTAATTTGATAGCCCAGAACTTCTGTTTCCCTACAGCTGAGTTGTAGATTTCCTTGATTGGACACAGTGGGATGCAAACCACAGCTATTAACGCAGTCCTGTACTCCAATATGGGGTCCCCAGAAGGCTCTGGGGGTTGCTCTGCTGCCTCAAGGCACACCACATGAGCAGTCCTTGTGTGCAGGATGACCTCACGTCCCACACCTTGCCCAGGTGACCTCCCCAGCACAAGCACAGAAACCATCATGGTTTGGTCACTTGGGTCTTACACCAGCACAAAAGCAGCACCAGACTCTCTGAAATGGTTCGCCCTGTTACTTTTCCATAAAATGCATAAACATTGTGTGCCATGAAGCATATACAGGGATGTGTAATTAACACATGATTAAAACTTGCATAAATAAATTGCTTTGAGCTTTTGTTCTATGAATCTTATGCTCCGTTCCTTTCTCTTTCAGAGGAGAAGGTTAGGAGTACCAAAATAACTGAAGAAAGCAAAGTCTGAGGATTGCAGTTATGATTCATCAAGCTCCCAGAAATGCATTATAATGTATGATAGGCTGTAAGTCTAAAAATTATTCCCCACTGAAATGGTATTCACACAGCTTTTGCTGTACTGAGGCGTACATAGTAATACTATAATCATAATAACTAAAGTAAGTTTCCCTTGGGGATTATACCTCTGTGTGATTTAATCCTTAAATTTGTTTTGCTTTCATCCCCAGGAGAAGAGAGATTTCAGTTATAAAGTATTCTTCCTAGAAATATCAGACACTGCACACGCATTCATAATCTGCACTTACATTTACAAAGCTCAGGCCAGGGGGGAAGCAGGACCGGGAGCACAAGTGTTAACAATTTTCTTGGAAGAAACATGGTTTATTTTCCAAAAAAAGAAGGGCACAGCAGAGGATGAGTCCTGCTCATCCTGGAAAGTTCTCCACAGGACTCTCCCTTCATCTGACAGAGGAAATGATTTGCTTTCAAAAGATGATGCAGCCTTATAGTGATTTGAGGAGAAAGTTTCCTTCACACTCCTGGCATTTCTGGAATTTGTTGAGTGCACATCAGTTTTTCCAGCACCAGACCCAGCCTGGTCTGTCTCTGGGACAAGGGTTCTGAGGCCCAAGAAACAGCTGAATGAAGAACTAAACCCCGTGTCTGGTTACAGCCATAGCTTTGGCGAAATGACTCTCTTTGTGTAATAAGTTGTGGGGCTATTCTGAGGTGAGGCACAGTAAGAAGTTACTACACTGTAGCTGCGTTATTTATAGCACAGCTCTATTGATCCCATAAAGCTTTCTTTAAGTATAGGGTGATGTGAATTAATAGCTTTTACCTGGTGCTAGGGGGCATGCAGACACGCTGTAAATTAGACAGTCCCTGTCCCAAAGTGCTCACAAACCAGATTAGAACAAGATGCAGCAGGTGGAGGAGACAGACTCGTGGGGAGGGAGGAGGAGGAAGTGGAAAGGCAGCAGCATCACACCCGAAACACCCGAAGAGAAGTCTCTGCTCAGCAACAGCCAGGCATTGCCAGCTGGCAGGGACCTGCAAGCATCAAAGATAAGTCTCCATAGGGCCTTAACGAAGGTTAAGGAAGTGACTGTTTTAAGGGAGTTTCCCTTATGTATGTATATGAAATAGCCTGTGGGAAAGCACGTGGGTGCTTGTGAGCGAGGCAGACTAGCAGGCAGCTTTGTCCTCCCAGGGCTGGGTGCTACTGCCGGTCTACTGGGTCAAGAAGTGCAGTATGTCTGTCTTCCATCCCTCAGATACCCCTCTCCATCTCTGAAATTCTCCCCTGCAGATAGTGAAATAGTCTTTAGAGGTGCTAATGGTGTCACTGTAAAAACACACAAAAGACATCTCAGCATTTCAAGATAAATTCAAGCCAAGTGCACTGCCAACATGCCACACTCAGTGCTTCCCCTTTGAAATAAATGGCTTTGTGCACTTCAAAGAGGGCTTTGTTTCACTTGTTTAGCACAAGATGCAAATACCTTGTCAGACAGAGCAAAGGAGAAAATGCATTTTGCACATGGGGAGCAGAAATAACCAGACACACAAATGAGAATGGTCTCAAGTTCGAGGGATAGCAGGTAGGGGAGACACTAGATTCCTTCTCTCTAGTTTATTCCATTTTTAATTAAAATTATTTTCAAAATCAAGTCTCCTTGCAACAAGGGCAGTAGAGAGATTTTCTGAAAGAGCTTTCCTTGCACATATAATGCCAGAGTAGGAGAACTGAACACAGAAATGGGAGCATGCCCAAGAGAGAGTCTTCACTATGTAAGAGCTCAGATATTTTTACTCTTCTGGAAAAAAACGAACACTTTTTTAACATCTCACACTACTGACACATGGGAGAGGATTTTCTAATACTCCCTGGAGAAGGGATCATGGATGTTTTTTTGGCCTCCAACTGTTGTTCCAGGAGAAGTAACATTTGGAGGGCAGCATCTGCCCTGAGCCTGGGATGAGCCACCCTGGCAGAGAACTCCTGTCTGTGCTGTTGAGGGGGTGAGCACTGCACAGCCCCCTTACAGCAACGCTCAGGTAAAAATACATCTCCCATCTCTGGGCCCTCCCTTCTCAGTGAGGTGGATCACCTCAGACCTGTGCCAGAGAGGAGATTATTTTATCTGGCAAAAATGAACCATTACCTCAGAGCTCTACAATGAGCTTACACAGTGTTTCTGAAAAGCCGACTGCTTAGGTTGCTGGTTAGCAAATGTGCTTTGCTCCTCATCAGGAACTGCACTCTGAGCCAAGGCCTCAGCCTTGACCACACAGAGCTGCAAAGCTACCTCAGCTCTGAGGCTGACCAGGGCAGGGAGAGAGGATGGGACAGACTCTGTGATTCTGTGACATGGTACCCTGGAGACTGGCTCTCCCTTGGGGTGGGTGTCTGCAAAGGGCCCAGGAGGAAGAAAACCAGGAGCCACCTTCTTACTTCTCCCAGGTACTAAGAAGTTGTCTTCCTTGAAGAAGATCTTTCTGTTCTGACTGTTCTGGACCTGTCTCAGCAGAGTTCATCCAACCTGGGAATTACAACAGAATCATACAGAGTGGGATGATACGGGAATTTTTAGAGGAGCAGCAAAGTGGAGACCCTTGAGAAGGAGAGGGTTTTGAAAGAGCAGCTGATGAATCTAATGGGGGAAAGAAAGACAAAATTGTGCACATTTGAACCAGATACACACTGACACAAAGAAAAGTCAGAGGTGGGATTCTTTTCTTTCCTTGCCAATTCTGCAGGGCATGCAAGAGAGATAGCAAAAGACACTTCACAACTGGAAGAAGTTATGCCATCCTGAAATTGATTCAATCCTCATCTGGCATCTCTTCTCAATCACTTACTTTTTTCAGGGGCCCTCCACCATAAAGCAGGCATTTGAAAATGTTATTAACTTTTCTGAGCAAAGCAGAGGAGAAAAATTTTAATCTGGAACTGTCTGAAGAGAGACTGGAAGGGGGTTGAGGCCTTTCATCTTAAATTTAATAAGGTAGTGGCTAGGTTGGCACTGCCTATCCTCTCTACTCTCCAGGCATTTCACTCCACACCTACAATTTACTGGAGTCTTTCCACAGGCTCTGCCTTTCCCAGGAACACAGGTGGTATAACTGAGAGGACAAAGAAAAAGAGCTTGGTATTGTTTTGGAAACTCTCCCAGTCCAAACACCAGTTTCATTCCCCAGCTGCCCTCCCCATGATGTAATGGCCACTCCATGTGCACTGCAACTGTGTCCAGAGCCTCTCCGAGCACCATGCCTGGGCTGCCCTCACCTCATGTGCACTCAGGCTCAGGAATGTTCTAACCAGCAACAACTTCCCTCCACCTGCTCAAACTTGGCACTCCTCTTCCCTCTATCCCAAAACAGGACAGGGAAGCTTTCATGTATTCCTTCCCAGACTTTATCTGGCTCAGCACAGTGATGACAGAACTGAGTAGAGCTCCATTATGAAATATGGAAACATTTCAAACCTCCTGCTCCAACTTTAATGTGTACATTATAGCTGCTGCAAGTACTCTGTTTATCATAATAGAGTACTTTATTTATTGGTTCATCCAAAGATAAAATTATGAAAATGGATTTAAAGAGAAAAATAAGTTTAATGTGTGTGTTTCTGCAGTCCTCTCCTCTGTGCCGGAAGGAAGGGCTGTGATTTGGGTGCACTGTGGGAAGCTCAATAGCTGCACTTCAGTGCAGCTGCCAGAAAGAATATACTCAAGGAGGGAACCAAACCTTAGCATTTCACCATATTTCTTCCAGCCAAAAGCTTTCTGTACATAATCCTGTGTGGCAGGTAAATGCTGCAAGTGAAGTTCCTGACTTACAGAGACCACACAGAAACTTCCACTCCCTATTCAAAACCTCCATACAGCATAACCTTGGAGGATAACCCAAAGAGAAATGGGAGCCAACCCACACTGGGACAGAGTACCACTTGGCAGTCGATCTCAATGAAACAGAGCTTGTCTTTGTTGCTTCTTTATATAAATTTTTAAGTCCCTGTAATGGATGCTGAGAAGTACATCAGGTGCCAGCCTCACAGCTCAGGATCCACAGTTGCCTCTTTGCCCACAGGGCAAGTAGTCACTATGAACTATTTTTCAAAATTCATACCCTTACTTGCAATTCTAGACACTGTTGACTTGCAATCGTTCTGTAACACATTCAATCAGCTTAAGGGGGTATAGCTGAGACCTCAACGTTTATTTATAAAGCAAAAGAGATGTGAATTTGGCATCAGAATAGTAAACGGTTAATACTGCTGCTCATTTTCTCAAAGCCATGTTAAAAGGATTTATACAGCTGCCTACAGACTCCCTCATTTGCTATTTCCTTTTACCAGAAAGTTAAGTCTTGGTCTAGAAAGTCAGAGGTTTTCTCGAACAGGAGGGAGCACAGGTAGGTGATTGCAGAGCCCCAGGTCCCCAGCTGGAGCCTCCACGTCAAGAGGCTGAGGCCAGCTGCAGGCTTGTCAAGCTGATCCTTACTGCAGAAATAGGTAACTTATGAATATTTTTGGCTCCCTGATCTGTATTTCTTGAATAAATAAGGTTGTTGTCTGTGTCAGTGGGGGGAAAAAAGGGAAAGTTCCTGTTCTATATTCTGAAAGTTACCATGGCCATGAGGACAATTTATTTCAAGAGGAAAAGCACAGTATGACTTCTCAGAAAAAGAGACACTCAGAAAGCAGCCCCTGCTCATTCCCCAAATGTATTCAGAACAGAGGCAAACACCTCTTACTCCAATTCAAGGCTGCCTGAGTTTTTTCACCTGTAGATACACAGATATAAACTTATATCATCGGCTTCCAGATTTCTGTGGGCTGGTATGTCAGCAACAGCTACAGTGATATAGTGCAGAGCTCCAAATGGATTAAATCAGAGTAATTTGAATTTTACCCAGGCTTGTCATATAAATCTCAGAAACCACTGTCTCGCATAAAAACTTCCTCAGGATACTCCTGAGAAATCAATGACAGAAACAAAAAAATTGCTTGAAAACAAGAAACAAAGATTTCTAGCATGGAAAACAGGAGCAGCACAAACAACACATTGGACTGAAAAATCTTACTTGCATTATAGTAGTGATTTCCTGTATTTTATTATTTAAATTTTCCTCTTTTTGATATATTGTCATGCATCTTATAGTGTATTTTTTAAATTAAGTCAGTTTTTGCCACTCAAATAGAATATTCTTCAAAAATTCCACTCTTCAAAAAAATGTTACTTTATACTGCTAAGGTTTGGAATACTTTAGTAACTACAATTCCATTAGAATGTTTCCTGTGAGAAGAATCAAGTATCTTTTCTGTTTAAGAACCTCCTCTACGAGTGGAATCGCAAAATGAAATTCACTGCTGACTCCACTGATACCAGACTTTGGGTTCTATCTTGAGTGATACAAATGATCCATGATTTTATGACTGCAATAGTCATGAACTCTCTTTTCTTCGCTTTTTGAGGTACATGTGACGGTACCTGGAGGAGATACTGAGCTGGCTACCTAATAACCACAAACACCTTATAAAATAAGTGAAATTAATCCATTGTGAAAGCAAGGAGAGAAAACAAATATTCTCATTAATTCATATGTACATGCACCAAACTTTACGTAACATACGGAGTAGTTGGAAAGATACCTCCAGATGTAATTGCATTTCTGTGTGAAGAGCATTTACACACTCTCATCTCTGCTTTCGCCGTTCATTTTGGTAATTACATGGAGAGAAGCAGCTAACACACTTGTAATTAAAATCAGCAGTGAAGGATTTTTAAGTGTTTTAATACAAGAGAATTGACATAGAAAGCAAGCAGAATTAGCAGGAACAGATTACTACAGTCACATAAAACAATGCAGCCCCAGGAAGAGCCTGTGCAAGAGTGCTCACAGGGTGCCCATGAGGACAAGGACGTGTGCAGGCAATGCCAAAGTCCAAACCAAGCACACTCTCCACATCCAGCATTTGCCAAAGATATTCGAGATCGCAAGACCTGGAACTGGAGACCTCTTGTTTCTCTCTACTGAATTCAGGGCTGAAAACAGTCACTTCACACAATCTATGTTGCTTCATCTTTTATCCATTTTATTTGGCATTTTATTGGCAAAAGCTGTAACAGTTATTTCAGTTCGGTGGGTGGAGTTGCTGTGAAAACTCTAGATCTTTTCATTTAGATAATGAATATTCATGACTCAAGCAATCTGTACCAGGCAAAGTTTGTTGCCCTTTCTTTCCCTTCCTTACTATCCAAGTAGTAACTGTGCAGAACGTTATATTTGATGTGCAAATACGTAATATTCTCACACAATCACAGAATATTCTGAATTCTCTTTCATTTTAAAATGAAGACTGGACAATGTCTATGCTGAAGTTGGAAGGTGCTTGTATTGAACTAAAGTATGGCATGTTTGGAGCCCAACTATTAATTAATAAGTCACACAAACAACTAGTCAGATGGCAGAAAATGGGAACAGTAACTGAGTCAAATTTTTCCCTGTGAGCTTTTGCTTCAATATACAGTAGTCCAGAAACTAGCTTTTATAAATATGCTTTCTGGGGCAATTTATGAAAAAAATCCCAACCAAACAACAAAAAAAGACCAGCTCAGGGTTTGCAGCTTCCTGGAAACTAAACATGCAGGGAAAGACCTAAATCCCATTAATGCTTGGTATTCTTTTAGTAAGAACTGAAACATTCATTTCAGAAGAGACTTGCTTGACCAATGCACGACCAAGGCCCTGGTGAGGCATTAAAATTTGCATTTATTTCCCATTGTCCTACCGCGATCTGATTGATAAAATATGAAACTCAATTCCCCAAGCTGCATGTTTTACCCATGATTTTATTAGCTGAGTGATCTTTCCCTTTTTTTTGTTGTTGTTGTATTTTCTCTCTCCTTCCCAGGCAAGGAGGGTAGAGATGGAGTGGCTTTGGTGGGCACCTGGCATCCAGCCAAGCTCACCACAAACATTTCCTCGGCAGTATTAAAAAAACCCAAAATCCCACCCCTCCCCAAACAACCAAACACCACCACAAAAACCTCCACAAAACCCTCCCCCCCAAAAATGAAAAGAAACCCCAAACCAAAAACAGGAGAGTGAGAAAACAGGGCCAAAATTGAGGCTCTGTGATGACGCGTCTGGGGCAGAGCACACAAGTGCCCCATGGCTCCAAATGCAGCCTGGCCACTGCAGGAGGCCTGGGAGGGAGAGTGACCCCAGGGCAGCACTGCAGCCGTGGGGAGAGATGGACACATCTCCAGTGAGGGCTGAGCCTACAGGGTGGGCAGAGGCTGTGTGGGACAGAGTCCCTGGGCTCTGCTGAGCTCTCTGGGGAACAAGGGTGCCCAGACCCTCGCACACCGAGGGTGCTCTGAGCCCCAAGTCCTGCTGAGGGACAGTCCCAGGCCCCCCCAGCGCACAGGACTTACAAACAACTGTGACAAGGTGTATTGTGACAATGTAGTTGCTATTGAAACAGGAGTAACGCAAGAGCAGAGGACAGAGGAGAGCTCTGCCCAAGGCAGCATGAAAATAAGCAATAGCAGGTCTCTCTGATGAGTCCCGTCCCAGGAGACGCATCAAAGGCAGACGGGGAGATCAGTCTGCAGCAGTGAGCCTGCTGGAGCCCGCTTGCTCAGCACAGCAAAATTAATTAAGAGGGCGGCTGAAAGAGCCAATGCGAGTCTGATTCTGTCAGGGAGTGCAGCTCTGACAAACGGCAAATGCTAATTCAGGAGTTTTCTGTTTCTTTCACACCTGCCAAAGAGGGAAAGAGGAGCATGATTCAGATTTGAAACAGACTGGGTTTGGATCCCCCTGACATGTTGCATGATGCCACATCTACCACTGCTTCTGGTGACCTACAAAACCCAGCGTAAAACAACTCAGCCCCGTGACACAAGGCTTAAGGAAAGCGCACCAATGTGTTGGTCACTGCTGTGACAGAGAACAAAGCAAAAGTGAGACCTAACACACAACAAGAGAAGCCACAAACAGGGACCTCTTACCCTGCCATTATCAAGCATCTCACTAGAACAAGGTAAGTATAACCAACAAGCAATTAATGGGAAATTAATTCAATTGTAGTTGACACAATAAGCACTAAGACACTAATACTACTGCTTTTCTATGTACAGAATACTACAGGGTTGAAAACACGGGACCCACACTTGCAGGACAAAAGAAAATATCAGATGAAAAACTCTTAAAATGCAGGATTTCCAGGCATTCAGTAGCTGTAGTAGGGATCCCTTGGAAATGCTCATAAATTAATTAGATTAAAGATGTAAAGCCATCACTCTAGGGGTATCATTGCTCTACTATTTTTTCTTGCTCATAATTCAAACAGGAGATGAAGCATCTGAGCCAATTTGGGACTAATAATTTCTAAATAAAAGATAAATATGTCAAGGTTTCATAAATAGAAAGGAGAGCATGACACTATAAATAAACTTTAATATCTGTTTTATTATAAAGTTTATCTGGTCGAGCTCCTGCCCTTTACAGAATGCTCCTATTCCTATTATGCATTTGGGTGCATTAAAAATTCCATGGAAAAGGGACTTTCTTTGTGCAGGAAGAACTCCTGAACCACAGTTTATGGAGTGCTCTGCAGCCCTGAGGCACAGCTCCACTGAGTCAATTGCCTGTAAACACTTAGCAAACTGCCATTGTGCTGCATCTACTCTGAGATGGGGTTTGGACCATGATGGAGTGGCTTTCCATTCTTTTTTTCTGATCCTGGATATTCCAATCACAGTCCTCAAAACTACACCACATATTCAGTCTGAAGAGCTCCCAGGATACCTTCTGAACTCATGTCCAAGGATGTGTGAAAACAATATCCCAATAACTGGCAGTCCTTGATGACCAAGGACAAAGAAACATTGCCCAAGAAACTGGTCCACCAGTGCAAGACTTTCTAGGGGCAGGTGAATGACTATCAGGCTACGATCTGCCCAGTAGTTAAGCAAAGTAATGCCTGTTTCATCTAGAGTGTAAAAGGTGCTTTGTTCAAGTGAAGTAGAATCACATATCATCAACATACATTAATAACTGATAACACATAAATATCCAGTGCATTTAATACTATCAGCTAATTAGGTGGTGGTTTGCCAGGAATAAAGGTGAGCCTTAAAGATCCAAGATGACATGATTACCACTGAGTAAGACGTTCTTGCTCATCCTTGCTCATCATTGAACACGGGCTAAAAGCATAGGTGACTGAGACAAGTCACCAGGCTGGAAGCCAAACTTATTTCATGCATTGAATTTGTGATGAAAATTTTAATGAACTCATCTTGACAAGCTAAAGCAGTGCTGCCCTGGCCAGAGGTCTCCAGCTCGTTCTGGGGTAGATGTGGAAGCATTAGCTTGCTGAAGGGTCATTCAGTGCATGCAGCACATATTCCTGCCAAAGCTGGCATTGCAAAAATTTTCAACTGCCAAGAAAATTTTGCAGTCCAGATGCAAAATAAAAAAAAAAATTACTTGCCACCCTTTCTGTAATTATACTGAAGAAAGTGCTTATTAAACACATGTACCTGTTCCACTCAGGCAGAGAAGTTCTTCTCTGAGCCTGAAACACTGCATATATCAACCTCTCATTCCCTGGGAGAGAGGTGGTGTTAAATGGGGTCAGAACTACACTTGCTCTGGGGAGAAGAAAGGCTCACTTTGAAGACAGGCTGGTTGCCCTGTTTTTCTTCCTACACCACAGCTTTCAAATTGCAGCTAGAACTTAAAGGGAGTTGTTCCCACAAGCTCTCCAGCCCAATGTCTCCACCTGAGAGGCTTGAGTAAATAGCAGAAGCTCTGGATATGAATCAGATGGAAAAGATTCAGCCCTCTCTGCTAGGTCTGAGTTCAAAGGCATCCATGGCTGAACATCAGAATCAAGATCGCTATCTGCATGTGAGGGCAGGATGGAGCATTCAGTACCACTGAACTGCTCACCCTTACGTGCTCAGATGTAGCGTAGCAGGTTCTAAGTAGCACCCAGCTGAAAAAGTCCATGTACCATTGTACATAATCCTGAGAGAGGTGGGGAAGTGTGATTTTTTGGGACACCTTCTTTCCTCTGTTTCCTGTCTGTTCTTCAACTGCCTCCAGCTGAGATCTTTCGCCTGACCTCTCAGTATCAGTGCTCAGCCAGAGGAAGACCACAGATGCCACAGAATACATCGCAGAGCAGAGAGATCAGCTTAAGATTCATAACAGACCTCCTCCTCCTTGTACATGCCAAGACTCAGAGCAGACTCCCATCAGGAACAGTGTGTGTGATCCATTCCCCACACACACACATCAGATCCGAGTTCTGTCCCATGACATTCTGCTCCAACGCACAGGTCTCACCTGTGCATCCTCTGAGCAGGTACAGCCCATGCTGCAGGCCCAGCTTGCTGCATTGCACCTGCGGAAAGCAAGTTGTGCCATGATGAACCCAGATATAAATGAACATGAGTCAGGGATGAAGAAGATGCACCAGAGGCACTGGAGTAGCTCAGTGCAAGTGCCTGAGAACACAGATGCCTCTGGAGACCTACTGCTCATCTGGTCACCTGTGACAGTTGTGCAGGTCACAGCTGCACATCCGTGTCTGTGTTCCCTTGCATGTGCAGGCACAGACCTAATCCTTCACAAGCACAGGAACCCCACTTGTGAGCTGCTGCTGGAATACAGCCGGAGCCCACAGCTAGGGTGTGCCTGTACCTCCCTCTGTGAAGTTGTCTAGTTTATTATCTGTAGAAGAGCACACCTGGGAAGATGAGCCAAATATGTATTAGATATAATCAGATACTTTCTGTCTTCAGGTGCCACCCATGTGCACACCTTCCCTACGAGCTGTGGAGTGAACCTGCTAACGATTCTATTAATAACAAGCAGTATAAGTAGGTGAACTGGATGAACTTGTGTGAAAGCAAAAGCCCAGAGGTAGATCAGTTGCTCTGTTCAAAGCAAACAGATAACTATCCCAGGCTTCAGGCAACTCTCCCCCTTTCCCACCTCTTCCTTTGGGACATCTCCAGGCATGTCCAGGGTGGTGTATCCTGGCAAATAGACATTTAATCAGTGATTTATACATTTTTTAAAAGGATCACAAAGCCACCAATGACCCTGGGAAATGTCAACTGCCAGAACCTCCTCTGAGGACTCTGCTATTCATCCTTACTGTGCATGACACTGTTGGTACACAAAAGTCAAATCGTTTGTTCCTCTGGGGGTTGTGTCTCCTGCTGTCTGAAGTCCCAAGCTACCTACAGGATCTCTGCCAGCTGCCTGTGAGGTCACACAGCTGGGACTGGCTCAGGGAGCAGAGAGCAACAATACCTACGACACGAAGAGCCCACTTGCAAGCAGAGCTTGTCACTGACCGAAGAGAACATCACTGGATCCCACTGTCAAGTGTCCTCCTATCCCTGCAGCCCTTTCACACCCGATGCCATGCCTGAGTTTTATGTCAGTGCAGGGAAGAGCGAGAGAGACTCTGGAATGTGGGATTGTTAGTCAGCTACTGTTCTATCAGTTGGCAGACTGAGCAACAGAGATGGGAGGCTCCTGGACACACAGTCCCTACACTTAGATAAGAGCACTTTCACCTGCAGGAATGTTTGTGTTGCTGCAATGAGGATGCTGAACTCTTGCAGGGGTAGGTGACAGTTAGGGACTGACCACCTCGGTCATCACACAGCCCTTTAGGGCACAGCTGGTGCAGGCAGGACTCACACTGCCTTCTCCACCTCTGCCAAGCCTGTCAAATCAGTCTCTGCTCAGTACAAGTTTTAGTACTCCCCTCTTAAGCTGGGAAATGACAACTTTGTGCTCCAGTCAAGGATTTCCTGATGGTAGCATTACACCACAGCTCTGTCCCCTGATGCTAAATTCTGCCATGGTGCTGCCCTATGGACTGATTTTCTCTCATGCTGTTCTACAAAGGGGTTAGAAAAAATCATTCTTTGTTTCTGGGCATCAAAAAAAGTGGAAGGCAGGTGTGATTCTTCCTTGCGTAAAGATATGATTCACTGATGGCATCTTCTATAAACACATCATGTACTCCACCTAAAGGTGCTGTGTGCTCTGTAAGAGCCAAATGTATTAGCATTCTTCAACCATAACTTTTGAAGTCAGCATTTGACTATTTTTGCATTTCTTCCAGGTTGCAGTTAGACAACTCCTAATTCTACAGGGAAAGCAAGAACTATAAAATGCCAGAGCTCCACTCTGCTGAAATAACATTAGTGAAATATCAAGTCCTTTATGATGTCATGAGGGATTCCTTAATGTGACTATAGCCTCCTAATGACATCATAAAAAACAACTGCAACATCAGAAAACAGCCAAGGGTCATCAATCAGCTCATCCTCTCTCCTACTCACTGGGGGCAGCAGCCCCACTCGCTCCTATCTGCTTTTTATGAGCAGTGCTGTCTGCTGAATAGCACACAGAGAAGAGACTAATAATCATACAAATATCAGGGAGAGCGGTCAATCATCACCTGAAATGTTCAGTACACCTGAGGGAAATTTGGGTGCTGCTGCCTGAAGAGTCTGCAAGTTTAGCATCACTGCCTCAGTGGTGACCTGGCCTCCTCTGGGCAACAGGCAACATAGGTTGGTAATTCAGACATTTTTTTAAAATTGTGGGGAGAATTGTACTGAAAAATGAGTTCTTTGGTTGCTCTCGCCATCCTCTCGCTGTAAGCAAAAGCTTTTTTCATGTCACTCAGATATCCATGTGCATAGCCCATAGTACAATGACCACACTGAAAATCCTCCAACTGAAATGGGTGATGGTCCCAACAAGACACAGCGACTGCCAAATCCTCTGGCAAGAAAGGAAACAGCCTTCTCCACATTTGAAAATACAATGCCTCAGACTTAAAGCCTCATTATACTCTCTCAGGAACACTTGGAAGTTTTCCAGGGTTGGGGACAACTTGAGGAGTTTCCCCAGACTATCAGAAAAAAAAAAAGTAATGACAGATAACGTGGTCTCTGGATGTTTCACTTGGAGAGTGTTTAAAATGGAGCCTCTGCCAGCAGGGTGCTGACCAAAGAAAGGGTTTTTTCCAGGTAAGAAGGGGAAGGATCTGGTTTGTCACCTTGTTCCTCCCATTTTACAAATGTTTCAGTCTTGTAGGACCAATGCAACTGCCATCCCATGCTGCCTGATAAAGCCAAATACTTCCAGAACTGCTGATGCACAGATTGTCTTCCCCGGGGTTTCTTTCAGTTTCTCCTTCTTTTGATCCATACAGCAGTCCTGTGCTGAATGGTGCTCTCAGACAGTTCATTAATTTAAGGACACCAGAGTGCAAGCAGAGCATTTACAAGTCAGCATGAAGTACAGGGGAAGGGAGGAGACAGTGCTGCTGGCATTTTCAATAAACAAGACATTCAATAGTTTTAATCTCAGTGTAACTCTACTTTTTCCAGATTATATAATCCCACTCATGAAGGAGGGTTATTTGAGCAGACTGTCACATAAAATAGACACATTTGCTGCCTGTGTTAATTGCAGTGGAAAGCTGTTAAGCAAATAAGCTTGTTTCATCAAAACGTTATTCTTTTAGCAGGTCTGTTCCTTTCATGGATCTCCAATTTACAAGCCATGAGCTTCTAGAATGCACATTTCAGTATAAGGCACACAAATGTGTTCATCGAACTGATCAATTTTTTTATCATGCTGACTTCTGTTTAAATTTTAAGGCATACTGTGCCACAAAAGTAAATTCAGGTTTATTTCTACAGCAAGATATCAATGGAAAGATTTAAATCTTATATGTAGAGAAGGACTGACAATGTATTTTCTTAACAGATATTAGCATTAATAAATCCTGCAGCATACTGCCTGACACACCACACTCCAGTACCACCCATTTACTAAGTTCTTTTTATCACTTCAGGTAAAAACCAGCTGTGTACAATCCAAGCACTAATTATATTTGCTGTTACTACTTCTTATGCAATAAAACCCCCTTAGCTGCTGTTACTTTTGAATAAAATGCAGGGGTTTGATCATGTATTTCTGATTCAGTGAAACGAGGAATACATGTATGTGTATTACATACCGGTATATGGTGCTTCTAAACACACGTTTTAATTTCTTTAGGCAATTGAAGGAGGTTGAAAAAAAGGAAAAGCTTATGCAAATCGGAATACACACAATCTTCTGACAATCAGAGTCTGCATCTTTCTGCTGTGAAATCCAGTAACAGCCGGTTTGTTTCACATGCAAGGTGCGAGCATCAGTGCTGGGAACAGAGAGCAGATTGGAGATGGACTGATCCTGAAGTGGTCAGTGGTCTCTCTTCCTTCAGAGAGGCAAAGAATGCCGCCTTTTCACATACAAACCAAAACACTAATTAACGTTTCTAAGTCAAAAGCCATTCTGGGGAAGCTGGTGGCAATGTCTTCTCCATGTCTTTTACTCCAAACCAGAGTGTGAGGCGCTCTAATTCAGCTGGGAAAAGATCTGCTGTAGTCAGGGAGGCCTGGATACCAAGCTCCCTGATTTATCAGGTTTGGTAAGATTTGTGGAGATGGCTCCCTGGCTACCCTGCTCTCTGCTACCTGGAGCCTCCTCATCACAAGTTTCATCTTTCTCAGATAATGCATTTATTACAGGTTAGAAATGACTTTTTACAACTTCAGGAGTAGAGGTAAACTAGAAAGAATCTTCACACTAATTGATTATCTAAAATCCCACTGACAATATTACAGCTGATCAGAGGTCACAAGACAAACAGGTATCTAAGAAAGCCAAAAGGACATGAACAAGGGAAAATGCATCTCCAGATGAAGAAAACACCCACAATGCTAAGATGTGGAAGAGTAACGGAATACATTTTTAGTTATAAGAAAAATATGTTGCAAGACCTTCTATATTCTTCAGAGCTTGTTTCCAGAGCAGTCTGTAAGGCTGAGGATCATTAAAAGTTTCTGCCAGCACTTGAACATCTCCTGTTGAGGCGCAAAATATAAATTGGTCTGTGACAGTAGGAGAGGCAGCAGGGAGTGAAACACACACTGCTGGATGTTTGAGACTCACGAATCCTGCAGCCCTCCTCTGTTCTTGATGTGTTCCATATTTTAAGGTGTTTTTTTTTCTATGATTTCTCATTAGGTTAAGCTGTTATTTGTGTTTAGAATCAAAGAAGGAAAACTGAATGACAAAAACACAAAATATTTTATGTTCGTGTGCATACTTAGGACTGCAGAAGATGTCAAGTCCTTGCACATGGCAGGTGAGCAGAGCTAAGGCTGCACAGTGAATTTCCTCCTCAATCCGACTCGCACAAGCCCTGACAGCTGCTTCTGCTCTACCTACAAGTAAAAGGCACAGTCCTCCACTACACCAGAGATCAGAGGAACACAGCTGTATGCAGTTAGACAGGATTTAAGGTCTACAAATGTATGCTAGATAAGTATGTATTTGGGGGAATTTTTTTTCTCTCTGCTGCCACAAAAGGTTATTGCTGGCAGCTGTATGTGAGAAATTATAGTGTGCGTAAGGAGACCATATGAAACTGCATTACAGCCATGATGGCAGTAAAAGCAGCTCTTTTTTTGATGGAACCTATTACATAAGACTTCAAGACAGGTAAAAAAGTACTGGCAGCCTTAGGTTTTCCTACTGCTCAAACTGGTAGGAATCTGGCCAAACTAAAGAAACCACCATGACAAGTGATCCCGAATGTCTGTTCTGAGAAGGACAGTTGCATGGTCCCTGTAATTCGTGTGCCACAAACCCTTAGTTACCTTTGGTAGGTGAAAATGGGACCTGTATTTACTGCTCCCTTCCTTACTTTTTATTAAGTCAGATCCTCATGTGACTGAATTATATGATCAAGAGGTAATGCTCCCTATGCCTCAGGTGAGAATGTCTTCTTGGGAAAACATCCCTTAGGAAGAGAAGAGGGTATTGTGGGTCGAGAAACATTCTACATGGGTGAGCAGGGTTTTGTTTCCTGCTCACATAACCATCCTCTCTACTCTTGAATAAGTCACTTATCACCAGGTGGTTCAGCTTCCTGCTCTTGCTCACTATCAGATTCTCATTTTGGGCAAACAGGGCACCCTCTTGACTTCCCCTCAAGGCATTATTTTAGTAGAAAATAAATATTAATAACAATTAATAGTACTTGGACATGCAAGGCTAACTGTGCCCTGTCTCTAGCTGTCAGGAACACGAGTGTTGCAAATTTGCCCACAGAAACTACAGTTGTGTAAAACTGTCATAACCACCAGACATATTTATCCAAGACACAGTTATGCAGCAGCACCTCCATTATTATGCCAGACTTGTAACTGTTGTCCCAGCTTTGCAAACTGATTTATCTTCATGCACTTTGTTTTGTATGTTTAAAAAATGGTAAGCACTCTGGTGTAAAAGCTAACGGGAATGTCTCTGTCAACATACTGGTTTACATCAAATAAAAACATCTGAATTCAGGCCAAATATAAAGTCAAAAATTTTAATGGAGATCTTAATTTGTGCATGCAAGTAAAGGCTAAAAACATTTGGTTTTTATTGGTGTCAGTAATCAGTATTCACTACATGAAGAGGGCAAAACCCTGATAAGCCTTTATTTGATTATTAGTGAATTGAGATCAGATATGGGCACCTTATTCAAAGGAGTATATAAAATTGTTGATACTGTCTGCCCTTTTCTCCCCATAAACATTTGTGCATTCACTCGCCATCTGCTGCTCTGTGTATACACACACCCAGGCTAATGTTAGCTGAGGTTGCAATATAGCTATGTTAAATAATTTTATCTGATTTGTTGGATGATGGTATTTCTACTGGAAAACAACATGGTAATTTCAGAATGTTACTGATTAGATGAAAATGATATTGCATCAAAGTTACTTCCTTAATTTATTCTGAAAAAAACAAGAAGGATTTCTCTATTAAGATGCTTAATTAAAATCTATCTCTCTCCATACAAAATCTTTACTTTGGGTCCTGCATGTGGTGTCTGAAAAGAACAAAGGCTGATTAGCATCTTTTACACTCTGCTTTTCTTTTTTTTTTTTTTTTTTCTGTCACTTAGACATTCATTACAGCAATTCCAGCCAGACTGAGAAGGACTGAGGGAAAGGGTGAACCTGACATCTTTCAGAAAGAAGATGACTCACCAGTGGGACCTCTTCAACTAGCACAGCCCATTCTCCAAGCTCAGAACTCTTAGGGGTTTGATTCCCTTAGTATTATCTATAAAAATATTACTTCTGTAAGCTCTCTTATTGTTACCCATGTAGTCATGTGTTGAAGTCACACCCATGCTTGACATACAAACCGGGAGAGCATAGACTGAGGAATGCAAGCAATACTTGGCAAAAACTTTGTCACCTTGAGCTGCCTCATTCAACATTTAGCTGTTTTATTTTTTGACAACAAAACCAAGAAATTATGCTAAGACTAGAAACCTAGACAGCATTTAGTGTTCAAGGATTCTGAGTATTTCCTCTTTCATGGAAACTATTAACTTTAATTCAAGCCCAAAATATTAAAAGCAGTATGCAGATTTAAGGATTCTTTCATATCAATTAGAAACAATTTCTAGCTGTGCTTCAATTAATAGGCTTTTACCTTTTGTTACAATGGGAAAAATAGAAAAAGCTGAGAAGAATTTTGCTCAGTTCTGCTAAACATGGTAATTGGCATGACAAAGCTTTTCACAAATAAGGCAACAGTCAGATGGTTGAATGAGACTGTCTCACTTCAAGAGCATGAATTCATGAGCCACCACTCACAAATAGCCAAATGGCCTCCGTTGCAAAATTTACAGGCAACACACCAGTATGCAGTTGGATAACTTCCTGGGGCAGGTTCTCTGACTTCCTAAAGACAATAATTTGAAATAATATGAGATGATAAATGCAAATACATTGCCGTGCAGTGCCACAAAGGCCCCCAAACACTGTCATTTTCATTATCCAAACAGCTTGATGTTCCACTGTGAGGACCTAAAAAGACACTAATTTTTTTGGAGGTTTCAAAACCTGAAATGAGACCTTGGAACTGAATCAAACAGAAAAAAAATCCTAACCCAAACAACCAAAGGACATTACAGTTACAGTCTATACCACAACTGAAAGCACTGCAGAAATGCTACAAGCTGCATCTCAATTTTATTTATCTTGAAGGTCTCTCACTAAGTCAAACGCATTGCTAAAATTGTGAGGAAGCTTTCTGTGATAAGACCTATCCCTGATTTGACCAGAGAGACAATCTGGTTATACTCCTCCCACAGCACCAAGCATCAACCTCATCTGTTCGTGGCTTCCAGCTAAAGAGCAGCGCTACAGAAAGTAACTCACTCTTGGCCAGGGGTTATGTCCAGTGTCTTTTCTGTGGACATCACGTACAGAGACTTTGTATACTATTGAAAAAAGAGAGGTGAAGCCTTCTGGATAGTATTTGTTCATGAAGAGCTACAGAATCCTTTTCAGCTCTGGTCACTGTTAGAGCTTTACTTACTTATTGAGTATGCAGACTCAGAATTCCTGCCATAAAGAATTGCTTTGTACAAGTGTTGCAGCAATGTTGATTTCTTCCCAGCATACTGTGTTTTGACTAACCTTGAGGAGTATTTATGAATTCACACTATTACTGTGTTATATGCAGACTGAGCTAATGCTTTTGATGCAATTTTTCCCACTCTCATTGTACAACTATGGAAAAGAATACACACTTATGAGGAAAGGAAGAAAAAGGTATGTTTCATTGGCAAAGGTAGCCATCATGTGGTTCCTAGCTACCCACTAACTGTCCCTCACTGGAGATACAAACAATGTTCTCAAATATTCAGGAGGACTCTCTTAATGGTCCCAGTGAAAATGTTCTCAAAACAAACATGAGCAGAGTTTCTTTCTGCTGTTTGCTCCCTGTGTGTGTACACACACAGCCAGGGGAATCCTTTCTATCCCTCAGACTTTTCCATTTAAGACAGCACAGTCTCTTTGCACTGTGCTGTTTGCACTTCTGAATGTGGAGGGCTGGTATAGGAAGAAACAGAACTGTACATCCATCACTTCTAAATCCTTTTCTGATCCTCAGCTAAAGGATTGTGGTTTTTCTCCTGACCAGTGGGCAAACTTGCTTCGTATATTGACTATCAATGCATAAGAAAATAAAGTATCTTTTATAAAACCAGAAATCCTTCCGGATCTACACATGATCTCTTAACATCTGGATTTACTGGAAGATAGAAATAGAATAGTTCCAGCTGGACAGGACCCACAGTGAAAACAGTCCAACTGTTCTCTGGTCTGATAACGAAGTAAAATGAAAGTGGCAGAATCAAGTCACTTCGGGCTTTCACGCTGCCACCTCGTGGTAATTCTCACCCTCAAGCCAGAAAAACACGAGCCTCAAACACTAAACATCCTCCTAAAACCTGAACATCAAAAGCAAAAATATTTCCTGGCATCCTCTCCTAGAACCACCACCAAGCCAAAATAAGCATGCAAGTTACACAAAACCTAGTGCTGCTTCCTACTCTAAAGCAACTGTTGCATCTTGCCTCTTCGTGCGTAACAACAGCAGCTGATGATGACATCCTAGTGAAATTTTAGAAAGGACTTAAGATCTGTGAAAAAAATGAAATACAAAGACTAAAAGTAATGAAGTAGACTGCAGACTTGTTAGAAGGGGCTCTGTCCTAATACTGGTGTCCATAGCAAAAGCAAAAGCCAGGAAATGAGTCAGTGGCCAAATCAAACTTGCCAACAGCCCACAACTGTGTATGTGACAAGAGACTCACAGCACACATGAGACAGAACCAATAACCAAACACTGCTGCCCCAGACACCTTCTGACCTCCAGGGCAACACCTCTTCTTCAGAAACTTGTCCGTGGACTTTGAATGGAGGTAAGAGAGGCCAGAGGGACAGGTCCAGCTTGGTGTGAATTGGTGCAATGCCACACGCTCCACTGGAGATGCACAACTCTGCAGCTGGTAGTGAACTTGATCACTGTGCTCCACAAAAACACTTTGCATTTTGTGTGTTTAAGAAAGACCAACATCTGGGCAACAACATCACTTTAGGCATGTATTTACCCAAGTTTTTCCATACTGTCTTGCTCCTCTGCTTCAAAGATAATTTGCAAGAGTTGCTCAAATGATAAGAAAGACAGCTATTGACACTTTTTTTCTTTTAAACCTTTTTAAAGCATAGCACTGAGGACAAGCCAAATACTTTTTTTGCAATACTTTTTCCAATAGTAGTTTTTGGGTTATGTGAATTTCTATTT
This sequence comes from Pitta sordida, assembly GCA_013390025.1. NCBI lineage: Eukaryota > Metazoa > Chordata > Aves > Passeriformes > Pittidae > Pitta > Pitta sordida. The sequence continues at coordinate 97,923 of WEKX01008340.1, read as the reverse complement.
GCACATGGATTTAATTACACTGCTGCACATTTTGCTTTCTAGAACCTTGGGTAATTGGCACCACAAGGCAACCCTTTGCAATGTAATGCCTTATGCTGGGCCACCATACTGTGAGACCACAGAGTTGATAACTCACCTAACCAGGAGTTGACAGACTACACTGAAAATTGGAGGAGAAAAAAAAAAAAGAAGGAAGGAAAGAAAGAGCAGGAGGGAGACAGAGAAATACATTTTTAAAGATAACCTGGAGGCAAATATAATATTTATACTTATTTATCCTCACAGCACAATCATAAGCCCCAAAACATGTCTAATGAGGTGGAATTGCAAAATGGCCATGAGTCCTACTTACTTGGCTTCTCAGTGGTCTCTTCGCAGTCACATGGATCTATATTTTTCAACTATGTGACTGCTGCAGGCAAAACTCCTATAAGTAAGAGTGAGAGTCACAGCAAGTCCTTAACTCTCAGTGGTATTCATCCACAAAAAATGCCAACCCAGGAAAAATGAGAAGACAGGCAAAAAACTTGCAGGGGCAATTAAGCACTGCAGACACTGTACTTAACACTTGCTTCACATTTGCAGGGTGTTCTCTGTTCAAATGAACTTTCATTCACAGCTGGCCTCAACTCATTGATTGTCTTCAAGCCTTCATAAAGAATCAGAAATATGAAAGAAATAATAGACTCATTAAGGTTGAAAAAGGACTCCAAGAGCCTTGAGTCCAACCTTTGGCCAATCTCCTTCTTGTCAACCAGTCCAGAGCATTGAGTGCCATGTTCAGCTGTTCCTTGAACGCCTCCAGGGATGGGGACTCCACCACCTCCCTGGGCAGCCCTTTCCATGCCTGACCACCCTTTCCATGAAGAAAGTCCTCCTGATGTCCAACCTGAACCTTCCCTACCACTGTTTCCTCGTGTCCTGTCCATTCATACTGGGGTCACAATTAGATTTTGCAACCAGTAAGCTTAATATCTTTTAAACTTTCTCTGATGTTGTTTTCTCTCTCTCCCATGCAATTTATCAGTATTTTTTAAAATGCAGTAAGAATAATTTTATCCTTTCTCTTTGGAAAGCGCCAAAACATTCTCTTCCTCTTTGAACACTATGTTTTGCATCTTTATGTAAGCAAACAATAAAGATAACAGAGAATTTACATAATTCAAATATAGAGTTGATTTGACTTTGTCTTAAATTCCTGTGAGGTACAAGATGACCTGCTGTGCAATATAAGAGCCTGGAACTGGGTGCTCTTCTATAATGTTTATAATTAAAGAAATATTTAACCATTTCATGAGATATGTAAAACCAGCCCTTTACATTTATTTTGATCTCCTGTAGGAAACAAAGTACTGCAGGTCCAGAGCCAAGAATTTAGCTTAATTTGCCTGATTCATTCACTGTGTCTTTCACTTCCAAGACATAATTTCAAATCTAGCCCAGAGCAAACTGACAGAAAATCTTTGTGATCTGAGTCACGGGAAAGGTCACAGTTAAAGAATTTCCTAAGCTTTTCTCTGATTTGAACCACAGCAGCCCATCATGTGGAATAAGTAACAGTCACAACACCTACAGCCATGAAACCTCTCACTACACTTGCTCTTCCTATGCCGTGTAATGTTACTGACTGGGTCCCTAAAATCCTTCTAAAGAAGAACCTTGCAGCTCCCCTACAAACACAAGCCTGCTTGTTTCCAGATGTCTTCCCTACTGTCCCAGGAAGACAGACAGCTTGGCAGGGTGGGATCCTGACGGGCTTCTGGCCCTTGTGCTCTTGGGAGGGCCTTGTGTACAGAAATTGTCAGGGGAGCTGACCTTTTCAAGGCAGAACGCCTGGCAACTGTGACACAGGTTACATCTCCTCAGTGCACAGTCGGTGACAGTCACTTGGCCCTCCTTAGCGAGCAAATGCACCGTCCGCGGGCGGAGGGAGGAACACGAAGTCTCTCTGCCTGTACACAAAGAGGCATCCATCTTCACCTGCGTGCCCCAGGAACAGTCATATTTATGTGCCTGTGGGGGCTGTAAGAAGCTTATTTGTTATTTGTTTCACTTAATGATCTCTCATTTTCCCCTGGGGATCCCCACATGCACTATGCAAATCCCACAAAGCCCCTGACAATAGTGCCAGTGCCATGAGCAGCAATAGCTGGGACAGCAGCTCTTGGAGAGCACCTCTGCTCCTGAACTGAGTCCTGTACTCCCCTCAGACACCTTCATTTGCTGACAGTGTCACTCCCCTCCCTGACAGACTTGCTCTGGGTTTCCATACCTCTCACCAGTACGTGGTACCCACATGGTGGTCTCTGACTGCCCGATCTCCACAGAACTCACAGGGTCACATCAGAGGAAGTGCAGCAAAACCAACACTTCTTGCAACTACATTTAATTTAGGCAATGAGTGACTGGATGATGTGGATATGTATGATCAAGTATCTGAGGCAAGATGGTTAAAGAAGATGTCAACAAATCATAATTAACCCCTATGATAAAAGAGCATCCACAATATGGAGAAAAGTGTGAGAACTGACAAGAACTCCTTCTCTAACTACAGCACTGCAGAAACTTTGGGGCAGTGGATTGACTCTGGGACTTAGAAACGTGTTTCTTTGCAATGACTTGTATAGCCTTTGCCAGTTCACTTATCCTTTCTAAATCACGTTTTCATACCTGTAATACAGGGATAAAAATCATGAGTCACTGTGACAATCAGAGAGGTCTGAACTGAAAACAAAACCATGATCACAGTAAAAATCACTTTCTTTGGTTAGGGGAAAAATGTGGTGTTTCTCATTACCCCTTCTCACAAGCTTCATACTGCTCGTAGTACAACACTCTTGTTAAAAGTCAGGTCTAACAAGTCAATGGATTATTTTGAAAATATATATTAAATTTCAACTTATCCTTCATTACCCTTATACCTGTCTCCTTTTAGCTCTCTGCATTGCTATTCTAGTCCACATGATCTGCACTTTGATTAATTAATTTATTCTGATTATTTAACTCCTTTTTAATTTTTCCATATTCTTCTTCCTTGATTTTTCTTTGGCTATTTTCCTGTCAGTCTTTTCTTTGCATCTCTTTCTATTTCTGCTCTCAAGTAACGTTTTTTCTTTTAATTTCTGCTTCTTCCTTTATTATCTTCATGTATAGAAAAATATACACACTAATACCTCCAGGGAAAATAACCCACAATACAGACACTCAGTGAGAGAGGAGATCCAAACAAGCTGCAGTGCTGAAAGAAACCTAGCAGAGACAGCAAACTGAAGATTAGATAAGGTTTTGCAAGAAGATACAGCTCCAAAAAAGGCTAATGAAATCTTGTCATCATATGCAGAGGCATCACCTCGTGTTACAGACCAGAGGGATTTAAATCCAGCCTCTCAGGGATTTCCTATTAGCTCACAGGGAATTCTGCATTAGGGTGTATGAGATGTGCTGCCTTAGCAATGTGCAGTCCACAGAAACACCTGGGGAGATGGGTCTTGTCAATATTCACTGCAGAACTGACAACAACCTCATGGGAATCCAAACAGGATCAACCGAAAAACAACAAGAAGCTGGAAGGACAACTGCAAAAAAAAAAAAAAACGATGGAAAATTTTTGAATTGCACTCTCAGCTTGGTCACAAAACCCCTGGCAAATATAGAACGTATCTGATTATCAAGGAGGGAGAAATGCTGTTTCACAGCGTGAACAGAAAGATAAAATGAAAACAGGACAAATTAGGTTAAGCTTGATTAAAAACTTGAAGCTTTGGAAGAGTCAGGTGAGAAGCCTGTAAGAGCTGCCACTTGGGGCTTTAATGGTGAGAGAGAGATGTTATTTTTTTTTCTTTGTAAATTGTCCCCAACCATGTGCTGAGGTGTTACACTTTAGATGTTTCTATTTGTAACTTAGACATTTTTGTTCCCAGAGCTTCTGTGGGAAGGTTACAGCTGTCCTGACAGGCTTGCCTTCCGCTGAACTAAGTTTTGAAAAGTAGGTGAGTTCAAAGATCACTTTTTAAACTCAGGTACAGAGTATTTCCCAGTTCATCTCCCCAACCTGTGAAACGCTCTTTAAGTCACTTTCCCAGTACTCAAAACCTCTGTTAAGTCTGCCCTCTTGTAATTACCGGGCAGCCACTGCCTCAGGATAAATCTAACAGACTTTCTGGCACTGTCATATTAAAACTTACCTATCAACTCACTGCAGAGCTTTAGCACTCCCTAAATACATACTTGGGAGAGAATTTATGACCAGGAATCACATTTTGCAAAATGATTAAAGTTACCAAACATCCATAAAAAGTTGCAGTTGCAGATACAATTTTTTGAAAGTCTGCTTAATTTATGAGAGGTGGAAGGTTTATTGTCATTTAGAGTCCACAGTGATGCAGCAATTTAGCATTTTGCTGAAACTGTACACAGCTGCTGCCTCATTTATGAATTTTACATGTTTTTAAATTGCCATGTTTGTAACTGGGGGCATCTGCATGCTGGGAAGGTTGGAGGGAAGCAGACTCTCCATATTGTTCCCTGCCGCACTGTTAAAGTGTGGAGCAGGTCATGTTCCTTCTAACAGAGCTGTGAACCGTGCAGTGAACTTCAACATTTACTCCAAAGAGAGAACATGCCTCTCTCTTGTCCTGTCACCAGGCATCTCAAGAGGAGCCTGGCCCCATCTTCTTCACATCCCCCCTCCAGGTGCGTTAATGAGATGCCCCCCAGAAACTGCAGCTTAACAACGTATCTGCGATGCCATCAGGTGGAAGGCAGAACTCCTGCTGTTCACTCGCATCTACTGCCTGGTGTGAACTGGTAACCCCATCGAGTGTCAGGCAACGAGCACCTCTTCCCACATTTAGAGATGTGCACATCAAATCCAAGCTCTTCCATCCCAGCTTTTGACTCTGCATGCAGGTCAGTTCCTTCCCCACTGTGAGGCAAATTCACCCTGACCCTTCAACAAATTTGGAAAGACATCTGGAGAGTTCCAATTAAGCAGCAATTAAAGCTGCCAACACTGTTAAAAAAAAGACAGTGACCATTGAAATTGAGTCAGCCTAAACACCGCACAGGGAAAATGGGCAAATACCTGTTTGGAAAATATATTTTGATTAACTAGTGGTTTATACAGTTTATTCCATTTGCAAACTGAGCCATGAGAATGGACATAAAAAGTCTTGATCATTATCCACATCCTTCCAGTTGCTCTCCATACAGTTTGCAGCTCACTAACAATTGAGGTTAGCAACACCATGCTAAGAGGTGTGCAGTGGAGTGCTGAGATCTCAGCCATCTGCCTATTCTGCTGTTGTCAATAATTCCTTTATCTTGTTTTGTCTTAGTTCATTTTGCCAAGCTAGACTTATTTTTCTAACTGAAAACTAATTAAAGACATCTTGATTTCTCTTTGTAAGAAAGCCAGTGTCTCCCCCTTGAGACTTATAATTTTCCAGCTTAATTGAATTCTACATTGTGTTTATGATGTAATTTTAAAAATCCTGACTCCCTCAAAACAGAAACAAACTTGAAACCCAAAACAACTCAAAACCACAACAGCCTCCCCCCCAACCAAAAGACCCCTTTAAAAGCATTTCATTACTTCCGAATCTCTTTTGCAACAGATGGTATGTTATCTATAGAGAAGGCAGGAGTTCCTGTCAATTGTAATAAAATCCCAATGCTTCTTAATAACTGGAGCAAAGTCAAAAGGAGCCACAACAATGAGGAATTAGAGATTAGCAGCAGTAATCATGGACTAATTGAAACAATAACCTATTAACTGATGTTTCGGCAGTCCTTGAAGACACAGGAAGCCATATGTTACCAAAGCTGGCACTAGTAAGCATATAGACTTGACTTTAAAGAAATCCTTTCACTGCCCAGGAAGAGGCCTCACACTTTCCCTTCCTGTGAGAAAATAGATGGCAGTGATTAGCATTTCGTATAAATTTCACAACTGGGGGCACATTTCATGTGAAAAAAACTACAAATTAGTTATTTAAAAAAACCCTCCCAAACCAGTTTTATTCTGCAGCTGTGACAGACACAGAAATATAAATTCTTGCTCTATAAACAAATTATTTTGTTGTCTTTATTCCAGAGTAGGTAGATATCGTGTGATTAAGATACAGCAGATTTAATTAATTAAATCGATATTAACAGAGTGAGCATTAACACGTCAGCTTCAGCAAAGCAGGTACAGGGAGTGCCTACAAAGGTCACCCCTTCCAAGGATGCCCAATAGTGTCGGTGCTTTCCAGTTTCCAGAACAGGGTGATTTATTCTATGAGGGACACAGGTGCTGTCCCTGCAACACAGGAAACACTTGTGTCACCTGACAGAAAACGAGCATTCCCCATGAAAGGACAAGGTAGATGTTGGACGAACAGATAGAGCCAATGCCCCGAGCTGTGCCATCAGAACCCAGAGAATTCACTGCAGGGCTCTGTCCACCTGTGCAAAACACAGGACTTGTTCACTAAAGACTTGGTAGAATTTAAACAAAATAGTAAAAAATAAACAGTCCTTAGAAACCAAAAGCAGGGGAAATTGCTCACATTTATCTCAATAATTCTAGAACGGGTTTGAGCAGCAGCACGAGCTATCCTGCAGAATATCTGTGCCAGAGCTGACAGTCTTGCAGCCTGAATCTGTAGACGAGAGCAGTATATGATGCAAATGTTGTACATCATAAAAATCAATGGTTCTTTTGCTAAGTGGTCAATATTTATTTAACTTTAACATTGTTTAATTCAATGCATCAATTAAAGATAGTGTAATGTCTATTTGGTCCCAAGCTGCTGTTGCTGTTTGTCGTTACCTCATCTGTTTGATATTGCTCATGTCTTTAAGTCTCTGCTCTTTTGTCCCCTTGCATAACTCAAGGACAGGAGTAATTGACATGAAACTTTTAAAAATTAATTTCACTGCATATGCCACTAACAGAGAGTGCAAGTCCTCAGAATCATTTATAACTTCATGGTGATTGGCCCTGACAAAACAATACCTTAAAAACTCACAAAAGTAAATTATGGTCCAGGCAAATGGCTGAATGTGAGCTGGGCCCAAGGCTTGGAGCCCAGCCAGGCAAAAACAAAGTAATGCGCTTTTGATATTAATAACAGAGATGATATTGATCCACAAGCCAGTGTCACTTCTATGCTCAGGCAAGGAGATTGCTTCAGGCATTTAGTCTACTGAAAGCCACTTTCCATGTAGACCATTTAATTCTGAGAGTCTTTAATTATATGTAATGGAACCCAGTTAAAGGGCCAGATACCTATTTACTCATCTTGGATATGGGCTGTGATTCAGGAAGCTGTCAAAAAGGTATATAACTCAATTCTTAGATTTCAAAATGCAGCTGTCTTTTTGTATATTTATTTCATGTGTATTTCTTTGGCTCAGAGCCTGATGGGAATTTGTAGGTACAAGGACTCAAATTATAGGATTTTTTTTTGGTAACTATCTGTCCCCCTCCCCCCCACAATAAAAGCAGCAGCTCAGGAGAGTCAACATTTCATACTAAACCCCAAGTTGCAATAGGAAAGAGACAGTACACATGTACACTTTGAAAATATCCTTTGTCACATCTCCCTGTGCACACACCTGAAAATGCACTTGATAGGCTCCAACAGGAGTGAAGAGATTTACATAAATAAATTAGTTGCCTTAAATCGACTAGAAGAGGTTGCCTCTTAAATTTTTTTCCCCAGAGAAGGATACTGAGGAGTGCCAGGGATTGCTTATATTCTTGCTACATCCTTACCTGCTCAAAGTTCAGAAATTTTTAGGGCCAAGGGAAGAGGAATGGAAGACACATGAGACTGCATCTAAGGAAAACTCAGGTAACCAGTGATGATGAAAGTCTGCTGCAAAACTATGATTCTAATTTGATTTCTACTTCAAGCTCCAAGCTCAAAAGTAACAACGCTTTTTGTGTTGAATATATGATCACGTTCCACAAAAGCAGGGGCAAGACAAAGGACAGTGGACAGTTGGCAACTTCCAACAGTTTGTCTGCTGGGGTAACTACATCGGAAGTTTTCAGCTCCTTTTCAGTCTGGAGTGTAAGTTCAGCTCATGAAGATGGGGAGAATAAGAATCCATGAACTACCACTTTAAAGAAAAAGTTATACATAAATCTTGCCATATGGTGGTAGCATATTATTGTCATTCTGTATATTCTTGGGGTCAGAGACAATCAAGACTACCAAGAAATGAGGAATTGCTTTTATTGGTCTAATGTCTAATTCAGACTTTAAGGAGGCTGCAAGAAAGAGTTTGCTGATTTGTCTAGAGGGCACCCCTGCTGCCTTTTTCAAATGGATAGATGTATTAGTACAAAATGAGCAAAACACCAAAAGACAAAAGTGTCACAAAACAATGAAGAACAAAACCACTGTGCTGCAAATGCTGCCAGCCAAGCGTCTGCAAATACACTGTCTGCAGTCAACATCCATTCAATTTAATAAAAGGAGTGGGGAAGGAGAAAGAGGAAAAGGATTTGATGCTGAGCCAGCTTACATTTTTTTCCTCTGTAATTTGTCATTTCTCTCTGAAAATAAACAAGACTGGCCATTTGCCTACTTTGAGTAGAGGTGTTTGGAAGCCTTCTTATGTCCTGTTTTTTTAATGGAAACCTCCCAAACGAAAGAGTTAACTCACTTTCTATATTAAATATTTACATAAAAATGTTCATGAAGGTGTGTGTAAATTATAAATAATGTAAAGCAGGACTGGTCTTGGCTAGAGCTAAGAGACCCAAATTGTATCATCATAATACATTATTCACATATAATGCGTCTATTCTCCTCCATTAGTGTTACTAGAAAAAGCCCCTGAGTGCTTAACTTGAATTTGGAAGAGTGTAATAAATGTGAGATAAACAAATAGCAGTGGGGATGCATCTGTAGTTAAACAAGTGTAAATTAGAGCTCAGCCTAATTCCTCCAAACTACACATAGGACAAACATGATGCTCTACAGAAACAAGAGATCAGTTACAAACTGCAAAAAAATATTACACTACAAACACAAATTATTTAGTATAGCTTCCCCTCCACCCTCACTCCCCAAAGAAAAAAAAAAAAAAAAAAAGAAAATGTTTTGGCAATCCAAAGCCTGGATTCCTCTGCTCAGTCTGTGACCAAACTTCAGCAGAGAGGGAAACAGTTCCAGACAAAAAAGAAAAGGCAAGAATGAAGAGAAGGTGCTCCCACAGGGAGAGCAGACACACCCTGGCAAGACATCCTGACATGGTGCTGGCCTCCTGCAAGCTCAGGAAAGCCACCCCTTGTCCTGCCCCATGTTTTCACTTCAACTAAAGAGCTGCTTCTCCCTAGACCCAGGCTGCTGATTACTGAGAGCCTGAAAAGTGATTAATTTCCCACTTGCTCTCAGCTGTGGAACATGACTGCACTCAGCAGCAGCCAGACTCCTCAGGCTGGTTTTGCCAGGGGTTTCCTGGGGTCTATGGGTTTGTATAACTGCAATGCACAGAACCATTTTCATAGTTCTTGGGGACGTTTTGTACTTTTTTGGTATTTTCTTGGAAGGAAGAGTTCACTGGGCCTGGAAAGTGTTTAGAGATCTTCAGGTGAAAGTGTCATGGAAAGCACAGGGAATATCCTCCTCACTGCTCATCAGTGCACACTGGCTCAATTGCAGCCCAGTGCATCCAGTCCAATGGGGTCTGCAACACTGGCCAGGGGTGCACAGACACGGAGTCAGTGTTAGAGCTCAGGTGCCTCTCAGAAAGGCTTCATAATTATCACTCACTGAAATGAGAAAGTCGACCACTATGTGAACAGTGTTTCTGCTGGAAATGACTAGGTTAAGCCCACAAAAATATTTAGTTTTATTTATGCTCGCTAACAACACTCATCATTAGCAAATATGCTTTTTTTGTCCCTATTTCCATAAACAATTCACTAGAAACAGAACTGTCTGTTTTAAGCCCAAACACTCCCTTGTAATATTTACATCTCGGTTTCCCACTGGGGCCGGACAGAATATTCAGATCCTGAATGTTGGCTAAAAATAAATGGTATAATAACTGACTTGTTACCCCAGCTTTTGAAAAGTGCTGTGTAAAGAACTGCCTGAAGTGTGAAAAATTATGTTATTTTCACAATTATGTCATTGCAAACAGATGAGATTAGATATTACCTAACGATACAAAGAAAAAACATTTTCCCCAAAATTTCCAAAGGAATAATATTACTTGTGGGTGTATTTATGTGCTTATTTTATGTGATAGTATCTTTTCAAGTAAACTTGTAACAGAAGGTTTATTTCCCCCCCTATTGTCTAAGAGTACAGCACGAGGAGCACAAAAGATCCAGTGCCCTGGACACAAATCCTGCAGGCTTCAGTCACAAAGGGGCTGACAGGAGAGCCTGGGCGACAGTGAGTGAAGTGTTCACCAGAGCCTTTTGTTACAGATAGCAGAAACAGCAATAATATTTGATTAAAAGAAATTGGGAATTACGTTAGCATCAAAACCACTGAAATTGCAGTATTCAGGCAATGGAAAAGGAAGTGGATATCAACTATTTAATTACTTACAAATACTTTATCATTTATCTAGAAGTAATGACTTGATTTTATGCCACTTTCATGGAAACTTCACTTTTTTTAAGTTTTTTTCATCATTCTCTTCTGTTTAATGGATACACGGATTTTGAATATTGGGTGAATAGCCCTTGCAACTGAACACAAAGGGGAAATGATGCACACAGCATTATGGTCTCGCTTCCTCTCCTTGCATTAGGGTGGAAATGATATGCAGCAGGGATTATGCTTTGTTTAAAGCTGTGCCTCTGCCTCTAAAAGAATATATTATACAAATCTTCTAATGTTGTTGAAATTCCCCAAAACTTGATTGTGTCAGACATAATGTGGCAATGAGGTTCTTATCCCTACCTTATGCCGAATAAATATCTAATATCAGAGAGTATAACCTTGGAAAAGTATACACCAGGGAATATCCCTCCCGTCAATAATTCATCGTGCTGGTGGTGGGAAGGTGCATTCAGCGAGCCTCTGACATTACACAGAATAAATTAATGCCCACACAGCCCCAGCCTCAGGAACAAGGGGGGAAGGGGAGAGCACAAGGGGACCGACGTCCCTTCAGGCCAGTTAGAAAAACCCCACCTTGGAATTACATATTCAAAGTAACACACTGCCTACAAAAACCAGAGCAAACACACACCCTCTTCACCAAGCTCACCATCAGAATTATTTGGGCTGAGAGCATACGAAAGACAAATTTTTACATGTGCACATGCCACAGAGATTTGTGTTACATTTTCCAGCTGTAAGACAGGCAGGGTGATCTCCCCTGATTCAGTGCAGACACTGCCGGGAATCTGGAGGAATGATGCCTGTCCTGAAACCTTTAGTGTAGTGGAACAGCTTTTCTTCTTTCTGTCTCTTTAACATTTAGCAGTTTGAACATCCATCCTGCGTCTTTTGCAGCACACAGGTGTGTTCTCAGCTGAAGGCCCAATCAGCATACATAAACCTTGCCCCTGAGCAGTCTGGACTGGTTTATACAGAGATTAGGATTGCTTTGAATTACACATGCAATCAGAACATTTCACAGAGCAAATTGTGGTCATTTTGACAACTATGCAGCAAGCTTAATTTCAGGCCCAAGTATACATGATATTCAGAAATACAATGAGGTAATTTAACATGTTAAAAGGGGAGTATATAGTATAAATTAGTAGAAAAATCATGACACTCACAAACTTGCTCTGAAGATGTATTGTTCCTTTTCTTCAGAAAAAAACACCCATCAAAACCGAAACCCTCCCCACCAGTTTCTATTAAGAATAAATTAACCACTAAAGAAGAATTCCATTGATGGAAAATTCATACTGGAAATCTATTTTAAACTTGGAAAAGAAACACAGGGAAAAGAGGGAAGGAAATTGGTAGGAAGAGAATTATCAACATTACCTTCAGAACAAATCTTAGCTCCATACCACCTTTTTTCAGCACATGAGGTGCTGGATCAGTAAGAGATCAATGCCAGAGAAGAATATGTAAGAGAGGACACAGTGGTTCCCAGGACTTCCCACGCCCTTTCACAAGAATAAAGCTGCTCTCAACTGCACAGCTCACATGAGAAGCCTCCATGTGTTTTCATTAATTTCTTCTACAGTCTGTCATCCAGCCCACTATCTCCTTTCAATTAAAGATTTGTCTCAAAAGGAATAAAACCCAAACCTGTTTTATAAAACTTGTTATTTGGAATTATGAAGAATTTTTCACATTTTGATTGATAGCAACATCATCATCATGCCAAAAAGGGTTAAAAGTCATCCCTTTCCAAACATTTATAACTATAGCTAGTTTTGCTACTTTGACAGATTTTTAGATTTCTGTATTCCCTAAAATGCACCATGATACTAGCTGGAATCTTCTACTTTCTTCAAACTATGTCTTCCCAATTATTTATTTAAGAGCTGTGTAGATAATCTCTCCCTTCTCACCTAGATCAGTGATAAGAGAGGAAATGGCCTTTTTAGAGTGGCTCTACTTTTTAAAGCAGATAGAAATAATAAGGTTGACAAAGGAAAAATGAAAATTAGGCATTATGAGGGTAATAACTTAGAAAGTGTCAGATTCAGAATAATTGAATTCAATGACATTTAATGCTATGGAAAACAATAGCAGCAGCCCAGCCGCCCATCTGATTCATGTCTAGTTCATGTTTAACAAAACAAGGCTAAGGGTCATGCAGTCATGAGTCCCATAAATAACCTGTTAATGGGATTTCCAAACAAGCTGTCCTCAAAATGGGTTTTTGTCACACAGAAAGAATATTAAAATGCAAATGGATGCGGGCTGTGTCCTCATAAACAACCATGTTCATTTAACCTCTGACCTCAATGTTTAACTGCCCATTCCAGCAATTTGTACAGTATTAGCCACAGCATGCCACTCCAAAGTGCTAACTTTGAGAAGAGGACTAAATGAATGGCTTACTATCTGTTAACCATGCCAAACTGACTTTACAGGCATAAAAATATTTTAAAACTTCCTTATAGTTAGTGGACATTTTTTGATTGCACAATGCTGTGTCCCAGCTCCAGAGAAGATCAGCTGGACTGTTTTGGTAGTGGCCCTCACCTGCCTGCTCCCATTGGCCCATGACCTTCGTGGAGGCACAGTTTCAGGTGCACTCATTGCAGGTTACTGATTTGTCTTATTTTGCTCACACCGATTGGCAATAAAGTTTCTGAATACCCACAGTTTCATTTGTTAACACTTTTCTGGAATGTGCCCTCTTCCTCATCCAAGAAAACTCTTAAGTGATGCTTTCTCTCTTAGAAGAGGGGGTAACAGGTCTTCATATCTCATCTCTTACCAACTTTCCATTTTCTTTTCCATATTAAACTCTGAAGGAAAAGAGAGGAGAAGCCTCGGACTGCTCAGTGACTCTCTAGCACAGAATTATTAAAGACTTATGTTTAGTTAACTGCACCACTGGCTTGCAGAGGACCATTCCTTCAAAGTTAAACCTAAGGCCAGCAAAGGTAGAACTGGAAACTTTTTCTTCTGTAACAGGCTGAAAGCCGAGTCATTAATGCTGCGATTGGTCTAATCCAGAGCATTTGTTGCTGCTAATTATTACGGACAAGCCTCTTTATTGAACCACATCCTTTTATCAACATTAGGATGCATGAGCCCAGGCTGTTGTTTTAAACGCACTCATTAACCACACAAATCAGCCCTGTTGACAGAGCGCTTTTGAATTAAGCATCAGACTGTAGTCATTGGACAAGGAGCAATTTATAATGCCATTAGCAACACTTGCGAAGGTTACAGGCATCAAAAATTGTTCAGCCGTAATTATTCTTAATGGATACAAGGAATAAACTGACGCAGGACAGCTTTTTCATTAGCTTTCAATCAAGCCTGATGGCTTTGAGAAATGTACAGTAAATGCATTTTGGGGAGAAATAATGATGTTGCAGCACCTTTCACTGGAAAATGCTCTCAGTTCAGAACTTAACTTTTAATAACCTTAATTTGATATAATTAAGAAACATGATTTGCTCTGAAGATTTTGCAATGAATTGTTCTGGCTGATGTTTAACCCTTTTTCAGGTATTCATCCCAAATATGATAAAAAGTTAAAATCTTCAAATGCTTTGGATTCTCATGGAAAGCATTAGACTTTCAATTTCCTAAAGCCAGAGTAACTAGAACAGATATTTAAAGTGAATTCAGAGCACTTAGAGAATGAAGGGAATTCTGCAAAGTTTATCTACCTCCCCAAAACATTCTACTCCATAAAATTCAGCTGCAGATTCATAAACAGGTGAACCAGCACATTTTCCACAGGCAGAGTGGTGAAACAAATACTATTAAAAAAAATTAGAACTGAGTTTTAAACTCAGTTTGATACAGTTAAAATCATATTACCTTATCTCTAAAAAGCAAAAGCCTTCATAAATTGGTCCTCACTTCATGTCCCATCACAGCTGCTACTGACAGTCCATGTTTCTCAGGAATACCTTGGTAAGAATCTAATAAAATGTGTTTTGCTTGGTTATAGAAGTCATGTGTATGATGGCATCAACGCCCCAGCCGTGGGTTCAGAGCACTCTGAGGGACAAGTCCAACCCTCCGTCCATCTTCCTCTCTCCCATGCTGGTACATATTATCCTACACTTCCCCCCCAACTTCCAAATCCCCATCTTCGCCCTAGAGTACAAAATCTATGAAGGTTATGCTTAATCCAGGGAGCCTTTTTTCTGATGCCACACACACGCTCTCACTGATTACTTCCCGAAGAATTCTTTCTGTAGAGACAGATGAATTTCTAAGAGCAACACTGAAATTAGACTGAGACCTCACTGCATATATCGTTAAAAGATTAGCAATGATCATAATTTTTGTTCTCTATTTTTAGAACAATCCATCTCACTTTTTAACGACTGACCTTGAAATTACTCCTCAAGGGCACTACTGGAGTTTGTTTCTGTTGCTTTCTTCCATACATGTATTAGTGTCTGTGCAGAACATTTCCAATAACATTCACAAATACTACAATTCTGACACTTAGCCACGTGGTTTTGGCAGCTGTCCCTCTGTTAAAAAATCATTAAGGCTTAGTGGCATTAAATCAAGGTAGAGGGAGCTAAATTCTTCAATTTTTTTAACATATACACATGTATTCTGACACACATATATTAGCAAAACAAAATCTTGATAAACGAAGCATTAACTCTACCACCCTGGCTTTGTATCTAGATTGCAGATTGGTGACAGTATGGAAAGAACCTGAATGTACACAGACTTCAAAACAAATAAACAAACCAAAGGGCCTGCCCCACAAAGCTGCAGCAAAGAGCATGACAGCTTTGGTCAAACATCACGCTTCTACTCCATCTGAATGAAATCTACGCCACCAAGGACTGCATCTTGCAGCTTAAGTAGGTCCCTGCAAAGATGAACTCACATGAATCATGGAATGGTTTGGGTTGGAAGGGCCCTTAACGATCATCCAGTCCCACTCCCTGCCATGGGCAGGGACACCTTCCACTACCCCAGGTTCCTCCAAGCCTCATGCCACCTGCCTTCGACACTTCCAGGAATGGGAAGCCACAGCCTCACCACCATCACAGGGGAGATTTCTTCCTAATAAACATCTAAAACGGCTCTTTCAGTTTGAAGCCCTTCCCCTTTGTCCTGTTACTACATGCTCTTGTAAATAATCTGTCTTACTTGTAGGCTCCTTCAAACACCACATACATTCAGGTACACAAACCTGGCTCTCAGCTCGGTAATCTACAATGATTTTGATGGTTTTTTAAAAAGTACTTTGCAAAGACTGATTCATAACTTTTAAAATACGTAGATTTTTATGCTGATTAAAATGGTAGTCTAGAAGATTCAGCGTTTTAGCATCACATGTTCATCTTCACTAGACTGTTCTCTTACTCCTACCCTCTTTTTTGTGATCATGCAGCTTCTATGCAGTTGCCTGGAAAACCAGCTACTGCTGCACATCTCTCCTTGCACGTTAATTAAAAGACAAGCATTGAACATGTAGCAGCAGGATTGTTATGAACGAGTGCCCTGGTTGAGTTTATCTGGTAAATTTGAAGATGACCCTCAATGAAAGAGCCAAATAGTGAGTTTTTAATTTAGGAAGATCATTTCAGGTTTATGCTATGAGTTCTAAAACATTTCTTCTTTTATTAAAGTAGATTCTGTAGTCCAGTTACAATAACACCATAATATCTGATTCTCATGCTCTCTTCAGCTCCTAACAATCAATGGGATAGAGGTCCTGCTCCAGTCTATTAGAAGAATTTAATGACCATTAAAAGGCAAGCAGAGATTTGTATCACTCAGTTGTTCAGTGTCATTGTTCCACTCTCCACAGTGTAGAAACAGCACATTTCTTTTAAGTAAAATATTGCTGGGAACTCACTGCTTCAGCAATTACCTCTGAAACACATTGTTTTCGCAAAGCCATTAACATGTCAGATCATGGCAGTGCTTGACATCCAAACACGCCTTGGAGGGCTGCAATTCAATTTAAGGATCACCTCTCCTTTGAGCAGGCCAACCTGCAAATTTCACAAAATCTGAGAGAAATTCTCAGGGTAGACTTTGAACATGCTGCTTCCTAAATTAAAAACAAAACTGTAAGTGTTAAACATCTTTAACAAGACATTAAACCTCAGCCATAATCCAGGAAAGGTCCCTTAATGAGTAATGACATATGTTGTGAAGGCAGTTATCTCCTAATGTTCAATGCTCAAGCAGTACAATGGAACGGCACAGTGTGCAGAAGGGATGTATCATCACTAATGAGAGGATAATTTGAAGCTGCTCTTCTGAGAACCCCAGAGGAGACTTTCCATTGCAGCAGGATGGAGAAGGATGCAATATTCCATCATATGCTCCAAG
>WEKX01008340.1:11009-80389 GCA_013390025.1 Pitta sordida | reverse complement strand
TCAATGCCAGAGAAGAATATGTAAGAGAGGACACAGTGGTTCCCAGGACTTCCCACGCCCTTTCAGAAGAATAAAGCTGCTCTCAACTGCACAGCTCACATGAGAAGCCTCCATGTGTTTTCATTAATTTCTTCTACAGTCTGTCATCCAGCCCACTATCTCCTTTCAATTAAAGATTTGTCTCAAAAGGAATAAAACCCAAACCTGTTTTATAAAACTTGTTATTTGGAATTATGAAGAATTTTTCACATTTTGATTGATAGCAACATCATCATCATGCCAAAAAGGGTTAAAAGTCATCCCTTTCCAAACATTTATAACTATAGCTAGTTTTGCTACTTTGACAGATTTTTAGATTTCTGTATTCCCTAAAATGCACCATGATACTAGCTGGAATCTTCTACTTTCTTCAAACTATGTCTTCCCAATTATTTATTTAAGAGCTGTGTAGATAATCTCTCCCTTCTCACCTAGATCAGTGATAAGAGAGGAAATGGCCTTTTTAGAGTGGCTCTACTTTTTAAAGCAGATAGAAATAATAAGGTTGACAAAGGAAAAATGAAAATTAGGCATTATGAGGGTAATAACTTAGAAAGTGTCAGATTCAGAATAATTGAATTCAATGACATTTAATGCTATGGAAAACAATAGCAGCAGCCCAGCCGCCCATCTGATTCATGTCTAGTTCATGTTTAACAAAACAAGGCTAAGGGTCATGCAGTCATGAGTCCCATAAATAACCTGTTAATGGGATTTCCAAACAAGCTGTCCTCAAAATGGGTTTTTGTCACACAGAAAGAATATTAAAATGCAAATGGATGCGGGCTGTGTCCTCATAAACAACCATGTTCATTTAACCTCTGACCTCAATGTTTAACTGCCCATTCCAGCAATTTGTACAGTATTAGCCACAGCATGCCACTCCAAAGTGCTAACTTTGAGAAGAGGACTAAATGAATGGCTTACTATCTGTTAACCATGCCAAACTGACTTTACAGGCATAAAAATATTTTAAAACTTCCTTATAGTTAGTGGACATTTTTTGATTGCACAATGCTGTGTCCCAGCTCCAGAGAAGATCAGCTGGACTGTTTTGGTAGTGGCCCTCACCTGCCTGCTCCCATTGGCCCATGACCTTCGTGGAGGCACAGTTTCAGGTGCACTCATTGCAGGTTACTGATTTGTCTTATTTTGCTCACACCGATTGGCAATAAAGTTTCTGAATACCCACAGTTTCATTTGTTAACACTTTTCTGGAATGTGCCCTCTTCCTCATCCAAGAAAACTCTTAAGTGATGCTTTCTCTCTTAGAAGAGGGGGTAACAGGTCTTCATATCTCATCTCTTACCAACTTTCCATTTTCTTTTCCATATTAAACTCTGAAGGAAAAGAGAGGAGAAGCCTCAGACTGCTCAGTGACTCTCTAGCACAGAATTATTAAAGACTTATGTTTAGTTAACTGCACCACTGGCTTGCAGAGGACCATTCCTTCAAAGTTAAACCTAAGGCCAGCAAAGGTAGAACTGGAAACTTTTTCTTCTGTAACAGGCTGAAAGCCGAGTCATTAATGCTGCGATCGGTCTAATCCAGAGCATTTGTTGCTGCTAATTATTACGGACAAGCCTCTTTATTGAACCACATCCTTTTATCAACATTAGGATGCATGAGCCCAGGCTGTTGTTTTAAACGCACTCATTAACCACACAAATCAGCCCTGTTGACAGAGCGCTTTTGAATTAAGCATCAGACTGTAGTCATTGGACAAGGAGCAATTTATAATGCCATTAGCAACACTTGCGAAGGTTACAGGCATCAAAAATTGTTCAGCCGTAATTATTCTTAATGGATACAAGGAATAAACTGACGCAGGACAGCTTTTTCATTAGCTTTCAATCAAGCCTGATGGCTTTGAGAAATGTACAGTAAATGCATTTTGGGGAGAAATAATGATGTTGCAGCACCTTTCACTGGAAAATGCTCTCAGTTCAGAACTTAACTTTTAATAACCTTAATTTGATATAATTAAGAAACATGATTTGCTCTGAAGATTTTGCAATGAATTGTTCTGGCTGATGTTTAACCCTTTTTCAGGTATTCATCCCAAATATGATAAAAAGTTAAAATCTTCAAATGCTTTGGATTCTCATGGAAAGCATTAGACTTTCAATTTCCTAAAGCCAGAGTAACTAGAACAGATATTTAAAGTGAATTCAGAGCACTTAGAGAATGAAGGGAATTCTGCAAAGTTTATCTACCTCCCCAAAACATTCTACTCCATAAAATTCAGCTGCAGATTCATAAACAGGTGAACCAGCACATTTTCCACAGGCAGAGTGGTGAAACAAATACTATTAAAAAAAATTAGAACTGAGTTTTAAACTCAGTTTGATACAGTTAAAATCATATTACCTTATCTCTAAAAAGCAAAAGCCTTCATAAATTGGTCCTCACTTCATGTCCCATCACAGCTGCTACTGACAGTCCATGTTTCTCAGGAATACCTTGGTAAGAATCTAATAAAATGTGTTTTGCTTGGTTATAGAAGTCATGTGTATGATGGCATCAACGCCCCAGCCGTGGGTTCAGAGCACTCTGAGGGACAAGTCCAACCCTCCGTCCATCTTCCTCTCTCCCATGCTGGTACATATTATCCTACACTTCCCCCCCAACTTCCAAATCCCCATCTTCGCCCTAGAGTACAAAATCTATGAAGGTTATGCTTAATCCAGGGAGCCTTTTTTCTGATGCCACACACACGCTCTCACTGATTACTTCCCGAAGAATTCTTTCTGTAGAGACAGATGAATTTCTAAGAGCAACACTGAAATTAGACTGAGACCTCACTGCATATATCGTTAAAAGATTAGCAATGATCATAATTTTTGTTCTCTATTTTTAGAACAATCCATCTCACTTTTTAACGACTGACCTTGAAATTACTCCTCAAGGGCACTACTGGAGTTTGTTTCTGTTGCTTTCTTCCATACATGTATTAGTGTCTGTGCAGAACATTTCCAATAACATTCACAAATACTACAATTCTGACACTTAGCCACGTGGTTTTGGCAGCTGTCCCTCTGTTAAAAAATCATTAAGGCTTAGTGGCATTAAATCAAGGTAGAGGGAGCTAAATTCTTCAATTTTTTTAACATATACACATGTATTCTGACACACATATATTAGCAAAACAAAATCTTGATAAACGAAGCATTAACTCTACCACCCTGGCTTTGTATCTAGATTGCAGATTGGTGACAGTATGGAAAGAACCTGAATGTACACAGACTTCAAAACAAATAAACAAACCAAAGGGCCTGCCCCACAAAGCTGCAGCAAAGAGCATGACAGCTTTGGTCAAACATCACGCTTCTACTCCATCTGAATGAAATCTACGCCACCAAGGACTGCATCTTGCAGCTTAAGTAGGTCCCTGCAAAGATGAACTCACATGAATCATGGAATGGTTTGGGTTGGAAGGGCCCTTAACGATCATCCAGTCCCACTCCCTGCCATGGGCAGGGACACCTTCCACTACCCCAGGTTCCTCCAAGCCTCATGCCACCTGCCTTCGACACTTCCAGGAATGGGAAGCCACAGCCTCACCACCATCACAGGGGAGATTTCTTCCTAATAAACATCTAAAACGGCTCTTTCAGTTTGAAGCCCTTCCCCTTTGTCCTGTTACTACATGCTCTTGTAAATAATCTGTCTTACTTGTAGGCTCCTTCAAACATCACATACATTCAGGTACACAAACCTGGCTCTCAGCTCAGTAATCTACAATGATTTTGATGGTTTTTTAAAAAGTACTTTGCAAAGACTGATTCATAACTTTTAAAATACGTAGATTTTTATGCTGATTAAAATGGTAGTCTAGAAGATTCAGCGTTTTAGCATCACATGTTCATCTTCACTAGACTGTTCTCTTACTCCTACCCTCTTTTTTGTGATCATGCAGCTTCTATGCAGTTGCCTGGAAAACCAGCTACTGCTGCACATCTCTCCTTGCACGTTAATTAAAAGACAAGCATTGAACATGTAGCAGCAGGATTGTTATGAACGAGTGCCCTGGTTGAGTTTATCTGGTAAATTTGAAGATGACCCTCAATGAAAGAGCCAAATAGTGAGTTTTTAATTTAGGAAGATCATTTCAGGTTTATGCTATGAGTTCTAAAACATTTCTTCTTTTATTAAAGTAGATTCTGTAGTCCAGTTACAATAACACCATAATATCTGATTCTCATGCTCTCTTCAGCTCCTAACAATCAATGGGATAGAGGTCCTGCTCCAGTCTATTAGAAGAATTTAATGACCATTAAAAGGCAAGCAGAGATTTGTATCACTCAGTTGTTCAGTGTCATTGTTCCACTCTCCACAGTGTAGAAACAGCACATTTCTTTTAAGTAAAATATTGCTGGGAACTCACTGCTTCAGCAATTACCTCTGAAACACATTGTTTTCGCAAAGCCATTAACATGTCAGATCATGGCAGTGCTTGACATCCAAACACGCCTTGGAGGGCTGCAATTCAATTTAAGGATCACCTCTCCTTTGAGCAGGCCAACCTGCAAATTTCACAAAATCTGAGAGAAATTCTCAGGGTAGACTTTGAACATGCTGCTTCCTAAATTAAAAACAAAACTGTAAGTGTTAAACATCTTTAACAAGACATTAAACCTCAGCCATAATCCAGGAAAGGTCCCTTAATGAGTAATGACATATGTTGTGAAGGCAGTTATCTCCTAATGTTCAATGCTCAAGCAGTACAATGGAACGGCACAGTGTGCAGAAGGGATGTATCATCACTAATGAGAGGATAATTTGAAGCTGCTCTTCTGAGAACCCCAGAGGAGACTTTCCATTGCAGCAGGATGGAGAAGGATGCAATATTCCATCATATGCTCCAAGGAAAAATGGGAAGTGACAATGTGATAGAACAAAAGCTGAGAGAGACAGAAAACAGGCTTTGACTTTGGGAGGGTCCCCGAAATAGTTACCTTCCTTTACTCCCCACCCCCCCAAATCCAGGGGCAAATTAATTCTATCTCCTTACTCTTTTCCACTCAGCTGGCCACTAATGAGCTCTCCCTATCTGGCTGAAGGCAGAGGAGCCTCTAACAGGGAAGGAACACATGGCTGGGAAGGGATAGGCAGGCGTTAATTTAAATATCTGTTGTCTTTGGTTGAATCTCCTATGATTTTACATCCCCATGCAAAATTATCGTTGCCTGTCCAGCACTTCTTTTACTTTGGTGTTTTTCTGATTGTTTGATCGGGGTTTTTTAAGACCTATCTTCAGGGATTTCAAAGGAAAGCTACAGGAGACAACTTGTAAATGCTTCTTGCATTACTGAGAAAGTCTCGATTTGGTGACAGAGTAGTATTTAATAATTATCAATATAAAATGTGTAGCCTAGCCCTCCTCCCCTGACCCTTCTCCTCATGTAAAGACATTTGCAAATTAAGTGAATAACAATCAATTTGAGATGTTGCCATTTGCTGAAGCAGGCATTACTGGATCCTCCCTGATTGTTCCTGCATCTAAATCACGGGAACTGCTTCCAGAAATAGTGATGACTTGACGCTACATTGCGAAACTCATGAAAGGTATCAGAGCTTTGGTGAACCTGTATTGTGTTTATTAAATTGCAGTTGTTAAAGTTGTAAATCTGCAGCACCCTGAGCTCTGTTGAGGTGGTCCTTTAGATGAAGCCCAGGCAGCCTGTTCCTGGCATTGGGCAAGTGGAAGAGACTAAGAACAGGCTTCACCCCCTTCCCAAGTGAAGAAACAATAGAGGGACTTAAACACTCATGGGGACAGAAAAAGTGACAAAACCCCCACTTCTGTTCTAGGAAGACAGTAGGAGGTCATGTTACTATGGCAGCATGAACCATTTCCCCTCATTCTAGCTGGTAGTTCAACTTTGCCTGTAGTTTTTTTCCCTGGGAATCCTAATCCAGAGTTCAGGCTGGGGGTGGGAGAGCAGGTTTAGAGGTCAACAGCAATGTGACAATGGCCTAGTCAAGAAAAATAAAGAATCATGGTCAGTTTTCTTTCCCTTGGCATTCTGTAGAAAAAGGAAGAAAAGACAAGAAAGTAAAGAAATTCACTATTAAAACTGGTAAGAAAAAAGATATTTGAGATCAAGGTTGCTCAAGTCTCACTGGTTTTCTACGCTATAAACCTGACAAATATTTATAAGGAAATCTGGAATTCCAACAGCAGCAGGGAAATTGCAAATGACTCAGGGAAAACAACATGTAAGACACCAAAGTGGGCAGTTGTTTTCTAAATATTCACAGGCATCAGTCCAAACAAAAATATTTACTTTTTCATACACAGGGCTACAAATGCTTTCACCATCCAACTGAAAGGTCTGAAGCATCTTTTGAATTCAGCAGTACTTCAAAAGATGAAAAGAATTCTACTAATGCCTCAAATATGTGAGAACACCATAATGGCATATCCTTAACTAACAGCCCACGGACTGTGCTCCATTTCTGGACAAGGCAGAATTGCTACTACATTACACTAAGAAACATTTCCAATTAAGGAGGAAAATAATGTAAGACAAATTAAATGCAGTAAAGGGCTGCCATTGAAAAGCACTAAGTTTATTAAGACACTGTGGAACTGTCCACGTTCTGTACAGATGCTTCAGGCAAAGCTCTTGACACCACCGGTTGCTACAATCACAGGTCCTGTCACCTGCACCTTCTGCACCAACAGCTGGGTTTCATTCAGCAAGATGAAAGACTGTAAGGAGTTTTCTTCTTGCTTGTACTGGACAGATGCAAGAAGCTCATTCAACACAGCACATCTCTCATTTAATTATGACAATATAAATCATCTATCAGCATATTTACTGTTTACATAGATGTGAGGTTTTCTCATGAAAAAAATTGATTTATCTATCAGATAATTAGTAAACTTCAATAATTGCAAAAACCTCTTAGCAATCAGTTGACATTTAATTAACATACAATAACTGTCTTATTAAATCTCCATTAAATGCCTGTTAGAGTTAATTAAAATCCATGTGTAGGATTCTATGATTCCTGTGGAAACCACATTATAATTAAACAATGAACTGCCTGGAACAGAGCTGCTGCTCATTCCTGCTGCAGTGAGTTGCTCTAGTTTAAGATTAGGACAGTACTATATTTCAGATACTAACACTCTGTGGTTATATAAAAATGGAATATGAAAAACATGAATGAAAACGCCCTAAGATTGTCAGATGGACTCAGTTGCCAACCCTTTTTTCCTGCACACGTGTGTGAAATTCATGTCTCAAGCATGTCCCACGTCCATAATGGCTTTTTTGTTGCAATGAACTTTTAAAATCATGATAAACTTTCATGCAGAGGGACAAACGATTAGTCCACCACGTTCTTTTGTATGTCATTCTAACAGGATTATTTGGAACTACCAATGGTTTGGTCTAAATTTGTCTCCTGAAACCTCTTTTGCTGGCTTCTGCATCTTCTTCTGTATGATCAGATAGATAAATATTGGATTGTACAGAATTCGGCAAAATAAATTATACTTGGGTTTTTCTTCTACTCAGCTCAAAGATGACCATAAAAATAAAAACAAAAACTCCAATCAACCAACCAACCGAAGAATAAAACTAACCTTTTCCTCTTGCAAGAGACAAAAGTGCAACTTAGACATTTAGCACTACTGTTTAACCTGCAGCACATGAATGACTTCAAGCGAGTACAAGATCCTTTAAAAGAGAAAACAAAACCATGCTGCTGCTTAAAGTAAGTTAAAGTCAGAAAAAAGCCACGGTTCACAGAAAATATTAACAGTAAGACTGGAAATCTACCTCCTTGTTGTTGACCTAGCCTTACAGTATTCAGGACTTCTCTTTTACATACAGTAATTTTCTGAACACCTAAGCATATGCATAAAAGTGAAATCAAATGATTGTCTCAGACTTGACAGAACTGCTGAACTAAGAACCATGCACCGTCCTCTATTAAAGGGCATCACCTTGAGAAGATAAAGCTTTGTACATGTTGCCCTAAAAGTTGGTATTCTCTGCTATTGTCTCTTAACTGCACTTATAAAGGTACAAATAGTGGTGTTATAAGAATGATGTCACCTAACCACACTTTATGTGACCATTACAAACCCCAGAAATCAACACTCTGTTTTATCAGGGCAGAAACGCTCCAGAAGGAACAGCCACGTATCCTTACAAAGCACCTAAGTGAAGCAGAGGAGTAAATGCCCATTTCACACCACTCCTTTCTCCCCAGCTGCAAATCAAAGGCAGGGTAAGAAACAGGCAAGACAATACTCTGCAGATGTACCATAATGCACGAGAATACAGGACAGGCCTGTTGGATACACTTTCTACACAGCCAAGCAAGGAAAGGACAAGGCAAGGTAAATTCCACAGAAGTACCTTCTCTTTACAAATGAACAAATGAAACCCTACCTAACACTGAGCATCCAGGAGGTCAGAGGGAGAATACACTTTAAACAACTGCAGATACTCAGTGAAATTCTGCAGATACTTCTGAAATTCTGTGTAATTTGTTTGAAGATAAACTTACAGAACCAAATTTCTGAACATTTTCTTCTCAGAAAGATTTCTCTGGTGATGCTTCTGTGCAACAAACACACGTTATTTCTGACAACTGCACTCATGCTGCACATTTTACCCCCATCTCCAAACTGAAAACTCACAATGGTGTGAACATGTGCCCTTCTATGTGATCAGCTCTAGCCAAGTCAGTGTATTTTATTTTCCTCTAGTGTATTATTTAAGAAATGTAAGCAGATCAGGGTCCTAGTTCCTACCTTTCCTGCAATGCTANACTTTGTTAATGATTCATAATCAGCTAATAAGCTCATCTCTAGTAGAATAATGATCCATGGACCTGTTAGCTCATTTATCACTATGTTTTACAACACCAGCAAAGAAACTAATTAAATCCCAGCATCATTACAGAGAATTCCTTTTAATAGAGATACAATGATGCACTAGAGGCTACATATTACACTGCAAATTGTACCCAGAGATTCTGGACAGCAAGTTTTAATTAATGTGTTAACAAGACACTGCTCACTTAAATAATAACTAACTGGAAAACATCTGCACACCCAAAAACATCAGAGGAAGGAGTCAGGAAAGGAGCATGACATGAGGGATAAAAACTGTAGACTTTCTATCTCCAGCAAAAAGGTGTTGCTGCTCACCGACTTCATTCATTATCCACCACAAATGAGAAGGCAGAACTCTGACTCCAGCGCTGAAGATGCTGGCCGGGGCATGCATTTCAGGTTATAAAAAAATTAAAGTCTCTGCAGCAGCAGCATCATCAGCCCAGTGCAGCTGGAGCATCTCCCAGAATACGGCAAGGACCCACAAAGCAGAATATAAGAAGTTGCTATACATATAATTTTGCTCATTGTAGGAGAGAAGGCAGATGGGTAACTGCCCACATGAACAGTTCCCTGTTGTGCAAGCAAGAGGAAAGAATAGAAAGAACTTAAGGGACAGCACGGAACGAAGAAAGACCGAAATAACTGAATAGTCATACCAGGAGATCAATTAAGCAGCACACGTCCAGGGATGGCATGGCCATCACAGGGCATGAAGGTGTTAGACCAAGTACCACTTTCCAACATGAGATACTGAGGCTCCAACCACTGCCAATCAATCTGAGTACAGACATGTACTTTCTCGTATGAGTATCTCTACCTAGCAGCTATTTTTCATTCTTCTTTCTTCCATCTTCTCTGGACCTTCGCCTCTTGAATTCTTTTGACAAAAGATTAGTAATTAGATTCTATTCTTGTACATCTGCTACTCAGCACCAATGTCTGTGTCTTAACATACACATTAACCTTTTCACAGCTACCTTTCAGAGTTCTCAACTGAGAGCAACAGCTTTGGCATCATTGTAGGAAAACTGTTCTGCTGAAGTGCAACACAGTCAGAAAAGCAAAACTATCGAATTAGACTGAAACCAACAGTGCTAATAATAATGCCACTGTTTAAATCAATAGAATAGCCTTGCTTAGAATACTGGTTTCATTTCTGTTTGTGTTATCTCAGAAACAACACAGCAGAAAGACAAAGAATTCAAAGATAGGTCACAAAAATGGTGCCAGCCACTAGGAATTAACTGCAAGGCATAGTAAGAACTGGTCTGCTTACTTCAGAATAAGAAAGATGTCATGCAGTTATACAACAAGCAGTAAACAATAGTTTCCACTTGCTGCATCTTGGAACACAGGCACATGATAAATAAATCTCAAAAGCAACTAGTGCCTTTCTTGAAATCATTAAGAAAAATGGAAAGTTGGGGAATTAATGAATTTGCGCATAAAATTCAGAGACCATAGCCAGGCCAAATGATTGTTCTAGACAACTGAGACAGGTGACAGTCTGGCCTGTAAAACCATTCCATGGTATGGCAATTCCACAGCTGTAGAAAGTTTATGCCGCTTTTTTCTCTGGAAGGATCAAGCAGTGATCTCCACAGACCTGGTGCATCAGGCTGGTACCACTGAGAGCACAAACAAGACCTTCTCTCCTGGTTTCCAGGATTGCAAGAAAGTCACCTGATGGGTATTTCCGTGTACATGTACAAGCTTCCCCCTGTGTTCAAATGGGAAAGCATAAATTGGATTTTTGCCTTTTTCATACAGTGGGATCTATTTTAAATGCATAACACGGTTTATAAGACATTTTAGAAGTACCATCCATGTTTCAGGATGGTCTTCTTCAGCGTGGGTGACCACAATTCCTACACCTTGTCCAACACCAAATCTCTTACAACAGCAGGGGCTCCAGCAACAGTCACCTTATCACCCAATGAGAGCTGTCCTGAATCAAAAGCAAACATGCATTTATTCTGCGTCACTTTAACACGATGTACTCCAGCAGCAATAGAAAAAAAAAAACTACATTCAAGAAACACTGTGACCTTACTGCCCCCTATTCAGGAGCTTAGAAAATTACAGCACTCCTTTAACTACACATTCAGCAGCTTGAATGAATGGTTCAGCAGAAACAGGGAAGAATTCCCATGAAAAGGAAATGGCAGTAGAGCTGCAGTTCCATAAAACTGCCATTCCCACGTGCCATCTGTATTCCCTGATGCAGAGGCATGTGGCCACTTTAGGCAGAAAGCTCTGTGGAGAGCGAGCTTATTTTATTTTCCTGAACTAGTCTTTGTATCACTTTGGAAAAAAATCTTAGCACCATGCTAACACAGCCAGCAAAGCAGACCCAAGATACACAGGGTGTATCACAAACACTCGCTGGGATACTGGGGTATTACTTTCTTGGTGCATAGAATACATTATATAATCACTCATGCCATAATGACCTCAGGAAAATGTCCAAGAATTATACATTGTCCCACATTTGCTTCTCCCTCACTAACCCTTCCTAAGGAAATACCTCCCAGCATGTCAGCTGCATCTATCAGTTCTTTTTTCCTAACACTGTGGGCCCCTCACCATCATCAGTTCACAAGGCCCAAAGGTAACAGGTCAGTACATGTTGCAGCAGAGGCACCATCTGAGCAGTTCCACCGAGAATATACAGGAGTATTTCTTTTGAACCCCTGAGTGCTCTACATGTTTAAAGAATCAAGAGTGCTCAACTATACGGTAAGAACAGGAGTCGAGATCTCAAGGTGCATGTTGTCTAACAGAACTGGGTATTCATACACACACCCACACACTCATACTATTTCCATTTCCCTGCCAGTTTACTGGATTCCACCTGGGAAATGATTAGTTTATTCTATTTATTAGAGGAAACAACTACCCCAAATTTAGCTTTTGTTTATTCTTTATATTCAAAGTCAATTATATACACACAGTGTTACCAGAGAAGTATTTCAGTTTTATTAAACATATCCTGGGGGGAAAAATGAACCACCAACACCCCAAACAACCCTTACCTGACAAAAAGTATTCGAACCCAGCAGCTGCCTCTTTTTTTGTCTGTAACAGAATCCTCAACCTGTAACCAGTGAATGTGAAATAAATGATCAAATACATCCTGGCATTTGGTCAGCACATTGCTCAGACCCTGCCCACCCAGGCCAGGACCAGAGCAAATGGGCACATCTGATACTGGGATTAATCAGAGTAACCTGGGCATCACAGGGTTATTTCATGGTAAGTATAGTTCCTTTGAGGTACTTCAGACTCTAATTTGACATTTCTTCAGCCTTAGTTTTCTTTTATAATGTCCAAATTACACCAAGTGGAACGACATGAGTGTTGTTGATTCTCCAACAAGTTACCTGACAAAGAAGTTTTACTGACTACCACAAATCATGGTAGCAGCAACTGATTTTGTATTCACATTTAATTGTTTCTTATTTTAAAAATTAAATAAATCAGCCTTTGAATAAAATGCGATTTTTTTCAAAAAAATCTAAGGTAATTCCTTTAATAGATAAACGAGTTCTCACATTCTCTTCTTCCATCAAAAAAGGCTTAACGTTTAATTATCCCTCAATCCTAGTGCACAATCCTAATTCAAAATCAAGTGAATTAATGCCAAGGTGATTAGAATGCTTGCAAGAATGCGTAATTTTGGGGGAAAACAATGTTATTTTCCTTTTAGAAGTTTTCCTTTTCCGTTTCAGAGTTTTCCCTCAGAATGCAAATGCTGTCCCTTCCCTTCCCTGGTCCCAGGCTCACTTATTTTTCCTATGTTCCTTATGCACAGAATTTTCTATGCCAGTTATTCCATGAGGAAGAACTTCCCAAATAAGTTAAGCAAAACCAAATTACTTTTCTGATATCAAAATGTATTAGGCAGACCTCACAGCCCCTTTCTTGGATTTTGAAGGAGATTCTGGAGGAACAACGAAGCTTAGGTTTTGAGCAAAGTTAATTTTCAAAAGGTAGAATCACAGCTTATGAAGCTCTCCAGAGAATTTTCGTGATGTAAAGCTAAGAAGACTTTGTGATAATTTCTTAGGAATTGGCCTCATTCCAAGTTGGATTTTAAACACAGATTATAAAGCAAACACCATCCCCCACAAGTATTAAGAAAGAAGAAAATAACAGAATGGGAGCTGCAGAAATGGTCTCTATTGTGGGACAAAAACCTGTCAATCAAGCGGGTTGACAGGCATCAGAGATTGACAGACAGGCCCTCTCTCTTGACTTCAGTTATCTGGGGGAATGGGAAAAGTGTCTGCAAGAACACGTTAAATTGGCAAAGTCATTACCAGTCACCAATTACCAAAGAAAAGATAACAAGGCGTATTTTAGAAAAATCGATGCAACAACATGCATTTCAATAAAGTGAGTTTTTCAGAACTTTAGAAAACAAAATGAACTATTTAGGGAATACATGATTTTTTTTCACAGAATACCAAGCACTTTACTATGCCAGCAGGGTTTGGAGATTCATCACTATTCTCCCTATATTTTGTACTGGGGCCAGAGGTCAACCAACAAATATTTTCCTTTGTCTCTTCTTAGGCTTAACCTACAGAAAGAAAGTAATCTCTGTATCCCAACAATTAATTCTAGGTTCTACGCTTGGAAAAAAGCTACAGTCCAAAAGGCATTTTGGTTCCCAAGTGCATTTATTCTAGTTGCAAGAGTAAATTCTATTATGTGTTAATGAATTACTAAAAAAAGACCAAAGTTCCTTGATATTTACTGCCAGATTTGATTTTTCCATCCAACCAGTCTGAAAAGGCCCCTTATGAATTGTGCTGGATACATTTGCACTACCTTCAGACAGACTGCCTAAGCTTCGAATATTGCATTCTTTCACATCATTCCGTTCAAAATTTTTCTGTAGTCATGACCTAAATCAAGTGGAGTGAAATTTATTCTGACACAAAAATTAAGAAGCCTGCAACTAAGGGTGTGAGAAAATAAAGACTTTGCTGTGATGGAAGGAGGCAGCCCCCTTGTTTTTGTGACCTTCCTTCTGCCAGCACAATCAAGAGAAAAGCAGAACAACTCTTTTCAACATAAAGAAAGAAGTGTTCACTTACAGTGAATATAAGTGTGTTTGACTTTGGATTTTCCAAGCTCTCATAACAGTAATTAAATATCACTGAAAATATGTTAAGCACATACTTTCTAATTTATATTGCCTTTATTTAGATACGCAGTTTTTTATCTTTCAAAACAACCTTCTCTGTGATGTGCTTCTCAAATTTGTGGCAAAGGAAAATACCCCTTACATGGATTAATGACTTCGATATTAAGAAACAAATTCAAATTTTTTTTAGTTTAAATTGATAACCTTCTGCTGGCAGGACTCTGCCCATGGTTCAGGCTCAGATTTCAAAGCCACCTGATGTCTCCAGAATTGGGATCTGATCCCTGTGTAAGATGTCTCAGTGAATATTTATTAACAAGGCTGAGGGGAGCAGCCGCTATATTAATCATCTTCTGTCAAAAAAAGAGAAGGCCAGTAAGCAACCTGTGGCATAGATCAATAGATTTGACTTTATTCATTTAGGATTGCTTAAGTCAACTTTCCCCAGCAGCAATTAATAAGAAGCTTATCCACTGTTCTCAGTGGCAGCAGAGTTTGAGTTCTACACAATGTTCTTTAATGCAAAAACCACAAAAAGAGCCTGTAGGATAGGGAGCCTAGACCAAAGCACCTATCACTCATGTCCTCAGACAACTAACTCTGGCTAAAATTAATAATATTTCACAATTGTTATCTATTTATAACTCGTTTTAGAATACGTAATTAGAAAAACTACTTATTTTCTGCCATTTTTTTCTATTGCGCTATTGCAATAAAGGCTCAGTCTGGACCATGACAAACACTGCGCTCTGCAAACACAGATGGGAAGTGCAGAAAGAAGATAAATGAAGAAAACCCAAACAAACAAACAAACCCCTTAAAAACATCAACTAAGACAGAAGATTACCAATTCGTTCACTCCAAGATGAGTCTTGCAGGGCAAAGGAAGTTAATGTTGGAATTTCAGATTTAATCCATTCTTAAGCAGGAAGAGCAATCACTTTGGCCTTAACCTGAGCTTTGGAAATGCTATTCTGCATACATGCTGTTTCAACATTTCTGGGTTGCAATTCAGCATCAAATAATCAATATTCAAGCCTGTTCCCCTTGCAGCCTCCCTGACACACCAGACTGAATGCCACCTTCCACAAGAGCGCTGACACCATTTGCAATTGAAGAACAAATTTTGCATATCTCCAGGTCTTGAAGAACATTTTTATGCAATACAGACGCTATATTGTGAATTTTTGCAAGTTCTTGTTATCTGCACATCTGGTTCCATCCTTTCCCATGGTGTGACTTCTTCCCGTGTCCCTCAAACAGGAACAGGGGCACAGCTACATACACATGAAAATTCAGACAGTGATAAATTTTACCACATAAAGAAACATTTGTATAGTTTATGTAATAGCTTCTGTATTATTGTTTCAGCAGACTTTTGGAGAAAATTTCCTCAACTTTGGGTGCAGCAGAGCTGCCCTGATCACAAATCCAAACATTTCCTGCTGTTTTAACTGATTTCTGGTACCATGATAAGTATTCTGGAAAATATATTTGGACAGGTGTAAGACAGACGGAATTTATAATCTCTATTTTTCTCAATAAAAACCTCTCAAATACACACAGAAAACGAGAGTAAGAGTAACATTTATTCCATTTTACTGCAAAATTCTATTTCAAAATGTTCAGGTCTTTTTATGCCCTCATTTTTTGACATTAGTACATTTCCCAGATAAAAGTGATTACAAAGTGAATGCCCTAATTAAAGATGGCAAACCCCCAAGGTTTACAGAGAATCTTGAGAGAGATTCAGTGGCAATTACATTTTCTGTGTTTGTTGAGCACATAAAGATTTTAGGGGAAAAAAAAAAAAAAATCAACAAGACAAGGCTCTGCTGTGGCTTCCTCCAGAGATGCACCCAGGCTGAATTTTTTCCCAAGCACTTGGTTTTTCTTACAGCACTGAAAGTACCTGTGACAGTTTCTTGAAGTGTGCAACAAAATGAAGGAGATTCTATTAGAGTGAAACAGAAACTGGAAGACCCAGATGTCTTCAGTGTAGGTGTGTATCTGCAGCTAAACCTGCCCTGAAAGGTCACCTCGCAGTCTGGGTCCCACTCAGCCAATTGAAAGGCTCCCAGTAGTCTTTTAAAAACTCCACAAGACCATGGACTAGCTGCTGCCCACCACCCTGGGACAACACTCAGCCTCCTTGTGGAGGACAAACACAGCTCAGTGTGATCAAGTCAGGATGTGTTAGCAATTACCAGTCTTTCTTGTCACAACAAGACTTTGACAAGATCAGTGACTAGCACTGGGGTGTCTGCAGAATACTCAATTTTGTATTCACCATTTCCTAAGGTCACAAGAATTCCCACATGTCGTTACAGTTCAGCAGAGAACTACTACAGCTGTTTACGAGGTCTCTGCCTACTCCACCCTTGCTCAGTCTGCGGGAGTTCCCGTGTATGTGGTGCTGCCCCACGGCTCCCCTCAGCAGCACGGAAATAGTTAAGGTCACAACAGAGTACTGCTATGTAAAGGAGAAATTTCCCTGTCCTTGCCTAAGTGAATGTCTGGGATTAAACTGACAGCCCACCTTAGTGATGGTGGAATAATTGGTTGTTCAGCTCTGTCCTTGTCAAGCTCTGACAGTTCTGCAGATGTCCTGCTCGGCTCTCCAAAGGTTAGCCTCAGCTGAAGCTGGTGTTCATTAATCATCCCTTCCTGACAGGACTCAGAGCAGCCCACATCTGCCATTCTGTCCCCCTCCATCCCTGACGTACCCAGCATGTGTATAATCACTGCTGGTTTTCTTAAGAAGGTACCTTTTAAGGGAATACACATTTAACAATGAGACTTGTGGTGTTGCCTTCTTCCTTGGTAATTCCTTCAGCAAAGGGTCAATAATACGAATTTGGTGTCTTTGTCCAGGACAGCCTCATCCAAAAGGAGTGAGCTGTGAGCTGGATGTACAGAAAAATACAGTGTCAAATTCTTCTTACAGTATCTGTAATGCCTTCACGTCAATAATTTGCCACGTCCACGTCCAGTACCACGTCCTCCCATCTTCAGTGCGAGTGTGGTATGTATTACAGTAACCTTGCATAGGTACATGGTAGCTCCAAACAGCACCTGATCAGAGGGAGTGGGGAAAGAACAACCACGAGCTATCCCACTGAGCAGCTGGAGAAAGAAGCACCTCAATGAGTTCCTCTGATCTGGTCAATTTTTCCAACCAATCTCTCTGGACTAGAACAGTCACTTCACCGCCTGTTTGTGGACACACTAACTGAAAAATCCTGACACCAGCTCTGCTTTAACCCAGGCGAACTAAATGCTTTTACCAGAATCTGTAAGAGCCACCCATGAATAGCATGGAGTTTAGAAAAATCAGAGAACTACCAAGATAATTCCCAGCAATTTCAAGTGCACCTCAAAATTTCAAGTGTACATCCTAGAGTTAGACAAAACCAACTTGAGTAAACTGAAATAACCATCAACACACATACTACCAGTGTATCACAGATGCCAAGACTGTGTAAAAAAATAATTAATTACCTACTTCACAATCTTATTACAAGATTACCCACTGACTTTTCTTAGGGTGCTGGTGTTCATATGTGAGCATTGCAGGAATCATCATTTCAAATAATTGATTAACTGTCTAGTCCACAAAGTTTAAAAAGGAACAAACAAGGACATTAAGTGATTAGCATTCTTCCATTTAATTTGCAAATCCTGTCTTCACAGCTAAAAAGCTAAATGCCTCAGGCTCCATCCCAGGCACACAGATCCCAACAAGCTTGACAGTAGAAAGAAGGTGCTACAGAGGCAGATAACTGACATGCTGGATTACAGCAATCAACACATTGACCATTAATCACAACTGAAGGCTTTACAGTGCACTTAGAGAATGGCAGTGGGCCTGTTCCAGAAGGGATGCTGAATTTCAAACCGCTGAGGCAACCCACTAATGTGATTTGGTCAACACAAGCCTTCAGATCTGCAGAGATTCAGTTAATCCAAGGAAATTTCACATTTAGATGAAAAGAGAAAAATCTAAAGCAATGGACTGCCTCTCAAGTTCCACAACACTGACTTTACTAAGGAAGCCCAAGTAACCAAAGCCAGCTGAAATCATGCACTCATAACCAGAGTGCTGTTGTGTATAGCTGTTCTCCCACTGCTCAGCTGACAATGACACTTCCTGGTGCTGCCTCCAATGGATATATCAAATTTAACAACATCTGAAGAGCAGGAGAAGGCATAACCACGTGCAAACCATTTTGATTCTCTGCAGGATTGCGAGTGATGTCAGTCACAGATGGATGCTCTGAATGGCAATAACAGCAGGGAAACTATTAACAGTTCTACCACCCAAGTCAATGGCCTCGTGGATGGGCACTGCACAAGGACACATAAAAAACCCCTTTACAGTATAAGGGACTAAACCACTGAAACACATGAGGAGCAACTCCATTGCTATTGGAATTATTTTCCCATTCATGTTAGTATCCCTATGCAGTACAGTAGTACCCGGCTACTCACTCAAATGCAAACTAAAAGTGCTGGGCAATGACTGCTGGTTTACAAAAAAGTTTGAAACCAAAGGACTGGATCCAGTAGAATATGGCTATGATCGTGTCCATAAACATTAGGCAACAGACTGAGTCTTCACTATGTGCACGCATACCCAAAGGACCTCCTCCTCACAAAGGATGTACATGCTCTCGCTCTGCTTTTTGTTGAGCCTACTGAGAGTTTAGGGCAGCTAGAGCAGCTGCATTAGATTATCAGTATTCCAGCACAAAAGTGTCATTTATTTGGGTATTCTCAATGGCAGCAACAGAAAATGAGGAACAGTATTTTTTGTTTCAAAAATCAGCCTTGTCCCTGCCTCTCTATTTCCTGTATTTGTGCTCAACCACCTCACCACACACTTTACTGCAAGACCAGTAAAATGGACTTGCAACACTGACATACTTGAAGAACTCTTCGAAATTAGACTATGGGCAAGTAGAACACCTGTAAGTTCAATCACTTTTTTACTGTGCTCCCTCTGCTGGCTCTAAAAAAATCAGAGTTGGAAAAAAATTATATCCAGAAGTACACTCATGTCAATGCTTACAAATACACAAAAGCTGGGCACTGAAAATGCCCCAGTATTTTGCCTTAAAAAGTGGCAAGAGCTACTTGCCTCCATAAACATGCCAGGCCTTGCCTGTGTATGCATACACCATCCTGGTACAAAATAAATAACACCTGACCAAAGACTCATTGCACTGTGAAATGACATATTAAGATAATCAAAATGAGAAAACTTGCCATACTCAAAAAGCTATCTCCTTGCTGGTAAATACAATTAAGGTTTTTAAGTCCATTCAGAGAAATCAGATGTCAAAAATATAGAAAACTAAGGAATCTTATGTGGGGATGCTTCTTGTGTTGAATGGTAGAATTTTTTCTTCCCAGACAAGTCCTCTGTTTTGCAAATTTTATAGAAGACAGTATGGTTTTTTATAGCTTCTGATATGAAAACTAGTTACTGAATTTCAATGAAAATAAACCTGTTCTGACACTCAAAGAGGGATTAGGCATAATCCAAATTAAAAATTTTTGGATGGCTATCCAACACCTTGTCTATGCAAAAATGTCATATGTTAAATGGCTTGGAAACCATGACAACACCAGTTCTCTAGAGCTCATACAAGCTCAATCAAGCCATAATCAAGAATTTCCTTACATGATTGTCTATTATCTCCTTCTCAGTCAGAGATGCACATTATAGGAGTGAAAAGATCAGAGTAGAATCACCAGCATTAATTACATGCTAGACTAGCTCTGTCTTCCTGAAGGAGCTGTCAAAAAGAATTTGGAGTACCTGTAGGACATTCAAAATAATCCTGTATTGATTCTGCACAGACTGTAAACCAAAATAAAAAGCATTAGTACAAGTCAGTGTTATTGAAAATATATTAAGTTCTTCATATTTGATAAAAGAGAAGGTCGGTTCAACTCTGAACACAGATGTGTTCCATAATGCCTGCGACATCCTCCTAATGAAGAGAGGGTATCAAACTATAGCACAAACTATACACACTCCTTACCATGAGGAGCAAGGTTTAACACTAGATCATTCCTGTGTATATTCATTAGGATAATGGCTTGTTAATAGAAGCACAGTCATTTTAAGCCTGTGCTGAAGAGAAGTCAGGTTTTTTTCCTTGTAAGGCTGTTTAGGAAGGCACAACCTCATTGTGATAACAGTTGAATAGCAACACTTTCTCACCTATTCAACAGAGTAAAAATACAGTGCAAATAAAATTAAAAGAAATAATATACACTTTGTTTTTACTGGGAAAATTCTATTTTACAAATTGTATCCTAGAAACTTTGCTGAAGGTATAAGAAACATGCCAGTCATTTTCAACTTTACAAAATACTGAGCAATTTATAAGAAGAATTTATTTACAAAAATCAAAGAACACAGTGTAATAACTATTCTGAGTGATTCACTCTGTTTGTACTAAAAACCTTAAACCCCTAGAAAACATTAGGCTCCCATTAAATTCCATTCAAATGGGCCTACACATTAAGAGAGATCGTGGATTCATAAAAGGGATTGCTATAGCCTTCAGGGACGTATCCATGTAGATTTCAGTGAAATTACTTTCCTCACGTCTGGGATAACTGATTACTATTATACCTCACCCAAACAAACATCACCGCTTCTCATCACACAGGTTCCTACAAGCTCCCTCATACCAATGGGTGTCGCATCTGCCAGAGAACTCCCTGATTGCAGGAGCATCTTTAGACAAATCCCTCCTAGGTTTTGGTTAAAACCTTGGGTGCACAGCTGACATGTTTGCTGTGCGACAGGCAAAGACTATCCCCAGCTCTTTCCCCTCCAAGTTGCTCCGCCTGCTCAGCGCCCTCCTGTTCTCAGGAGCTCTTCAAGTGGCCAGAGCTGGCAGTAATTGCTGCTGACATTGTTTGGAACCTTGCCTCCCTGCCAGAGACAAATCTTTCATTCATGAAGAAGCGCTTGTTAGGCCAGCGCTGGACTCCCAACCCACTTAATTAAATTTAAAAAAAAAAAGAAGTTGCTTAGCTGTGGTGGGAAATTTACACACAAAGGCCAATGTCTGAGCCATTCCCCTACCATTGTGTCTCTCAAACAGTTTTGGGACACAACAGGGTCTCTATCCCCCATCCCTTCCCCTCCAGCCACTGCAAAGCCAGTGGTGACCCTCATTAAAAGACCGGTTTGTTATGGAATGTTTTCCCCATGATTCACTACCAGGCCTTTTCTCCTCATCAATCAAGGGCTCACAAGTGCTGTGTAAGGGCTCTCCAAGAGCCAACGGCTTCAAGAATTTCAAAAGTAAAGAGTGTAAACAGGTACACTGAAAAAGCCTCCTTGGAGCAGTTATGTAAACCCTCCCAAGGCAATTTAAAAACCTCTAAGCTGAAACTTGTTAAGTCTTGTCAAGTCAAGTCTGATTCTTTTATTTAATAGTATTCAAACACCCCTTTCTGCAGACACCTACTGAACAACACTGGGTCAGATACTCTGGAAATTGATGGCAAACACACAGTGCAGGGCTATGGAACAGTAAGTGGGTGCAAAATGATCAACAAACAATTTTGTGAAGAGGTAGTCAGGAAATTGAGTAAGAACTCAACAATATTTAAACAGATTTAGCATTGGCCTAAACTGGCAATTTTTGATCTTTGTCTTGACTTTCAAATTAACAGGATTTTTTGTAGTTTTTTTAGCTTGGTTTAGTATTTGTTTGTTTGAACATCCATTTAATTTTAAGTCTTTCGAGGC
Organism: Pitta sordida; assembly: GCA_013390025.1. NCBI lineage: Eukaryota > Metazoa > Chordata > Aves > Passeriformes > Pittidae > Pitta > Pitta sordida. Next base: position 58,549 of record WEKX01008340.1, on the reverse strand, counting down.
AGTGGCCACAGGTCTTCCTACTACACAAAATAACACAAATTGCCAGTATTAATAATGGATTGCAAGGGCTTATTTTATGAACACCACAATATAATCTTTATCATCCTAATTCTCAACCTCCCTAAAACAAATTAGAAAAGATACAACCTGTACCCAATCTCAAGGTAATCTGAATCTAAGATCAGAAATTATTTTTTGATGAATATTTGGGATTAATATTTAGATTCTTTCGAACACTGATGCACACAAAGAACAGGGAGCAGCCCTCCAGCATCCCCAACAGCACAAAACCCCGAGTGAAATACCACTCAGAGTTAAAATATGGGCATAACAAGAAGTACCCAGGAGTTTATAAGTACTGATGGCAGGCTAAGTAAATTCTTTACATATAACTGGTTCCATATTCATACCAATGCCATGGGCCTCTACACTGGCACTTCAGGTCTTTAAGACCCTTGTAGTTCAAGGCCAGAGAAATCCACTTTCACCCGGGTTCCTGTGGTGTTACAGTGACACCCAGTGACAAGTTCTACAGTAACTTCCCGTGAGCATTCAGAAAATATCACCCCTCTTTTGCTTAAAGTAAAAGGCACAATAAGTTCGTCTGCCAATTACACGTGTCCTTTGCCAGCCTGGGCTGGAGCTCAGCCTGGGCAGCAAGTGCTCTGCTGCATTGTCTGCATGACCAAGGGCTCGACAGCAAACCCTCCCTGTGCACCATCCCTTTGTGCTGGCTGAGCTGAAATAGCCGAGCAGGAAATATGAAACACGCAGAGCACAATTATTGCTACCTCAAGAAAATGTAATAAATAATAAGGTTATAAATAATTTTAACAAGGCTTGATAAGTCAGAAACATTTTATAAGGAGCTCAGTTAAATACAACTCTAGGCAACTCAAACACATGATGCGACTTCCTGAGAGACACAACAGCAACTGGTAGCCTTATGTTTTGTATTTCAGCCCAAACACAATGGCCAGATTTCCTTCACGGGTAGAAATTTCACAAAGCAAAAATTCTGCCTTGTGGATCATATCAGTGGCTGTTGTAAAGCCATTTGTTGTGACATTTGTTGCATGTACAACATGCCAAGTCCTGCCCCATGCAATTACTCACTACTGCACAACAGAGCCAAAAGCAGCAGCATGAGAATATGCAGGGAGGAATTTATGCCTGGAGATACAGTCCCCAAAATACCCAGATTAATCAATCTCATGCTGAATTGGACACTGCTCACTGGAAACAGAGAGGAGAGAAAGTTATCTGTGAAAGAAAAGCATATATGGATTTAAAAATACTCAGGAAAAATTCTTTCCATACAAGACAACAACCCCTTTGGTAACCAAGATTTCCACCTCCAATAATTTTCAAGAAATTTAATAATACATAATTTTAGTACAATGAGATCACATTAAAAGTGGAACAAATCAAACTTTCATCACAATGAGCATTGAGGATCCAATTTAAATTGATAAATTAAAAGGACAAGTTTGGGGGATTTTAATTACAGTGAGTCTGCATAATGATCCGGTCTTATTACAGCCACCAAATATATTCTACCCAGAGACCAGAAAAGAAATGCATGAAACTCCCAGCAATGGTGATGGTCACTGGATCCCCAAGTGTGAGCGGCTACTGCAGACTTCAGGAAGTGTCTGTCACAACTCATCTGTTTTGATGTCCATTATGAAACCCTCCTGGGGTTAAATAATACACAGATACAAGACAGTTTCACCTCCACTGGAAGGGTTTTAAAAATGAAATCAGACATGTTTTTGAGGCAAAATCTTTTGCAGTTAACTCCCCAGTTCTGCCCAGATTCCTACAGAATCTCTGGCCAAGGGAACTTCCTCTAAACCATTTCCCATCACCTCCTCTGATCTGTCAACTTCAATTGGGCTTTTCTTGCAGCACTACTTGTCTTACACTGAGAGGATAACAAACAAACAAACTCATTCTTCTAGATTTAAACTACAATCTAAAAATCTGTATTTATTATTTATTCGACTTGCTTAAAACTCTGAACTGTTTCAATGTATATTATTCGCTACTGCGCATTTCAGACTACTGTGCTTTACCCATTTCCATCATTTGTCCAACACATGGAATTATTTGGGCTATCTTTAACTGTTTGTTTTATTTTTAGATAACCTTGCAGATAAAAGCAAAACAAACTGAATTACTCTGAATGGAATTGCCTAACAATCTTGTCTCTTTAGAGCATTTTTAGGAAGAAAAATTAACCAAAAACCTGGAAAAGCATCTTGCTAGTTGGATATACACAAAGTAGTCCTTTCCTTTCCATTTTGTTCATTTGCTTTAAGAGAGAAAAGGGCTTTATAGTCAGGAAACTTGTCCACAACCTACTCTGGCTTCTCAGAAGTTCCCAGATGGGCTCTGTAATATGTGCTCTGATTTGACGGGTTACAAAGATTTGGTGTTACCATGGATTGTATTCCATACATTTTAGAGAAGTTCTTAAACTATCAGCCAATGCCTCAGAGGAGGAAGTAAGTCAGGTTTCACATGTCTCTACAATCCCTCCTCTTAAGAGTACATAGTTGTTGACTACTACTACAAGTAAGCTCTGAGAGTAATCGATGACTAATTTTCTGTTAAATGCATCTTCTTAGAAACCAAATCTATACAAACAAGCAAGAAAAATATCGAAACTAACTGTCAGGACATTTAAAGTCTGTTATATACACACAGACTGAATTCCTCCTACTTCAATAAAGGGGAAACTAACATATTCAGGACCAATTCACATAATACATGCTGGACTTGGATGTGACTAAGTAGCACAGAGAGAGCAGATGGAAATAATATTAGTGAAGCAGAGAAAAAACATTAGCAGCAGTAGAGAAATTGGAAGGGAAGAAAAGGTGACTAATACTGAATGCAAATGGGTTTTTATGTGGGATACAGTCATTACAATGGGGACATAAGTGACACAAACAATAAGGGGACACATGCAAAGGGAGAGATACAGTGGGAAATCATGAGATAGGAGGCCATGCTGAACAAATCTGATTAACTTCTGTGAAAAAGTTGCAATAAGAACTGATGGGACAGAGTAACAGACATAATGTATATGGACTTCACGATAGCTTATACATAATACTTCACAGCAAAGAAATCTCAGATAAAAGGTTAGTAAATACAGCACAGATAAACATGGAAATTCCAAATGAGGTCACTAAGAAAGATCAGATAGGTAAAGAACAGATCCAACAATGACAGCTGCTCAAATGACTAAATGTTTGAGCCCCTCTAACTTAGACAAGGTACCAAAGATAAACAACTTAACTTGCAACTCAAGTTAAATGACCTTCATGCATAATATGAAAAATAGAGGTTTGAGGTGCCTCTCAACCTAAGCAAAGGAGTTCTTCCCCTTAGTCTTATAGAAACATCCATTCTTACCAGTGCTGTGACTCAAGAAATGGCTGGTTGTCTCTCTGCTGCAGCTCTTGGGTTCAGGTAACTCAAATAACATATGTCCTCACACTTGATGCAAGCTGCATTTGACTGACCTTTCTTCATCTTATCACTTCTCCCCTTGTCCTGGGGTGATTCTATTACACACATCCTTGTGCTTTGGTCTACAAGGAAATTTCCAGCAATGCCCCTGAAATACCCAAGTCACAGCTGCAGAGCCTTTGGGCTCGTTAACACTCTCTCCCACAGCTGCAGCACATAAAGGGCCCCTCTGGGGGGTTGTTTCAGCCCTGGGAGAGCCTCTGGTGGGTTTTGTTTTGACTCAGCTCCCAATTTACCTCAAGCCTTCATACCCTTCTTTTCTTGGATGTTCATGATGGTATTTCCCTATTGTAATAAACTCTGTACCTTATATCATCAATACAGACAGTCGAGTAACATTTCTTTGCAGGGTTTCCCTACCACAACCAGAATTTGAGTCCTGCTTTTCAAACCTAGGTGATTGTTAGATTCAAGGCTTTGCAGGTGCAAGGGCTTAGAAGTGAAACAAGCTCCACGTGTTCTTTTAATACACTCTTCTGTGCTATCATCCATGGTCTGTGCATGACAAAGGGGGTTACAGAAACAATTTTCCAGGTAATTCATTCTGCCTGCAAATGAAAGCCTCCATGTGTGGAAGAAAAAAAGTTACTTCACTTCATAAACATATTTCAATCTTCTCTTCCAATGACTCTGCATTACTAAAAGTCTGGAATTTGTACACTATACTCCTTCATTGACAGAGTCTTAGTCCTGCCCTTGGCTACTTCCCTGTTGGTAGATGTCCAAGTAATGCCTCCAGAGTAAAAGCAGCTTCTGCTCCACAAGGGTCTGACGGCTTTGCACATCATCTGGCTTCGTTCTCCCTGAGAGCTGTTACTGTCACTTCTGCAGTAAGTCTCCACCAGCCAAATATGCCAGCTACAATCCTGAGCCGTGTTGAACCAGTTTGCAGCACTGTAAGCAAAAGAATGGACATATCTTTTCAAAAAGAAAACCCATTAGCCTTTCACCCTAGAACCCACAAAGAACTTTAATATGAAGTGGATTTTTGAGTGGCCCAAGTTGCTTAAGTTGCAATTGTGAAATTCTTTGGTAATGCCTTTTCTTCTTCTGTTTTTGGTAGAACACAGAAGTATATGATTTCAGATCTTTCTTTTCTGTGCTGCCTCATGTTTCTTCTCTACTGTAAATTCTTGGACACATAGTTAGGATTTACCTGGGATCAGCACTGCTAACATGCTGCCAACAGTAGCTCAGCATTACAAATTTTGGCAACACTACAAGATGTTTTTAAACTGATGGTGGAATAACTTATTAAAGAACTTCAAACAAACAGGCAGCAGAAACAACAATATACATATTTATTTTGACAGTTGTTACTATTTCTAAGACTTTTTTAGCTCACCATATTTCAGTCAGACATATCATGACTTTAAAGGATAACATGGTGTGAAAAAAGATAATGTGCAGGTACCCTCAAAATGCCAGACAGTGGAAGGATTTAGGAAAATTTAACAGGAGGGAGCGTACAATGGGTATGAAAGAATGCACTGCTCTTCCCTCTCTGGGCCGTCACAATGCCTTGTCCAGTCCCTCGTTGTGGGGTCTCCAAGGTTGTCTGTGAAAAAAGTTGTCTTTTCAGGAAGTTAACTGCTCTGCATGGCAGGTGAAAGAGAAACACCCAAGCTGTCTTTGGGAAAAAATGCCTCTTCCAGACAGGAAGGCCTTCAAAGCGAGAGGAGCCTTAAATCCTCATCATAATTATTGTGGAAAAGGGTCTTTCTACACTTAAACATGGGGCTGGTTATGTTATACCCCAACCATACATAGGATGAATGAATAGAAAGTATCTGATGTTGCAATGAAGCAAGGGACAATCTGATTTAAAAAAACCCTCAGCACTGGCAGTATAAAGAGATAACAGAGTTAAAACTACTACAGTTGTGCTCAAGTATAGTATTATGTTCTACTCTCTCTCGTGCCTCTGCCAATGCATTTTGGAAGCATCCTGGATAATGCCCAGGCTTTGGTAGAAACATGTCCATCAAAACAGTGATAGCAATGGAAACGGAATCATTATGTTTGACCCAGTGATGTTGGCTTATTGTTTCTTTAAGTGTAATCCTTGGTTTCACTACACTTCAGTTTTTTTATTGGTGTTTGCACAGAAAAGAGGCAGTGTGCATTTTAAAAGAACTTTGAAGGGTGCAGCAGATGAAGTTGAGAAAAATGTGCGTTTTCTTCCTGAAAAACCAGCCTACAGGAAAAAAAGCCATTCCACTAATTTCGTTTAGGCCTGTATATAAAATAACTGAAGTCAAGGTGCCTGTGCTGTTATTATTTTTTCCTGATGTTTTTGACACCAATGTGCTGAGCTTTATGGCTTTCCCAGTTTCAGCAGGAGCGAGTTCCCACTAGGTATAGTCATAATACTCCTTAATATTTTCATTTTGATGTAATTTGTGGCCCCAGCTTTTTAAATATCCGCCCTGTAATAATGTTTAATTTCAGGGGTCACTCCGCCAAGGAGTATATTAAAGCCTATAAAACTCATTTTCAAAGCTCAAATATCAAACTGTGATCAGGTTAGGAGGGCAGCATCTGTGAATATTTCATCTTTTATCATGCTGATAATAAGGAGATGACAGAGGCACATTATTACAATGAGAGAATTGCTCATTTCAGCCCTGGCTGCTGGAAGCAGGATCTGCACTGTGCGTTACTCAATAAAATCAATTCTTATATGAAAAGCAAGTTTACTGAGCCACCATTGTGTCTTATTTGATTGTAATGAATAATATATGGACCCAAGAGCTTGTGCATCCTAGGGAGAAGGAAGGTAAAAGGTTTAAGTTTGAAGGGGCACTTCAGAGTAGACAATAATTTATCAAAACGGTATTTTATTGTTCATAAGTGATGTTATGGGACTGCTTTTTGTTAGACTTATAATTGTGATAACAAATCTTACAGGTCCGCTGATACAAAGACAGATGTTATTCTACACTGCACAATGTAAAACAATTTCCATTTAGCGTTTGCTTCTTTATGCTCAACAAATAATGGCCAACTGGTGTGATAGTGGATGGATGACAAAATTTCTGCTGCGATCTCCTGTATCTTGAATTTTTTGGGCCCCACTTCGCACTACTCTACTTAAAGAAGAAATATTTGAGAAAAAAATTAATCTAGCTTATCATTTGTAAGATGGAAGACACCCCTCTGTGAAAAAGTACCAGCATTAAACCTGTTTTTAAAGGGAAATAAGAAAAAAGAAAAGAAAAAAGGCTGACATTCTCTTATCTCTTGGATCATATATTTTTACTACTACTAAATTTGGATAATTTCCCAGAACAAAACATACGTTTTGTCCAAATTTAGTACATTTAACTGTTAGTACTGTCAGGCTCCCCCAGGACCTGCTCAAACTATTCCAGTAAACACGAGCTGCTCAGTGGATGTTTCAGATGAAAAGTAAAAAGAATATTAGAAGGAATTGGAAGACACTTTTTCTTATAAGTGAAAGATTCAAGCTTGAATATTAATTTTTCTAAGGGGAGCCATGAAGGGAACTACATGTCAAATGTATCAGAAGAGGTTAAAACAGACCTGTCACATCTTCAGCAATAACATTTAAAAGCACGACCACTAATCTGAACTTCTCTGACATTATTTGGCTATTGATAGCACTGACATATGAAGATGAAAGAACAAAACTTACCAGTGATAAACTATCACGGGAGCCAAGCTCCCTCTTCTGAGTCAAACCTGCACAAAGAACAGGATTCAAAACACCCTGTCCCCAAGGAGACAATTTGATTTCAATATTGAAACAGACGCATTTCTCAGAGAGATCTGTGTATGAAATAATTATCTTAAAAACAAACACCAAGGTACAACTTTAAAAACAAACAAACAAACAAACTGCAGCCCCTAAACTGCAGATTTTAGAGCTGATGGTCTGGGATTTACTGTTTGCTGTAAAAAAAAAAAATTGTAATTTCGCAGTGGGTTCTCCTCCTACCTTAAAACTCTTTAAAAATATGTAATCTGATGTTAGAACAATGCATAGATAATCTCAATGCTGTACCATTTTAGCCCTGATGCAATGTCATCATAGCGGCCACCATTTATGATAAAAATGAAAAAATGTAAAAAATAATAAAAAGGTAGCTTCAAATTGATTCAATTTCAATAACTTGACCTACAAAATAGCATAATTAGCCATTTGAAATTATAGTCTTACTTTTACCTTTCATTACACCACAGAAAGGTTCATTGTTAATTCTCAAAGCCACACTTACTTGTGAGTCTATAACCTTAAATACTTGATTAAAAAGTGCTATTTCCATTTACAGAAGGTATTAGTATAGTCAGTAGCTTTTAAAGGGCTTGTTAATGGCTCACAGTTTTCATTCATCATCAAAATTGAAGTAATACTAGATCTGTTTTATTAACTTAAGTGAAGAAATATGCTTATTCAGCTGTAACAGCCCACTTGCAAGTGATAGTTGCTCCTTAAAGTAAATTTCTGATATTCAATGGTTATATAGATCGTATTAATGGAATATTAAGTATGTGAACATTATTAGCACACTGTGGATGACAGGATAGCCATCTCTTACGGTTTAGGAATGGGATTCTCCAATTTAGGGCTCCCTCTGAAATCCCTGGTGGCTGGGGAGGAGAACTGGAGGCACAAAAGGCCTGGGTTCCACAGAGAAATCTCACTGTTAGAAGAAGGTGCATTGGTTTAAGCAGCAGCTCGTTTCTGAGAATATGGTAATTAGTCAAAGTCGTGCATTTTCTATACAATAAATACAATTGTTTATTTATTTTACATTTACATGATATGTGCGTCACAATTTCTCCCCTTTTTATTGATGGAAAATAATGGAAAAGCAAGGTGTCATTATTACCCTGCCAACACTTCTTCCATGCAACACATTTCCTCCTGGGAGGCAGACAGGCAAGGAGAGCCATGAGCATTCCCTGTCCTCTGTTTCACACTGACCTTCAAGATTTACTGCTTTAAAATGTTAATCATCATGAGTGACATTTCTTGTGTCACTAAGTGGATTGTAACAGCAGAGGAAGAAATGTTTTTTTCAACAACTTCCCCCCCGGCCAAGGAGGGGTGATTGAAGGTAGAGCAGAGGTGAGTGAGTGGCTCCTCCAGAGAGCCGTGAGGCCACACTCAGCTTCAGTCAATGAATTCTTATGAACAAGGTGGGGAGGTGAGATCAGCCTGCACTGAGCCGCAGGATGCAACTGGTCCAGCAGCATCTCACACCCTCCTGTTGGTTCAGGCTCTCAAGAGCACCAGGCAGGATGATATGACCATCCTGGAATCAGCAGCACAATGTACCAACCCAGAACTGGCACACTGTCCCCAAGTATGTAACAGGAAAGTGCACCTGACTTGAGCTGCAACAGGCAATTGAACTCAGACAATTTCAGGAAATTAAAGCATTACCCAGGAAATGTCATTAGGGGACATCAGCTATAGCAGGTAAGAGCATAATAATAAGATAGCCACCATGAAAAAGCAACTAACTTCTGATAGTACACAGTCTGAGCTCCAAACTTTTCAGGCTCCCTCAGTGATCACACACAGTATGGGACGAAAGAGAGCCATATACTTCTGGACAAGCACCTGGAATTCTGCAAGGGTCTGGCATTGGGGTAATTGAATCCCACCATTCATATCCATGTGTTTTGAAAATAGGAGAATGGGCAGGACAAAAAAGTACCACTCTGAGGGAAAAGTATCACTGAGGAAAAGTACATTACTGAATCAATGACCATTAACTAAAGAAAAGATTCACAGCAGACTGCTAATGATGAGACAAAGATTACAGCTGGATACATCTTGCTGGAAGGACATCAACTCAGAAGTAATAGTAGAGGTGGCACACACTGGATGGATGCGTAAACAGAAAGAGGGAAAGAAAATTATGAAGCTGGGGAAAAAAGATGCTCTCTAGAAAAGATTCCACTAGCATACACTTCAAGTTCTCTGAGTAAAACATAGCAGGAAGAGAGCTTCTTTCTTACCACACCTTAGCAGATCAGGGTTTCTCCCCCCTCTCCTTAAAAGCTGCCTCTATAAGGTTCGTGTTGCAAAGCTCATAGAACTTCAGGGGTTTTTAAAGGGTTATGTTCACAGGGCCAGACACATGTATTCCATTATGACTGTTGAACTTATAAAAATGTGTCATTTTGAATTGTGAAGATGAAGTATAACACAGTGAGATATGTTCAGTTTCCTAATGCCTTAAGAATATTTTGTTCACTGTATAGTTATCACACACTCATTTCTGCAAGGCATGCTGCTTCTTGTACATGTCAGCCGAAGCGACAGCAGCCCTGCTCAAAGACAGCTGATGTACCTCCTGCTGCGCTGGCAAACCGACACTCAACAAGACTTGACTTTCACTGCTAACAGGCATGGACAGTGAACTTTGCAAATGAAGCCTCACACTCAAAGGATGTGTTCAAAAAGCCCAAAGCTTCACTCCCCAAGTTGTAGTCTCTGTCCCTCAGCTTGATCCGACCAGCCCTCTCAGTCGGCCTCATTCTGTCCGGAACTTTAATTTGAATTGTGAATCATGGGAAGAAGTTAATCTATTCTTTGATGTACTGGTCATGAGATTCCTAAGAAGAGAATTTGTTGAGAAGAAATCTAAGAATTTTTTAATTTTTGACACACAAATTGTGGAATTACCACTTGATGATAACATACACACAAACAAAGGATGGTTTTTACTAGAGAAAATACACTTCCTCTTTTTCAGCCAGTGTATTGGGGTTCACAGTTCTAATCTATGCATTCGAGATAGGGGTGATACCGCTCTTCACTGTTTTTCAGGCTGACAAAGTCTACATTTGGAAGAAAGCAAACATTTAATCTGTCATAAAAAGTAAAGCAGGAGTACAGGAACTGCTGCACCACAAATTCCTGGGATTTTGAAAGGAACTACAATAGAATAGTGCTGATTGTAGCATAATCTCTTTCCTTAAAGGCAAGATGCAAAATACTTGAAGATTCTCTACCTTTACAATTGCTCTAACTAATAAAATCTAATCTAGTAACTGTAAATTATAACTCACTTCCTGTACCAGATACCTTGGATTGCTTAGATTTATATGACACCAAAAATTTCCGTATTTTGTCTACTGTAATTGTGTTGTCTCACAACTGTCAAATTCCTGAATTTTTCCTGCAGATTTTTTACTGTTTTAAGTGACAGGATTTCACCTATTTTCTCAACACATCATGCTATCTATAGTCATAGTTTTGTACAGCTATGGATTAAGAATATTTTGCCTCTCTCCAGCTCAGTCAATGAACACTAAAAGCTCCTGCAACAAGACAGGAAAGCAACAATATCCCTTCTCATAATCAATTTTTTCAGGTTTACAGGCCTCCAAATCTAAAGGCCAGATGAAGTTTCAAACAAACCCAGGAAAGCTTATATCGTCATACAAGCAGATATCTTTTCCAGACTATTGTTATGATTCAGAGTTAACAATTCAGCCCATGCCTGTGTTCTAGTGCTGTTAACAAACAATCCAGTTCAGGATTGCCCTTTATTTTTGCTGACTGAAGGCTGATGTAGAACAAGTGCTTAAAACCAAACTATTGCTGTTATTTGGTAAATCTGAAACTGACAGTTCCCTTGACAGTATCATCACGTCCGTATGTATTTCAGATGCAAACACCAGCTCGGAAAACAAAGTCCATCTCTGGCAATGTGGAGTCGTAGGCAAAAATATTAAACGGATCATTAAATCTTGAAAATGGAATCCAAATATCCAGACTAAGGAAGAAATTATCAAGTCAGTTGTAAATGAACCCAATTAATAAGCTTCACATTACAAGGATTTCACATTACTGCATTCCTCTACAAATGAAAGCATTTCATACATCAGGCATGCTATATCATGCTATATATGGAGCTGCTTAAATCCAGAGTCAATGAATGCACAAAAATGGGAAGCACAATGATCTTGGAACCCGTTCCCTTAACTTTTGAGATGGGGTAGCTCTTCCATATGGAATAGCTCCACCAAACCAGGTAAGCTCTTTAGCCTACTATGCATTTCCTTCCCAGTCTGACAGGAGCAGAAGCAGATATTTCAGCACCACCATAAGGCGATAGAACAGAAAGATGAAAGCTGGCCAGTCTTACCTACAGACAACTTTCTACTCTGGCTGAATCCCATCTGATTTCTTCAGCTATCGCCATATACAACACGTGCATGAAGATCAGCTAATCACTACCTTGCAGAACACAGAATAAATTCGGCTTTTCTTTGTTAAGTAAAATTCTACATTACAACTCATAGCTATCAGTTTACTGCATGTTATTAAAATCTAGGAGCCACAGATTACTAACTCTGTCAAAAACAATAACCTGCATTTTTACTACAATACTGCAAATCTGAAGGGATAATACCATAGACAAATTATAAAACATTTCCAAATATTTTTAATGCATTTGAAAATATAAATAGTACAGTATTGTTACATGAACACTCAAAATATGAAAATACAGAGAAAGCAATGCAGAATTTCTTCTTTCCCAGCAGACGAAAGGACAGACTAATTAGACAGAGCTGTGTCAGTCTGCTGGTCTACAGTGTTTCATTCAGCCACAGATAGGTGAAGTCGTCTCACTATGTATGGATCTCTACATGGGAAAAAAACCCCTGCAGTTAAGAAAATGACTGGCTAATAATGTATTTAAAACCCCACCTGACATGATAAATGAAAGAGAATAAATGTATACAACAAGTGAAACTTCCAGGGAACAGGGGGAGACTTCAACACTTGTGCTGACAGTGCCTTTCCTGTCAGTGGCCTGTCTTTCTTGCAGGCAGCTGTCAATCACAGCCCATGCCTCTCTCCCAGAGGAGTTCATTGTGCCTGCAGACAGTTGTGGAATAACTGCTCCTGGGCGTCAGAGCGGCAGATGGAGTGTATCTGTCAATCATTGTCACTAATTATTAACTTCTGTCACTCAGAGCAAGGCAACACATCTCTGCCTGATCCTCTGTGATTTGATCTGCTACGCCACCTCAGAGACAGACAGTTCAACCTTTCATTATGTGTCATACACACCGCTCTGCTGGGTCAGCCCTCCTGACTCAGGGCTCCGGCAGGATTCTATTTTAGCCACTGAACATTACAGGGAGAAGCTGCAGTGAAGGACACACTCTGCCTTCAAATGCAGCGGTCACTCATTTTCTGTAAACATTTCAAAGCTACAGGAGCACAGAAATACGAGTCTCCTAAATTTTCACAAGGGGAAAAAAACCATCTGAATATAAGCCACGCAACCCGCATTTTCACAGGATAAGCTACCCCTTGCAATTTACTAAAGTGTCGATTATCTTATCTCAAAAGACTAATCCTGTAAAGAGGCAACTTTTAGTGGCAATTACATATTCACAACAGCTAGTAAGGTTAAGGAGGGGCAGGCCAGACACTAAGAACCAAGTCTTCCTTTTTCATTGGTCCCAAAAATTTCTATTATAATCAATGATTTCTAGTTGATCTCATGTTTGTCTGCATGCACTATCTCGGAATTAAAATTAATGCAAAATTAATATTAAAATGCCAGCCAACAACATTGGCCATGCTCAGTAAAAGAAAAGCATCAATAACTGAAATGAGAAGCATTTCATATAACTGAAGGAGAAGCATTGTCTGTCTTTTTTTACATTTTCAAGTATGCACTGGATATACCTCTGGAAATTCTTCTAGGTCTAACCCAGTGATCCTGCGGTCTATCAGTTACATTTTTATATAGAGTTCACGGTATAAAAGAAATTGTAACGCATTCAGTACTTAAAATTTCATTAATCCAAGAGGCTCCTGACACTTCTTATAAAAGCAGAAAACATCAATATTTTTCTTCAAGCATCTCTGTGTCTTATGCACAGACCTATTTAAATAAACACACCTCTCTGCCAGTTCAACTCCTCTCTCCCTCCATTTTTAATAGTTTCAGCAAAATCAAGAACGATGACGAGACTTGTTCAGGCAAGAAAAGTGGTGTGCATTTTTAACAAAGTACCACTGCTATATTCTATTTTGTTGTATTCTAATACAATGTAAAAATGTGGATATCAAAAAGGGATTCAAGACACAGATACAGATTAGGGGACAAGATCTTGGTAAAGAATGCTTCCAAGAAAGACTTACTGAAGCACTCTGATTTAAGCTTCCATTGTGATGTTGTGAAAAAATGGATGAAAGCAATGAGTGGGTGCTTCTCTCCCTTTCAACAACAAAAAACATTAAGCAAAGAAAAAAAAATTAGACTTCTTTACAGATTTGCTTTTAAACACTCCTTGCTGTTCCGAGAACTCTGTTCAAGATCCTTACCCTCGACCTTCAGTATGCTTTCAATTCAAACACAAAGCACATTTCAAATTGGTAACCAAAAGCATAACAAGGAAAACAGAGCTGAGAAGGAGAACCATCATCGCAAATTGCACAGCAAACTGATACTCCAAATTTATTTCCTCCCACGTAGCCATTGCAGAGAACATGCATTTATCATTAGGACAAGGATTTCTGATAATGTACAGTTTTCACTGGAAAATATGAACAAAAAGACCAAGACTGTTTCTCCAGACCCTGACCATGTGCTGTCATTACAGCTCAAAGAACACTCTGTTTCCTTTCATAACCTTTGACAACAAGAATCACTAACAGAATTTTAGCTGAAGAAACTTTTATAAAATATTACAAATCAAAGAAATTACATTAACGCATTTGAACCTCTAAGTGTAACACAGTGGAAAACACAATATTTCTTTATTATATCAGCTGTCTGGTCATATATAAATCATCTATAACTAAACCCAAAAGTATTGAGAAGACTATTTATCCAGAATTATCTGAGGGCTGAAAATGAAAAACCACTAATAAGCATTACAATGTATTGCAAACTTTAAACAATGTGATTAAGGAAACTTTTGCAATAATAAGAAGTGTAACTGATTCTATTTCACTTTGCTAACAAAATTCCTCTGGGATTTCTTACTCTGTTATATAATAACTAAACTGGAATATTATGTTAAACAATCCTCACTTTCTACCTGTATTCCATGTATATTTAAAATTAAGAAATAATGTTCTTTTAGCATATTTCCCTTCACTAAAGCATTTATATTTTCACTTAAAATATTTGCCTGAAGCAATAAAAAGAGCAGAAGGAAAGTCAAACCCCCTAACTAATGCTTTGGCCATTTAGGTGCTTAAGACATGCACTGTAAACACATTCAAACTGTCTTTTATAAGTTTATTTTTAAGAGATGAAACAAGGAATTCTGGAGAAAGACTGAGTAGAAAATTCAGTAAGGAAATACAGTGAAGAGATGGTAGAAAATAGTGCATTTACCATATCTCCTGCTGTGAGAAGCCAGCAGCAAAACAAACAACAAAATAAACACAGAAAAGCCTGCAGTGTAAACCTTCACAAAAAACCATCTGAAACAACTGAAACAATCAGGAACAGAAAATGAGCATAAGGCAGACAATTTTTAGACCTAGGCTAATATTATATGTAATTCCCGTGCTGTCACTGGAGAGCAGCAACAGCACCATTCTAGCAATGCCTTTCCTAGGCTGATAGGAAAACATCATTCCAATGTGGAAAATTAACATCCTGCCCTGTCCAAGCCAGAGAAACAATTTACAAAACAAAACGTCAGATTTGCAGCAGTTCTAGAAGGACATTTTCTTATTCCCCGGAGAACTGAGGCTGATAATAACAAAAAAAAGTTTTATTATTGCAACAACAACAACATTTCATACAGAATAAGCTGGGATGCTTTGTGCCCTCACAGAGATGCATGGAACCCAAGAGTCTGAACGTTTGATTTTGAATGTGTCTGTCAGGAAACAAACGCGAGCCTTCAGCAGCCTGATTAGTTCCACAGTCACTCCAACGAGCTATCAGCTTCCCAGCGTGAACTTCTCCTGCATCACTGCTCTGAGCCTCTAGGCAAAGGATTCCAATAATGAGTCACAGTGCCAGGACTGAGGCCACACTTCTGCTCTGGTGAGCTGCTTGCTGAGAGGGGCTGCACACTCCCTCATTATAATTTTACAGCTTTCTTTTCTCCTTTTTTCTCTTTTTCTGTTCCTTTTTATTTGATGTTTTTTATTCCTTTTCCTTCCTCCACATGTTTGGTGCATTGTAGTGAGAGGACTTAGTGCTACCACCAGGACAGAAGCCACGTGCTCACTTTTAATAACCTTCTGGTGTGAGGTAGTCATAAAACTTAAGACAAGGGGGAGTATTATGTGGAAGAATGAGTTAAGATACAGTCTTCTACATATTCTCATAAATAGACACTATTACAGCCTAGATGTAGATGTAGACATCCTCCTTCCAATCAACAAAGGTTAAAACCTCTGTTACTTTACACACTTCTCTTCTGTTAATGGTATTATGCAGAATTAAAAATAAACCATACACAGGTAACTCCTTTAGCTGCACCTTAGCAGCTAGGAAAAGAAAAAGATCTTTTTAACTCCTTGCCTATTCACTTATACATTGTTGGAAAGGCTGATTCCTTTAGAATTTGATGCTACTTAAACAAAAATGTAGTTATATAAGTTGTATCTTACACACACACACAGAGTGGTGCCAATCTGCCATTTACTAATGGTCTGGCAGCACCAAATTCAACTAATAAAAATTTCTGGACAAAGTTGCCACCACACTTAAAATTTTTCATGTCATTATGCCACTCTAATCAAATGCCCCACTGTTTTGGGACATACCTAGATTACATGCAGTGTCATGTGGTGATGCTACTCTTTTTACTTGTTCATTCTTCATGTATTTAGAAACCTCTTATTTTTTGTTCTTTGCATAAGGTCTAGATCTCCTTAAATGCTAGCAAGCCTTATATGTACTTACTTTTCTACAGAGGAAACATGACAGTAAAGTATGAAATATTTAGAATATGCACGTACAGTTCTGACTGAATGAATGCTAAAAAGAAACAGGGAAATGTAGAAGTGGACACAGCACTCCAGGGCTGAGCAGAGGGGCAGGATCTGCTAGCAATGCTTTTCCCAAGGTCATCCAGGACACCACTGGCCTTCCTGGGCCCCAGGGCCCACTGCTGGCTCGCCTTGTTGTTCACCAGGACCACCAGGTCCTTCTCCACAGAGCTGCCCTCCAGCAGGACACACCCAGCCCACACTTGTGCATGGGGTTATTCCTCCTCCCAGGTGCACGATTCTACATTTGCCTGTTGCATGCAGGAGAGGCAGATTATTCAGCCACTTCTAACCAAAGTGACTGTCAGACTGTGCTAAGCATCACTTACAGAAACTGCCATCTTTCTTCATGACAGCAGGATGCTTAATAATCTTAAGATCTCCCCTTCAGAAGCATTAACTTATTAGAGTCTTTTCCAGAAAGCAATTATTTTAATCAATGCTAAATCATGTAAGTTATTATCCCTTATCATTTGTCTTTAACAGCAATTGCAGTTAAGAAGCACCCCAAGATCAGGGCTGCAGTCAGACGGAGGGCACTTCCCATCCAATGTGACACTTACCGAGAAATTTTCAATATGTAGTTCAGAAGCAGACAAAAATATATATGTAAAGACATTTAAAAACAAAAGAAACACTGTAAAAATGAGATGTCTTCATCACAATTCAGAAAACTCATCAGCGAGTCCTTCTGCCTCTCTGTACTTAAACACAGCAAACAACAAGGTTCTGTTCGAAGCGGATTTGCTTCTAAGTAATGATGTCAATGGAATAGCAGACATTGACTTGCTCATTCCTATGTTAAGCAGCTGTATCTAGCAAAATAAATTAAGGACTTCAAGAAACAAAAAATTTCGTTTTATTAACAAGGAAGACCTGAAAACCTCGGGAAGTTTTCACTCCACACCACTGATGGGTGATTTATGAAGATGTGGTTTTATTAAGCTATTGTTCAGCAATTACAGTATCATTTACATAACTTTCCCTGTATTACAAATTAGCAGAGTTTTAATATAATGCAAAGTTTACTAGGAAATACTTGAAATTCTCTGAAACAAGTTAGTACTCACCCTCCTCCTGCCCAGCAGCAGAAGATACATCAGCTCACAGTTGTTCACAGCAGGTTTTCAATGCTACAATCACATATCAGCATTTTTGCTCCTAAATGTTACACGACAAATGTGCAATCGTAAAAACTGTGACTAATTAAATAAACTTTGTCTCTTACAGCTCCATCAGGCTCTGTGTAACAGATTATTTCAAAGAGAACAAGACAGCCATCTAGAGGGCAACAAAAATAAACTTCGAATCACAAGGGAACACTGAATAACCCAATTCAGTCCCTGTATATTCTTTTAGTGACACAAAACCAGGGAATTAACATCAAAGTAGCTTATATCCAATATAAGTTATATTGCTTCACTTCACAGCAGGTTTTTAAACTCAGCTGTTAAATGATGGAATATTAATCTATTCATCTGCGAAGCAATGAAATTTGACCTTTTAAAAGACAGATCTTAAACTATTTCTTGTTTCAGTAACATTTTTTTTCATTATTGCTATATATTGCTATAAATTCTTTAATATTTCACTGCAGATACAACCATCTGGAAGGCAAACCACAAACCCAAAACGTTAAATTTCACAGGGTTGATGACTGCACTGCCCTTTAATTGTCAAGGTCTTGCTGCAGGGTCTCTGCCTTTGAGGGAGTCAACAGCTCCTCCCAATTTAGTGTCATGAGCAAACTTAATTAGTGTCCGTGCAAATCCTGCACCCAACTTGTTTATACAGACGATGTAAGAGAATTTTACCAAATGTAAGTTGACCCAAATAATGTTCCTGCACTCAGGAAAGGCTTCTGTAGATCTTCCTAATGGATGTTTCTCCTGCTACCGGTTTCCAGGAGTGTGAGGGCAGAAACCACTGCTGGGAAGGCGAAGCACAGCACGAACAGGGAAGGAAGTGACACCATGGCCGTAAGAACAGCAGCAGAGTCAATGGAAATGTAATGCAAGATGAAAATAAAATGCTTTATTTGGGATACAGCAAAAGAAAAACTACAGACATCTCTGACTGCGTTCGAGTGAGACCGACTTGAGACCGAAAGGGAAGATGACTGCAAAAGAAACCTTTTTAGGTCGTCTGCCAGACCTGTTACCAGAGCGCCGTCTGCTGCGAGCGGTGCTCAAAGCTCAAACCCAAGGCAACGCCAGTCCTTCTGTCCCTCAGAAAAGCCCGCACACACACAGGCCGGCAGCTCCCAAATGCCATCACATCGATCACGCCCCGGACCAGACCGTTGGCAGCCTCTGGCACCTCGGGCCGTGCCAGGACAGCACCGCACTCCGCCAGAAGCTCCCTCAGGTGATGCTCTCGCCGGCTGCACCCGCCCCGTGCCCCGGGCACAGGCCACGCTCCGGGCCGGCCGACACTTCGGGCTCCGCCGTGGGCACCTCGGCGGCAGGTGTTGGCTAACCCCAACCGCAACCACAACCCCAACTCTAACCTCAACCCTAACCCCAACCCTAACCCTAACCCTAACCCTAACCCCAACCCCAACCCCAACCCTAACCATAACCCCAACCCCAACCCCGTGGATGGATTCCGCTCTGTGCACCCCTGCGCTGCCAGCTGCTGTCTGGGAGACACGGAGCGAGGGGGTCAGTAAGGAGGGACTTTTGGGGAGGTCTGAGGAGGGGAGGAAAGACCGCTCTGTCTTCAAGCCAAAAGATGGGCGGATTGAGCTCTTGGGGACGGCGGAAAAATACTCTTCACTCTGCCTCTTCTTCCCAGACGTGACCTTTCCCTCCATCCCTCTCTTGGGCTACAGCTGGCGTGATTGGCAACGGGAAACTCGGCCAGAGATCAGCAACCCCCGGTGCCAGGCAACAAAGCTTTGAAAGGTACCTTGCAAGGCATCGCTTTATTCTTCAACAGGAAGAATTTTCATTCCTTTTCCCAGTAGGCAGGCCACCATTTCCCCTTTGCACTCCCCTGTCTGCATTGTTTTTCTCCTTAGAAGCACGTCCTCGGTTGTGCGCAAAAAAGACCACAGAATATCTGTACAACTACAGGTTCAGAAGAGAAAAAAAAGGCAGAAAGGTGAAGCAGTAGCTGATAGCTTCCTTAACAGTTTCAGCTCTTTTATTAGAGATTGTGATACTGCCTTCCCTTATCTCAAATAGGATCTCTCCCTGCCGCAGGTCAGCACTAGGGAGAAGATAAACCCTAATTTTTATCCTTTCTCCTCCCTGGCACCAGCAGCTAAAAACTGCCTCACTAAAGCAGCAACGGGTTAGTAACCCTCAAATGGCAGCATCTGAGTTAGTTAGGAAGACTAGTTCTAGCAAATTAAAGAAATACTGTGCTCCTTACTAGAGACAAACTTAACATTTAAAGCTAATACTGGGCAGGTAATCGTGAAAATTTTAGTGTTCTCTAGTGAGATACTGCCATTAACCTTTAGTAGATGCAACTATTCCAGAGTAAGGTAATTGTGACAAAAAAACCAACCAAAACCTATACCACCAAACTGAAACACAGAAAGCCATGCACTGCAGAAGAATTTCAGAACACAGTCTAAGGCTCACCATCAATGAAAAGGATACACCACTCGATCATTTATATGCCTTTACAGTCGAGAGTCATCTGAAAATTGAGTATTCAGTTTGGAGTCAGATTTAAAATGAAAGTTAAGGCTGATTAAAATTCTAAAGCCTCACATGGGAATGTGGTATTTAACTTTTTTTAATACACCATAAAGATAACACGGCTTTTAAAAATTTGCTTAGCCATATAGGCCTTTATAGACCTTGGTCTATAGACAAGCAGAAACAATAGTGTTACAGGTTGACTTTTTTCCATTTTATTAGCACAAAGTCCTGTCGTGGGTGAAAAGAGAACATACACAGGTACTTAGACCATGTAAAACTCACTGCACAAATGGGAATTATTTCTTTCTTCCTGTGATCTTGCCAACTACTTCTCCTCTTACTTTTAGTATTAGAACGCTCTGATAGTGCTTGCAAACTACAAACCCCAATTTTACAGGTGTGCAGCACTTCCTTTAAAAAACCTCTGCAGTTCCATTACCAAAAAGGGGCTCATCCTATGTTTAAGAGAACTGACCTAGAGCACTTGAATTTGTCTCCTCCTGTAAAAAAAACATTTATTCAGTATGTGCATACATCCTGATATTAATTCATGTATATTAATTTTTACACAGGTCAATTGAAAGTTCATTCTCTAAGCACAGAGGCAATCCCATGGTTATTTCTGACCATGTAAATACACCAGTTGCAGAGATTGGTTACAGTTAGTTCTTCTTGCAAAACCTTTTATAGTGGTACTTGTATAGTCAGTCCAGTGGCTTTGCAACACCTATACACACACAGGGACAGGTAAAGAGAGCCAAGATCGGTAGGGGCCAGTGGCTGAGCCTACTGCACAGCAAGCTGATGTATAGAATGACATCTATGGGAGTAATACCAATAAATTAAAGTAGAAGAATTCAGTTATACTGCCCATAGTATGAAAGTCAGCATTCACAAAACCTGAAAAAACACTGTTCTAGTCAGATTGCCTGGCAACGAACAAGAAGGTGTTTGTCATAGTAGAGAATCAATGTACTCTCAAAGTCCAGTATTATTAGTAGGTTATGGCACACTGATACTTAACGGCCATGCTCAGACATCTTCCTAGAAATGATCTTGATTAT
Source organism: Pitta sordida (assembly GCA_013390025.1). Lineage (NCBI taxonomy): Eukaryota > Metazoa > Chordata > Aves > Passeriformes > Pittidae > Pitta > Pitta sordida. Next base: position 37,316 of record WEKX01008340.1, on the reverse strand, counting down.
CAGTCAGAGTGAAGAGAGATCCATCAACAAAAGCCAGTAACTGTCATTTCTTTGCTTGGGAATAGCTGAGAGTGGTTGCTTTATTTCAACAGATGGCAGACATTTCAGTTCAGTTAGCCATGCAGTTGTTTCATGAATAGGATTAATCACACAGATTTATGGTATCCGTATTTTTGCAAAAGAGAGCAGGTAGTTTATTTCTGTTTTTAGTCCTTCCCTTCTGTCAAAGGGGACATACCAAGAAGTGTGGTTTGAAAGCGAAGTATCATGGTCTCTTAAACTGAAGCCCCAGGTCCATTCTCTAAGCAAACATATAATCACTAGAACAGAGTTGTACCTTGCATCTACTTAACAAGCACAGAATTCATGAGAATATTATGAACACACCAGCAAGAGTAAGAACTACTTAATGGAATGATTTGTGAGACCAGCCTCAGCAAGCAAAAAGCCTCTGTTTTACAAGCCTGAATAACACCTTTTTTTTTCATGACAAAAGGGTAAACTGGAGCAAAAGTGGATATTCTACAGATTAATTTAAAAAAAATATAATGAAAACAAGTTGAGCAAGTGATTATTCAGTGTTTTCACAAAAACTCAAACTTGTAAGTTCTAACCAGGCAGTCAGTCAGAGACAGACTGTTAGAAAGACTCCAAACTGAAAAACTACTGCTTTTGCAATACAGCTGGTTTTAACCAGCATTCTAACTCCACTGGCCTCAAGGAATTTTTACAGTAGTTTCAGTTGTCCAACATGAGTTACAAGCTGCTGTTGCACTATTAGGACCACTCTTCTCCCCTGAAACATACTTCAGGCTTTCAGACTACTCTTCTCTTGTTCCACAAAGCTTTGGAGTGAAGAGCTGACAAGTCTGTCCAAGGTCATTAGCTCTCCACTAGACTGCATTCCTAGGTGTGCCATTGTGAGTCACTGCTTTCGTATTTGAGGTGCTTGATTGATGGTTGCAGATTCTGTGGGAGGCAACACCTACTTCAAAGACTTCGTGAATGGCTTTGCGGAAGCAATGAAAATTGTAGTCTATCAAACCTGCCAAGAAGGAGGGGGAAGGGAGAGGAAGAGCTGTGTTCAGTTTGGCATATTTACATATACAGAGCTTCAAAATCCATATAAAATGTTACATTTAACCAACAGGTATTTTGCTACTTATTTTGGTATGAACTTGGACTCAGAAGATCTAACAAAGTTTTGCTGATGCTGGTATTCATTTAGACTGCCTCAGTTTTTTGGGGGAAAAAAAAAAAAAAAAAAAGGTACCAATTTCAAATGCAATGTGTATATTCATAATTAACCACTAGGTAAGGGGACCATTACTCCATTCTATTGACTCCAGTAGAGCAGATGGTAGTGGTAGGGGTCACATTATCTACACAAGTAATTTCATCAAAAGGACAGCGATTAAATAAGACTTCGTTATTCCTATTTCTAAGAAATAAGAAAATTCCTCCCAGAAGAGATTACACGAATTTAGTGACACAAAAATCAAGGTGACTTGTAAAGTCATGTCATTACCTTACAGTTGATAAAAAAATTTAGATAAAAGCCCGTCAAAGGTGGGGAAGTCCTTACCTTTGCGCTCAAAACTCTCTTCTCTAAGAATGCAAACTAATGCCAAAAATTTTGTTACTTCCTTTAAGTACAGGACTGTTGTGTTATTGAGCTTGATAATTGCCATTGACTCTTTATCATAAGCACTTCCTGTGCCATCTTCTTTTAACCTAAAAAAGAACAAGTTAACGGAAGGCATAATCTAATAGACATGCATATGTAACTTCAAGACAAATACCTGTTAATTGCAGTTAGAAGAATATTACCCATACTGAACGGTTGAACAAGAGGAGAACCTGCAATGCAGGTCTGAATACTATTGTTGAGTAAGACCATTATCACACCTTCAGTTTCTCAGGAAAGCGAGACCTAGACAAAGTAGAGGCCTTCAGTAGATCCTGTCTGTCCTAGAAGAGCAGTTCAGGGCAAGCTATCAGCATGCATTCTTTTGCTGTCAATGGTGGGCATCTCAGCAAAATTAATTTTGGAAAATTAATACAAAGGCTTCTTTAGTGAGCAAGCTCCACTTAAGAGCCATGGCATGCTATTAACCCCAACAAAATACACCAGTATCCATTTTACATGAAATACAACTTCTACAAATGTCACACAGCGGCCTAGGGCCATGAGTGGAGGGAAACAAACCCAGCATAAATGTTCGCTCCAGCTGCCAAATCATTTGGCTTTATTCTAGTTACTCACAGAACCAATGTGCTCTAAAGACGAATCTGTAGCATCTTGCTGCATGACAAAGCCAGCACCACTTGCACAGGTTGCAACCTGTTCTACAAATTTGAGGACTTTTTTTTTTTCCTAAGAGTATTCATCACTTACCCATATATACAGGAAACATCTATCACTACATCAATCATGTCACAGCACAACTCATAGGACTGCATGTCCACAGGGGAACTGTCTGTTGCAATGTAGATTTTGCTGACTACATCGAAGAGAAAAGCTTTTTCAATGCCTGAATTCTTCAGAAAGAGAAAAAATTTGGATCAGTTTTTAAAATAACTGCATTTTTAAAATCTCAAGCAGAATTCATGACTTTCACATTCTTAATAGCAGGAAATGATTCAAACATAAGCAATTTAGAGGCTTCAGACAGACTGAAGATTTAGAGCATATAGCTTATAAATACAATACTCTTGTTCCCATTGTACATATCAACATCACATAGTTGACAAAAACAAAACTGGGGACTCTGTTGTAACCACTTTTAGTTTATTATTTAACAGATCATAATTAAGGTTACATTTTACTACACTTCCAGAACCCACATTCAGCAGTTTACCTCTTCTGTAGCTCTATTAACTCCAAGAGAGCCATACATTCACATCCACCTAACGGACTGGGCTCAGAGATGAGATATTTCATAGCAGGATGCTGACACTTCAGTTTTACGCTTGTAGTGTATTGGCAGTTCAGGTTCTGTGTGATGCAGTTGCCATGTAGTTAAACATGGAGAGCAACTAAGTCAGCTTCTGAACTTAAAAATCCATGAAAAGTACCACAAAATAGCAGTTACGGGTATGGAAAAGCACCGAGCTATTTGTAGCTGAGTACTTTGGCAAAGTGCATATGCTCATACTAAGTTCAGAAGCCCTCTGTGGTTCACCAGATTACCACATACACACTACTGGCAAAGATTTCTTTTCTATTTATGCACCAGAAGCATTCCTTATCTCTTCTTCCTAGCTAGTCTCAATACACTCTCAGGATCACACTCCATGCCCTCACGGCACTGAGCAGGGTGAGCACGCCTTTTATCCATTGGGCCAGTCCTCTTCCAAACTTAGCAAACAAACATTATATGGTAGCACGACGTGACATGTCTAAGCACAGAGCTCCTCTCAGTCAGAACTACTTTTTTCTGTGTTGTTCACATCCCTACAACAGCCTCAGAGACATAATTAAATGAGACACTCTTGTCTCAAGGGTGATATTTTATTTAATTTAAAGTATACAGCAGCACATTTCTATGTCACAAATTCTATAAGAAATGCCAACACTAAAATAATAAGGGCAAAAGGCCTTATGAAACAGACAGTTTAGCTCAAGGCCAAGTTCACATTATCAGGTAAGTTTCTTGCTAGTACAGCTACATTTGACCAGTAATTGCCTTAGCAGACTAATCAGTATATCCTGCTGGCCGGAAAACTTCCCTATCAACTGTTAGAACCAGTCAAACTACGCTTTGTCAACATTTAGAGAAACGCCACAAAAGCACACACCAGAACAGTTTAGCTCACAGGCCTCTAATGCAGACATCCAGGTCATCAGAGTACACCCAGTGAGTGCCACCCAAACCTCCCAGGGGCAGGCGTAGCCACTTGTCCTTGACGGGAGGACATTCTCTACCATTCTCTGTACTTCACTCAAAGATCTGTTAGATTAACACTTACTGATATAAAGATATTAAGGAGGTTTTCCAGGGTTGGCAGTTGCGGAATGAGCTTCTGTACCACTTTACTGAAGGCTTCAAATATTGAATGGTCATAGATACTGGTCAAATAAAAGCTGAGATGAGGAGGGAGAGCAAAGGAAATTTAAAAAAAAAAAGTAAAAAGAAGATTCAGTAGCATTTCAGAATTGCAACAGAAATATTAAAGTTGCTTTCTAACGTGCAGGCCTGATGCTTTGGCTGGGATGCCTTTACATATCACAAAAATTTGTCTGGCCACTGCACACAGACCCTAATTTCTGAGTGGTGAGAGTAACCATGAAACAGATTTTCCCCATTGCTGAGAGATGGGATACCAAGGTTAAAAATTTGAACATTTGTTCACAGCACCATTTGTCTACAGAATGCTTATCACAAAGGCATAAAAACGGTTAATTTGATTTCTTCAGGTCCTCTTCCTGGTCTTCCACTTTGTTCACACTAACATCAAGAGATACTGGCTCCAAATGAATCAGACCAGCAGTAAACCCAGAGAAAAGGTAGCTTCTTTTAAAAGTGGCTGTAGAAGATATATCTTAGAAGTGAGCCAAATATCAAGTATGAGACTAAGCTTTTAAAACCCATCACACTGAAAAGTCGGTACTAGAAGTCAGAGACCTTCCCCTCTCCTTTCCCTGCCCCTCCAGGACACATGCACAAATTTGGCCTATTTTTCTGAATGAGAAGGACCTTGAATTATCACCGGGTTTATGAATACATTTGTTGATTGGAATCTGATACAGTAGCCTTATTTTTGTCAGCCTAATGGCTGAGGCTTGTCCATAAATTCAGTGGTGTATTTCATTAACAAGAGTTTGTTAAATGATAAAAACCTAACCAGACCTTGCACATCCAAAAGCAGTTAATCAGTGTGCATATCAGCTACAACACAGTCACATATGCAAGACTAACTCACCTAAGGTGAAGTTTTTCAAGCCCAGCATCTGTAAGATCATCATTAGCCCTCTGATGAATATCCCTCTGAGTCTCTATTTTATGGTCATCTGATAAACCATCAACTTTATGAATAAAAACTTCAAAGTTCATTTCCGGGTTGACCTTGTATGCTTTTGAAACTGTAATGTGGAGTCTTGTTAAAGCTTCCATGTAGTCATCCTGTAAATCAGTTTTGGCAGGCATGAATGATAAAGCTTTCTGATAACTGTTCCATTCTGTATGAGGACAAAATATTTCCGTGCAAGAATTTCATTTCACTTCTATAACTAAATAGAAGTCTGGGAGGAGAGAGTACCTTGAAGTATCAGAAATCAAAGCAGCTTAGATCCTTTTATGTCAGTTAAGTTTCATTGGCTACACAAGGCTCAGCTACACAAAAACTAAAGAGCAAAAGGCATGTTACATTTCAGCTCCAGCAAAAGGCAGCAGTGATCTCCAAGATGGTCCTAATAACCAGGTTACATATATATAACCTGGTTTTAGTTATATATATATATATGTATACCCAGTGGTACCAGTATTAGAAACTGAGGTCAGAAGTGTGCTGTTATTAACTGAATTCCAGAGCAGAAGGGATAATTCAGATCATCTAGTACAGCACGTTCTCACTATGGTAGTGGATAAATTCAGGTACCAGCCCCTTTCCACTCTCTCCACCAGTAGCATGTTACAAGTTACTTCACAAAAATAAAACCACACGCCAAAAGTCAGGTTGCCTAATGCATCCCTTCATACATAGCAGATATTTTATGAAACATCTAAAAATACAAATTACTAGCTTCTCGACCATTCCTCTTGCACAAACAGAAAAATAAAACTTCCTTGCGATTCTTAGTGATTTGTATTTACCTGGGCATCAATAACATATATTAGAGCACCTGTTCCCCTGAAGATCATCTCATAATCAAAAGTTGGATCAAAAAAGTCCATCTGTCCAGGAAAATCCCATATTTGGAAATTCACAAAGGAACTGTTGGAAATATCATCTTTGTAGATTTTGTTGGTACTTTCCAAGAACAGAGTCTCATTGGGAGACATTTTGTGAAACACCACCTGTTGAAAGAACACAAATAATAGTCTAGACTTTATTAGCAGAAATGGGTGAAAGTTTTGTGTCTTGAATGTTATGAATACATTTATCCATTCTAAAGTCTACGGATTCCTTTTGGTAAATAAATAGCTTCCTGCACCAGCTAAGGAAGTTATCTACCCCCGACCAGAACCAAGCAACAGAACATAGTTAAACATTTTCACAAGTTCAAATGACATTACCAGCTAAAGACACAGACATCTCACTTACTCTTCCTTCCTTGCAAGTGTAGCACATTGTTTTCAAATTCTGTTATATTCAGATCTGGTATAAAGCCACTCTGTTAATTAAGCAACTGTAAGCTTTTAAGATTGTTTCCTTTCCAGTTTTAGAAATTCTTGAAGGAAGCTTTGCTTTTAGCCTGGTGTCAAGTGTTACAACACAACGTAATCAGGTTCCTAATCTACAACAGAAATGTACGAAATTAACATCCCAGTTTTAGAGATGTGAATAGCCAGGTACTTTGCAATCTATTAACAACTGGTTATGTTTGCTGATCCTCTCCTTTTAAGAAAAGAATCACAAAATGGATAAGGTTGGAAGGGAACACATTTGGGTCATCTGGTCCAACCTCCCTTTTCAAGCAGGGTCAGACCAGAGCACATTGCACAGGATTGTGTCCAGACAGTTCTTGAGTAACTCTAGTGAGGGAGATGCCACAAACTCTCTGGGCAGTCACTTGAACAGCAAAGAACTACTTCCTCATATGCAGGTGGAACTTCTGTGAAATTTCCCTAAAGAAACGACAAAAGATTTCACACTAGTTGGTAAACAGTTTAGCTGCAGGATGAAAAANGTAAGATCATCATTAGCCCTCTGATGAATATCCCTCTGAGTCTCTATTTTATGGTCATCTGATAAACCATCAACTTTATGAATAAAAACTTCAAAGTTCATTTCCGGGTTGACCTTGTATGCTTTTGAAACTGTAATGTGGAGTCTTGTTAAAGCTTCCATGTAGTCATCCTGTAAATCAGTTTTGGCAGGCATGAATGATAAAGCTTTCTGATAACTGTTCCATTCTGTATGAGGACAAAATATTTCCGTGCAAGAATTTCATTTCACTTCTATAACTAAATAGAAGTCTGGGAGGAGAGAGTACCTTGAAGTATCAGAAATCAAAGCAGCTTAGATCCTTTTATGTCAGTTAAGTTTCATTGGCTACACAAGGCTCAGCTACACAAAAACTAAAGAGCAAAAGGCATGTTACATTTCAGCTCCAGCAAAAGGCAGCAGTGATCTCCAAGATGGTCCTAATAACCAGGTTACATATATATAACCTGGTTTTAGTTATATATATATATATGTATACCCAGTGGTACCAGTATTAGAAACTGAGGTCAGAAGTGTGCTGTTATTAACTGAATTCCAGAGCAGAAGGGATAATTCAGATCATCTAGTACAGCACGTTCTCACTATGGTAGTGGATAAATTCAGGTACCAGCCCCTTTCCACTCTCTCCACCAGTAGCATGTTACAAGTTACTTCACAAAAATAAAACCACACGCCAAAAGTCAGGTTGCCTAATGCATCCCTTCATACATAGCAGATATTTTATGAAACATCTAAAAATACAAATTACTAGCTTCTCGACCATTCCTCTTGCACAAACAGAAAAATAAAACTTCCTTGCGATTCTTAGTGATTTGTATTTACCTGGGCATCAATAACATATATTAGAGCACCTGTTCCCCTGAAGATCATCTCATAATCAAAAGTTGGATCAAAAAAGTCCATCTGTCCAGGAAAATCCCATATTTGGAAATTCACAAAGGAACTGTTGGAAATATCATCTTTGTAGATTTTGTTGGTACTTTCCAAGAACAGAGTCTCATTGGGAGACATTTTGTGAAACACCACCTGTTGAAAGAACACAAATAATAGTCTAGACTTTATTAGCAGAAATGGGTGAAAGTTTTGTGTCTTGAATGTTATGAATACATTTATCCATTCTAAAGTCTACGGATTCCTTTTGGTAAATAAATAGCTTCCTGCACCAGCTAAGGAAGTTATCTACCCCCGACCAGAACCAAGCAACAGAACATAGTTAAACATTTTCACAAGTTCAAATGACATTACCAGCTAAAGACACAGACATCTCACTTACTCTTCCTTCCTTGCAAGTGTAGCACATTGTTTTCAAATTCTGTTATATTCAGATCTGGTATAAAGCCACTCTGTTAATTAAGCAACTGTAAGCTTTTAAGATTGTTTCCTTTCCAGTTTTAGAAATTCTTGAAGGAAGCTTTGCTTTTAGCCTGGTGTCAAGTGTTACAACACAACGTAATCAGGTTCCTAATCTACAACAGAAATGTACGAAATTAACATCCCAGTTTTAGAGATGTGAATAGCCAGGTACTTTGCAATCTATTAACAACTGGTTATGTTTGCTGATCCTCTCCTTTTAAGAAAAGAATCACAAAATGGATAAGGTTGNCGGATTGGCCGCTACCGAGCTCCGCGCTGCCGATTGGCCCGGGGAGGCGGCGGGGCGGGACGGCCCCCGTCAGACGACCCGAGTCACCTGACGGCGCTGCCGCGCGTGAGCGGGAGAGGCGGGGCCGGCCCGGGCGGTGANAGGATTGTGTCCAGACAGTTCTTGAGTAACTCTAGTGAGGGAGATGCCACAAACTCTCTGGGCAGTCACTTGAACAGCAAAGAACTACTTCCTCATATGCAGGTGGAACTTCTGTGAAATTTCCCTAAAGAAACGACAAAAGATTTCACACTAGTTGGTAAACAGTTTAGCTGCAGGATGAAAAAAGTACTTATTGCTAGAGCTCAAGAAGTCCTACTGAGATTTTAGCCTTCCTTGTACAAAGAGAACTAGCATGTAAGTCCACAGCAAAGCAGCCTGTAGCAAAAGCAGTCTCAACAGAGAACACTCTGCTAAAGCAACTCAATTATATATGCAATATGAAAATTATTTCAAACTTCATGTGGTCAAACACTAGAACTGCAAAAAGAAAGATATTTCCAATACCAAACCATGACAAGCACTTGGTAATTTTTTCCCTAGGTGTTTCATCCAGTTGGAAAAGTCATGCATTAGAGACCGGGTGCAACAAACTGTCAAAAACCTGCAAGACAAACAGCTCCACACCCAGTACAGTTAATGGCCTGGTAGTGAGGTTCAAAGTAATACATCAGCCTAGATTTTTAATATTCACTTCCTCAGGGCAAACATTTGAGGAGGCCATGGTCTAAAAGAGATTTTAAACAGCAGGACATTTGTATGGAAAAGTAAGAACAGTTCTAGAGACATAGTGACTCCATTGCATTCTTCAGGGTTTGCAGTCCAGACAGAAGGGAGCTGATTATGGACATTTTTGAACTAGACAGATCTAACAGCAGGGACATTGTTGATGAGAAATTTCTTGATATTACAAGAATGTCTCAAATTATTGCCACAGTTAGTTTGCTCAGTGTGCTTGAGCTGTCTGAGCCCCATAGCAGCCCCCACAGTGCTGTGCTTTGCATTGGTCTTGATAACACACCAGTGTTTTGGCTCACAGCATCAGGATTGCAATGTTCCTTCCCCAGTCCAGGGCAAGATTCTGTGAAGGGCAATGACAGCCTAGTCTGCCACTGTATTTTGGAATTTCTCACTAACAGATACAGTCTGGAGACAGTTTAGAACTCACTGGTTTACTGCAGTCTATGCATTACCAAGCAGCCTGCATAAGGTGGCTAAAAGAAGCAGAACCTGCTATACTGCAATGTCCAAAAAAAAGCTTCTCTTCACAAAACCATTACAGAATCTCTGTAGGTTTTTCCCACTTGCATTTGAAGCCAGTTTGATGCCCCTAAGCCTAAAGCTTGAAAACCACACATTTCACTAGTATTATCTTTCCATAAAAATACCACCTAAAACCTTCACCGTTGGGACCACTAACATAAAATTTGCATTGAGAAACAAGGATCAGTCTTAGGCACTACACCTCTATTGCAGCTACATGCCAAATGAAAACAGCCAGTTTTGTCTTGTTTTTATTAAGTAACACTAGTGACTTCACAAAGCTACCAACAAACCTAAGGCACTGAAGCTCCTGCATTTCCTCCTTCCCGAGTGGCTCTCGTTTGCTCAGTCTAGTGCACTAACGAGAACTAAAGAGAACCAGAGGCTGTCTTTCTGCTCATACAAAAACAGTCTCTCTCAAAGCATCAAAAGGCAGAAAAACAGCTCAGGTCTTCCCAGTGGAAGCACTAAACACCACACACCTGTATGGCTCACGGCGCTTTCCCAGACGTAAGAAAACGCCTCATGAGAAGCTTCACACCAGTACCGTCACTTTTGACTTTTGAAGTGTTAAAAGTGAGGAAATACAAAGGCTACAACCTATGCTACACAACCTTCCTCTACAGGGCAGATAATAAGAGTCCGTTCCGGAAAGTGAACGTCTTTAACCAGGCGGCTTCCGTCGCTCCAGCTTCGCCCCATGGGCCCACAGCGAGAAGTGGAAACGGCCCGAGCAGCAGCACAGCAAAGGAGACACGGCTCGGCGCCGGGGAGGCAGCGCAGCAGGCGGAGGCGGGGGAGCCGCCGGCGGCCCCTCACCTTCTGGATGGAGGATTTCCCGCTGCGCCGCAGCCCCATGAGCAGGATCCGCNGGGGGAACCGGGAGAGCACGGCCCGGATAGAGCGGGGGGGAACCGGGAGAGCACGGCCCGGATACACCGGGGGGAAACCGGGCATGAGGGCAGAACTCCCCCCATTGTACTCTTACGCGTGCCACTCTAATTACAAAGACTTCCATTACCGTAATCCCTCAAATACAGCGGGGGTTGGTTCCAGAAAAATGCCACGATAAAAGAAATCTGCAAAGTAGCAGTAAATGTGGTAAAGATGCGTAAAAAAAACCCTGCAAGGTATTGAACACGTGAATGGAGAACCATGAAGTAGCAAGGGATTACTGTACTAGTAAGAATTTTGTATTGTTCAGAACTGTCTAGGTGGCATCTGGATCAACTCTCCAAGCCCCAGTTTGTGAGACAGGATCAGAGACTCAAACTGCACAGACAGGTACACCTCATGCAAATTCAAGCATAAGTTTAGCTGGTCCTGTATCTTCAACGCTGTGCTCTGCCCATCACTTAACTTTACTGGTTCATTTGTGCCCCTCTGAGCAGACGGTCAGTAGAAGCCTAACCTCAGTGCTGAGTAGCAACACAGAACAGAACTTGAAGGTCCTGCTTTAGTTTACAGTTGGGTAAACTGTAAGTGTTTTGAAAAAAGTGATACATCTATGCCGTATCACTCCATTCAGTTAAAAGAAAACCAAGAGAGAGCAGCACATCAAACAGGACCATTGACCATGATGTGAAAATCACACAAAGTTGGCAGGCACAGTTATCAAGAAGTTAATAATAACTAGAACAATTTCTTAAACACAGAAACCAAGAAAGTTGGCCAGTATGCTTAACTCGTCAGTTGCTGCTACAGCTGCACGTCCATGATATGTACTGCATTTTCTTTCTGTAAGATGAGGTAACAAAGTAGACAATGCATAGTTCACACACACAAGACCACAGTTCTCAGGAAGCCCTTTATTTAGTCGAGGCATTAAAGTAAAAGCTACTGTTATTCACCATCCTGCTCTTCTTGAGGTGTTTCACACTGAGCCAGCTGTGGATTTAAAGAAAGGAATTCAGTTAATTGCAATACTTCACGTAACACTTCCCATTAAGAAATGTAGGAAAACGTATGGTCTGGATTTGTTTCATTTTCTCTGTGCACTTTAACTCACTTATCTTTCATCTTAAATAGCAGTTGATAATGGTCAGTTACGCATAAGCTTACTACAGAGTAACACCAAGTAGACTTTTACCTTGCTTTTCAGTTTTTTATTTTCTTCCAGCACAGCTTCATATTTTTCTTTCATCTCTGCCACTTCCAAGCGAAGTGCCTCTAATTCTGGATTCTCAGGAGCTGAAGCTCCTAGATGATGCTTCAGAAAGCTGATATTTAGATGTTAAGCATTTCTTCAGTTATATACATAGTATATATGTTATATACATAGTTCTAACCACATTTTAGTTTTAATACCAATGTTGAAGTTAGCATTAAACAAAATTGCAGTAAACCATTGAGATTACTACAGTACTTTTCATAGAATGAAGTTACAAAAATAAGAGAGTTTCTCAAATTCATAGCTACTATATTCCTTACAAAAAAAATCCACCCCAAGACATCAGTGCAAATTCTTATTATTAAAGAAAACCCCAACCAAACAAAAGAAGGAAATGTGAAGAAGCAAACCTCAGAAGTCATAGGCACTGCAGTACTCCAATGCAATAACTGCAGGTCCAGAACACTGTAACAGCCCACAACTTAGCTTTGTAAGTGCTGGCAGACTGATTGCCCAGTTCTCTTGCGTCCTGTCAGACTGTCCTTAGCTTGTAAGAAGGCAGTTATTAGCTAAAATGCATCAATAAAAGCCAAGTCCTCAATGCAAGGCTACTAAATGAGCCTCTCCAGTTCACCTGTGGGTCAGATGCAGTGCTTCTGTTTCACACAAGGTCTCTACAACCAAGTTATAGCAGAGAAAAAGGATACTCCAGTGCACTCTTTGGTTTCTCTGGCTCTTCATATAAGGCTACCAACACTGCAGATAAAAAACATTCAACAATTGCAAAGTTCACACAACTCTTAAGTTTTAAAACACATACCAACAGTCAGAAAGCATACAAGTTTCATGTCACATTCATAGCACATTTCTCCATTTAACAAGATTTTCACCTGTATATACTTCAACATAAACAACAGGTCTACTGTACATGAGAGGACAGAGCATTCCGCTGAGTAACAGCTAAATAGAAGTTTTCTTCTTCCCTAACCCTAGTCTTTGGCTATTCTAGCACAGAACACAAAAGAGCCTGGACAATTTTTTACATATTCTACACGCAACATTAGTATTAGAATTTCAGTCCTGTTGATGAAAGCTAACTATTTGGAGACCCTCCCTTCATGTATCATTACTTCCAATTAAGCTACATCTTTGTACCACAGGACATCATCAGTTCTGTAACTTTCAGCATAAAAGCAAATCTCTATCAAATACCTACAGTTACAAAACTAAATGGCTTCTGTCAGAGTAAGGGACACTCAATCCTTATGCATGTGGTCTGTAAAGGCCAAAAAAGTCAAACACAAGCAGCAGTACTCTGACAACTTAAATAAAACTAGCCACGCACACAGGTAACTCAGTCACATGAATACTCAGAAAGTTCCCAAAGATAACCACTCCCCAATGCCTAGAGGGGCAGCGGGACACTTTCAGATGTCCAAACTGCACAGCCAAATTGGTTTTAACGTTAGCTGTCGTTTCACTTCAATACACCTTCTCTGTAGAGCTCTGGCAGAACAGCAGTCCTCAAGAAATTCCTCAAGTGCCATATCGAAAGCGTCACTTTGGCCGAGTAAGCGAGGTCTCCAACACACCAGGGGAAGGAACCACCTCCTGTTCCCCACGCACCGACCCGCAGACGATGAACGTGGGAGCAATGAAGGCTCTGCCACTCTCAGCGCACGTTTCCAGAGGCACTCTGCCCTGCCCCGCCGCCCAGCTCCAACTCCATTTCCAAGTTTTCCAGGTAACTTCTGCTGCCGTCCCCTCAGGCTGAGGGGAGAAGGCTACGGGCCAGGCCGGGCAGCCCGAGGCCGTGCCGGGCCAGCAGCTGCTCCGCGGCAGCGGGGCGTATGAGGGAAACGGCCCTCGCCCGCAGCAGTGCCCGCAGAGCCCCTCGAGCAGAGCACTTACCCTTGGTGAGCACGTCCATCACTCCCGACTCCTCCAAGTATTGGCGGAACTGCTCCCGCTTGGAGTCCGCGGCCTGAGGGAGGACGCCCACACGGTCAGATGCGGAGGCGGATGGTTGGCCCAGGCCGGCCCCGCTCTCCGCCGCGGAGGCGGCAGGAAGGGTCCCGCGGGCCCGCGCGGAGAGCGGCAGAGCGGCACGGCGGCCGGGCCGGCGCTCCCCCCTACCTTGTAGTGCGCCATGGACCTCGCCCCGCGCCGCGCCTGCGCCCTGCGCTTTAACGGCGACAGCGCTTCCCCGCGTTACCGCGGCAACGCCCCGGCCGCGGCCTCGGCCTCGCTCGCTGCCTCGAGGAGAGCCGGGAGCTGGGCTGGGGCGCCTTCCTCGCCGGGAAGGGAGCGGCCCTTCGAACCCGACGGAAGCGGGGCTCTCCCCTCTGCCGGCCGGGGCGGTGCCGCCACAGATGGCCCCGGCTCTCCCCGGTGAGCCGCAACAGGACCATCCGGACCGGATCACGGCCGGCCGTGCGCGGGGCTCTGCGATCACCGTATCCCCGAGCAGCGGGTGCCGCAGCTTTTGGTGGGAGCGCTGAGCTGTCCTGCCGGGGCTGCGGTGTTAACTGCAGCTCGCTGAAGTCACAGGAGCACAGAATAGGCTGAGTTGAAAGGGACCCACAGGCGTCATCGAGTCCAACCCTTCACCCTGCACAGACCCATCCCCAGGAGTCACCCCATGGGCCCCAGAGGATCATCCCAACTCTCAGAATCACAGAATCACAGAATATTCTGAGTTGGAAGGGACCCACAGGCGTCATCGAGTCCAACTCTTAACACTGTCTCCCTAGCGGGAATCGAACCCGGGTCTCTCCTGCAGCTTTGGCAGCTTTGGGGCTGTGCACCACTGCCCTGGGGAGCCTGGGCACTGCCCAACCACCCTCTGGGGGAAGAGCCGCCTTGTCCTGAGATCCAACCTCCCCCTGCCCTGACCCAGCTCCAGCCCATTCCCTGCCTCCTGTCCCTGGTCCCCCCAGAGCAGAGATCAGGGCCTGCCCCTCCTCTGCCCCTCCCCAGGAATTGTCACTGCAATGAGATCTCCCCTCAGTCTCTTCCAGCTGAACACACCAAGTGCCCTCAGCTGCTCCTCACACCTTCCCCTCCAGGCCCTTCCCCATTTTCCTTGCCTCCTTCGGACACTGTAATGCCTTCATGTTTTTCTTACATTGCAGTGACAGAGACTGCCCCAGTATTCCAGGTGAGACCATCCAAGCGCAGAGTGGGACAATTGCAGGAGGGGACAGTTGAAGCAAGCAGCAGCTGCAGAGGTGCCCACCTCGGTGGCTCCAAAGAGTGGTGTGTGGTGAAGCTTCTGCACCAAAGGGAAGTCTTTTGCCTTAGGCTATTTAAAAAAAACCCTAAACCCCCGCCAAACCAGAAGCAGTTATACCTCTTTTATTTTTGTGAAATGATGGTGTATCTACTGACAAATGAAATCTATTTATTATACAAATACATAATTTAAAAAAACCCAACCACATGATCTTGCACCTGTGATGTCAGAGTCTTTTCACAGTTTTTCTCCATGGTCTTGTGCGATGCCTTCAGTTTTCACTGGAATTAAGTTGCAGTTTTCTGTTGGGAAGGTGCTGTGACGAAATAGAATGTTTCACCCTTGTCTAGACAAAAAAAGTTAGTAAAATTCTTCTCTAAGCTGAAGAAAACCAAATTCCTTTGTAACTTATCTTGGTATTACTATTATGTCATAGCCCATATGTTAGCATCTAAATTCTACCTTTCTATTACTATTTAGGCAATGAGAATGGAGTGCATTAAATACCAGGCTTTTTATTAGAGAGACATCAAATACAGAACAAGCATTAGCAGTTATTTCCCACAGAGTCTTGTGCATCAGGAAATGCAAGAATTAAAGCTGCAGTAGCAGTATTAACTCGCCTAAATCACACCATACATTTCTGTGCATTCTGGTATGTTACACAATGTTAAACTTTACAGTGTAAACAGAATTATGTATTTATGTACACACACACACACACACACAGAGTGATATTATGTAGACGTGAAAAAGGTACCTGCTGGAAAGAAATCTACAGTTAATAGTTTTCTTAGTAGGTACTAATGTGTATTTCTTACTTGGACAGGGCCAATTTAATGCTGCTGCTGCTACAAGCACAAGAGCCTTGTAGGTTTTCTGGCTCCTTTTTTTCTCGTATCGTACAGCTTCCATCCAATCTGAAGCATGGCTCTCTGGTAAGTGTGATGACAATGCACCTTAAGAATTTAATTATGCCATAACATCATGATGGAACATCTCATAAATATTTTTTCCAGTACTCTTACAGTAAGTAAAATCCACTGGTAAAAAATACTAATGCATCTCAACTGTGACCACCTCACCAAACATTTCCAGCCTATTAATGCTGTATGACTCAAGTAAATGTACTGCATACATAGAAAGCTTGATTTAAAATGTCACATAGTATTTTGTTCATTCTTGCCTCCCTCACTGTATCAAGATGTGTCATGGAACTTCCCCTACACTATATGGACAGAGGCAGGACGTAGATGAATGTTCTTAATGTTTTATTACCCCCATAAAAAGCATAAACACAAATTCTCCTTGTAAGCAAGTATAAGCTTTGTTTGAATAAAAAGTTGGTCAGAATTTGAGGGACAGACAGAAAAGGAGTAGTTTTACAGTTTGATAAACTCTTTATATACATCTTTTGTCGTTGTAACTAAAAGCAGAAAGGTTTTTTACAGGTAAAAGGTAAAAATTTTTTCTCTCTGTTTTTGATTTTTTTCTATTTTCTATAGTAAACCTTCTGGTTTGTGAAATTCAAATTTTCTGATTAATAAATGCCATTTCTGATTAATAAATGCCATTTATTTGTTTTTTGATTTTAAAAAAAAAGTGCTATCTTACTAGTCTTATGCAAAATGTCAAAATTAAAGCTCACAGCTTGTTTGTAATTCATAGTGCTTTAAAAATGTTACATGTAGTGTATTGAACTCTAATAGAATACTATAAGAAATTCGCTTCAATTTTGCTGAGGAAGTCAGTGGTGATACGTACAAGCATATACACTGAGGTCTAAGCCATGTTTTCATGACCAAGAAAATAAAGAGACTGTTTGAAAGTTACTTAGCTTCTATTCAAGGGGTTACACAACTTTGCTATGTGTGTGAAACAGCTAGTTAAAGATGAACGATTTAGCTACTCTTACCCAGATATCTCCCTGCTCAGTAATTATCCCAGCACTGATGTCTTATCTCCCACTATATTTGAAGATCAGTGGGTGCACGCCTGCTGCTGGCATTACTTGACAGCGACAGTTGCCTGGACAGAGAGAAAAGCTTAGGACTATTCCAGTTTCTACTTTGTGTAGATTCTGAGCTCACCTCCCCTGTAGAGTCAGGAGTGTCTGGTTGGCTAGATTTTTTTACATCAGCACTGTAAGGGGTTTGGGCTTTGTTTGCACTGAGACTCCTTTGTCTTCTGTTGCTGTTCTTTGGAAGAGAATTTGTTGAAGCTTCTGCACTCTCAACCATTGCCGAGCAGTTCCAAGAAGAACCCATTCCATGCTGTCTTCTAAAACTTGTACTAGGAAACGTGCTGGGTTGCAGTGAAGGTTGAAATGGCATTTCAGCAAAGCTTCCCAAGCGTATGTTTGAAGCTATATCTGTGTTCTGAGTGACCATGAGGAAATGTTTCTTTTCAGCCTCTTTTTGTGTATCATGTGCCTCAGTCCCAAGCTTGCCAAGAAAAACTTCGTTATTATTCATGCTGGTATTTTGAGTCTGATTGTCTAAAGCGTTTGTAGTTGGCCTCTTTTTTGGCAATTTATTTTCCTGATTGCAGTGGGTGTAATTGCTGCTGCTTTCTGTGTGGTTATTTTGCACAGACTGAAACATAGAAGGAGAATTTAGAACTGGGTAGACAGTTGTGTCAGGTTGCTTTTCCATTAAAAAGGTATAACTAAGTGCACAAGGAAGAGTTTTCTGAGGGGTGGTGGGTATTCTAAAAGAAGAATGCGGTATCACAGAGTATTTCTTAGATTTGTTTATGTGGAAATTATCAGAGTCATCCTTGGTTTTATTTTGCTCCCACAGTCCCATTTTAATTTTCCGGAATCCTAAATGGATAATTTCCAGGATATTTAAAAGCAATGATACAGTCGCTATTGATTGCATGAATAATATAAATACTGTCTTTTCTGTTGGTCTAGATACAAAGCAGTCAACTGTGTTTGGACATGGATCTCTCTGGCATCTATAAAGAGGATCTAGATGAAAGCCATAAAGAAGGTACTGGCCAATCATAAAACCGACTTCCACTGCAGACCTTGTGAAAATATGTATCACGTAAGTGCAGAGCAAAGAGCCTCTCAGGGGTGCTTTATTTAGCTTTCTTTGATCCAACTGCCGGAGTTCTCTCTCCAGCCTTTTACGATTTTCAGTCATTTCTAATTCAGTGCTTTCGAGTTCAACCCTTACCTGAGCTTTCTTTTTTTGCCTCTCTTTTTCCAAGGCTCTTAGTCTGTATAAGGCATGACCCATATATACCAAGGAAGGGGAAGACACAAATATAACTTGCAAGACCCAGTATCTTATGAGAGAGATAGGAAAGGCCTCATCATAGCACACATTTCTGCAACCAGGTTGCTCAGTATTGCATATAAATTCTGATTGTTCGTCGTTCCAAACATCCTCGGTTGCCACTCCGAGGACAAGCATTCTAAATATGAAGAGGATTGTTAGCCAAATCTTTCCAATAATAGTAGAATGAATGTGGACCTCCTCTAAAATGCCTCCAAGGAAATTCCAGTCTCCCATGGTTATTCTGCCATCTTGACACTAAAATGTATGAGATGAAAAAAGTATAAGCATTGTAAAAGCTGCATTCCTTCCTTAATGCATTATGGAAAAACAACCCTCGGAAAAACTATCGTAGCTCACATTGTAACCATGGCAACCCGACCAACTGCTCATTGATAATCTGGGTATTATTTCCTCTAATCGACAAAATGAAGATCTGCATCATCTGCCCATGTCTACTTTATCCTTAGAAGACATCCTGATAAGCACATCATGGTGAGGTATGTATTAAGCACCTTCAGTCTGCATCAGATCAGTGGTAACTAAGGGACCTGACTTGTAGCAGGACTTGAAGAGCATCAGTGATCCATTTGAACCACCATCTGATAGCAGTGTAGTAGCAATATATTTATACCTACGACACTTGTGAAGGTTCAGGAATACTTCCTGGTCATCCTTTTTGGATGTTCTGAGCCCCATGTCACAGCTGAAGTTACGCCAATTGCCATTTCACAGTGAAAATTGGTTATACAAAGGAACTCAAGAGGGAATAAAGCATCTCACTATAGTTGCATTGTTAATTTATAAACTATGTTTAAGTATATAATTTTGTGCAGACATTTGCTCTTTGTTTGCAGATGCTGACAGTTAATAAATAGAATCACCATAATCAGTCTCATTTCCTCTGACCGAAGACACCTGCATTTGAAATAGTGAATAGAGGGCCTAAGTGCCAAGCTTTACTATCTTTGCTCATAGTTCTTTAAAAAAGAAATTATTCCTACAAAAATTCTTTACCAGCATTTCCTAAGTGGTTGCCCTCTGAGTACAGGTAAACTGGGAATAAATTTGTATAATCACACATCTCAACTTTCTTTTCTGTTTGTTTCTTTCTCGGTTACAGAACACACTACATTGTGGACAAGACTTCAAATTCCTTTTCAGTGTTTGTGTTACTGTATTGTATATACTAACGCAACTTTTTTTTGTGTTTGTGGATAATCAGTACATACAGTACAATTCAATAGATTTCAGTTACAACAAAAAAGAGAATGGTATCTTTTTTTTTCAGTCTTTTTTAGGACAAAGGTGGTTTCGGTTCAAATGGGATTAATTTTAACCCTGTAAAACAGGAGTGTTAAGCAATCAAAAGGAAGTTGGAGACTTATGGCTGCGATACTGATGACTATAGAGGGAACTCTCCATAAAGGCAGCTTTATAAACACGAAAATACTTTTGAGGTCAGTATACAAATAGGCAAGTTAGACATTTTTTAAAGAGAAGCAAATTAAAAATGAATGTCAGATTAAAAATACAACATACCTTTCTTTACAGAACTGTGTAAAACTGAACATCTGCAACGTCCAATAAAAAGTTACAACCCTTGTCATCTTCCATCCATGTGAGCAAATTTCACATTATAAGCAGTTTATTTTGCTACAGGAGCGAGTGATGGAGTGTGAGCTTTGCACATGGAATTTATATTTGCTAGGGTTGGAGGGAGGAGAAAAATCAATCTATTGTTCAGTCTGCTACTGCTCCAAGCGCAATTTAATAATGAATGGTGAAAGATTCTCATTTTAAAAAAAGGGTAGAAATAAAAAAAAAATCTGCAGCTTTAAGTTCTTTTGCCTCTCCAGCACCTTCCAAGTTTTAGGAATAGTCTCAGCATCAGAAAAACAAAAAAAGAAAACTTTTGGTCTAAGTTTTACTTTACATATTTCAGTAGCAGCAAACACGGACCTTGCCTGTGCAAAAGCCAGGAAGATAAATCTTCCCAAATACTGTCATTGTAAATTTTTGCAGACAGTCTCTTCTAAAACAGCTTAGCACCACATCCCTGCTGTAAAACCAAAACAATGGCAGTACTTTGGGGCCCTCCAAACTCACTCCTTCTTCATAGACAGCATCTGTCCTCATGTGCTAGGATTCTGCAGTTCTCCTTTATTCTCCTTTTCCATTTTAATTGTCCTACTGATGTTTTTAAAAGACTCCTGAACATTAGCAGTGCAATGGCTGAGGACACAGCCTTGTCAGGCATGCCTGCTATTAATGTGTAAAGCAGGACCAATATGAGTTAGGAAGTATATAGCACTATAATGTTCTTTGAGGTGATTCTCATCAGCGTTCTGCAAAAGTGTGCTCCTGATTCAAATGTCCTGTAAAGGATGAACAAACTTCCTCTGCTGAGCAGTCTAAAGAGCTAATCATTATCTTTTAATTTTGGTGCTGAGGATCAATCGATAGGTCATGTCCGATTTCATAGTTAGATGACAGCATGCCTGGAAGTACCCAGTCATTTTGGCAAACTAGCAGTAGCCAGCCATTTGGTATGAAGTACTTAAGGCATAATTCTAAATATCTGCCTCTTCTATGGAGTACTTGAAGTATGTTTCTAAACATTTTTCTGTTATTCGTGAAAAACCCTCTAAGTCTGCTGAAGTGGTCCACAGACACACACCTTCCCCCTTACCCCCAGCTCCTCCAAAGATGCTGAAGCTTTTCTTGAATACCCTGAGTGTTCAGTGAGACTGAACTACCATGGATGGAGATTTACTTGCACTGTAAAAGCTACATGTTAAGACAAACATGTAATGACCTGCACACAATGTTCCGGGATGCATTATCTCATTCCAAATTGTGTTACAGTCAAATGACAACTTGACAAGTAGGTTTGGTGCAAAACATCCCCCAAAGTTTTGATGACTATATTGTGTTTTCTTAGCTTAGGGTCAAATGTCACAGTAATCATTCACTCATGGAAATAGTCTCTGAAGATCGAGGCCTTTTCATTCCTATTCATCAATAACATGCACTTTATGTGTACAATTGATTTTTATTTTCTACTATATTTGTCTGACCCACAATGGCCAGCTAGATAACCAGAGGCACAAACATCAGTGATGTGTCCTGTAGGCTTTCAGGGTAACATGGATAATTTCCATAGTTTTCTTTCAGTAGCAAAATAAGATCACAAATGATAAATTGCAATAATGAGAGATCTGGACAACTCCACTACTCAATATTGCCTTTAGGAGCACCAAATTCAGCAGTACTGCATTTGAAGGCAGACCAGAGGTTCCCATATGAAGATGGAGGCACACGCTCTTCACATTCATCTGTTTTCTGTGCTGGCTTAGAGATTCACTTTCGATTGCTAAGACACACATGAAAATCAGTAGTGCACATTTATGTTTTCGCTTTCACAAGCAAAATTTCTGAAGATGCCCCGGCATGTATCAGGTTTAAGGTGTTTTTTCTTTCTTTTTTAAAAAGTATTTTTCTTAGTTTGATGTTGATATTTTTTAATTAATTTCTCTCTTCCTTAGGTTTAAAAACTTGGATTTTTTATCTACTTCTATCTAGTTTGCTGTCCCTTCTCATCTCTTAATCCCTTGTCTTTAAAATTTTGTTTATAGAAATACACCACTACTGTAGTTTGCTGTCCCTGTTTTTAGTTCTCTCCTGAGTGTCCTGCTCCTCTTTGCATTTCCAAGTTTCCTTCCATGTCTGNTGGTTATACAAAGGAACTCAAGAGGGAATAAAGCATCTCACTATAGTTGCATTGTTAATTTATAAACTATGTTTAAGTATATAATTTTGTGCAGACATTTGCTCTTTGTTTGCAGATGCTGACAGTTAATAAATAGAATCACCATAATCAGTCTCATTTCCTCTGACCGAAGACACCTGCATTTGAAATAGTGAATAGAGGGCCTAAGTGCCAAGCTTTACTATCTTTGCTCATAGTTCTTTAAAAAAGAAATTATTCCTACAAAAATTCTTTACCAGCATTTCCTAAGTGGTTGCCCTCTGAGTACAGGTAAACTGGGAATAAATTTGTATAATCACACATCTCAACTTTCTTTTCTGTTTGTTTCTTTCTCGGTTACAGAACACACTACATTGTGGACAAGACTTCAAATTCCTTTTCAGTGTTTGTGTTACTGTATTGTATATACTAACGCAACTTTTTTTTGTGTTTGTGGATAATCAGTACATACAGTACAATTCAATAGATTTCAGTTACAACAAAAAAGAGAATGGTATCTTTTTTTTTCAGTCTTTTTTAGGACAAAGGTGGTTTCGGTTCAAATGGGATTAATTTTAACCCTGTAAAACAGGAGTGTTAAGCAATCAAAAGGAAGTTGGAGACTTATGGCTGCGATACTGATGACTATAGAGGGAACTCTCCATAAAGGCAGCTTTATAAACACGAAAATACTTTTGAGGTCAGTATACAAATAGGCAAGTTAGACATTTTTTAAAGAGAAGCAAATTAAAAATGAATGTCAGATTAAAAATACAACATACCTTTCTTTACAGAACTGTGTAAAACTGAACATCTGCAACGTCCAATAAAAAGTTACAACCCTTGTCATCTTCCATCCATGTGAGCAAATTTCACATTATAAGCAGTTTATTTTGCTACAGGAGCGAGTGATGGAGTGTGAGCTTTGCACATGGAATTTATATTTGCTAGGGTTGGAGGGAGGAGAAAAATCAATCTATTGTTCAGTCTGCTACTGCTCCAAGCGCAATTTAATAATGAATGGTGAAAGATTCTCATTTTAAAAAAAGGGTAGAAATAAAAAAAAAATCTGCAGCTTTAAGTTCTTTTGCCTCTCCAGCACCTTCCAAGTTTTAGGAATAGTCTCAGCATCAGAAAAACAAAAAAAGAAAACTTTTGGTCTAAGTTTTACTTTACATATTTCAGTAGCAGCAAACACGGACCTTGCCTGTGCAAAAGCCAGGAAGATAAATCTTCCCAAATACTGTCATTGTAAATTTTTGCAGACAGTCTCTTCTAAAACAGCTTAGCACCACATCCCTGCTGTAAAACCAAAACAATGGCAGTACTTTGGGGCCCTCCAAACTCACTCCTTCTTCATAGACAGCATCTGTCCTCATGTGCTAGGATTCTGCAGTTCTCCTTTATTCTCCTTTTCCATTTTAATTGTCCTACTGATGTTTTTAAAAGACTCCTGAACATTAGCAGTGCAATGGCTGAGGACACAGCCTTGTCAGGCATGCCTGCTATTAATGTGTAAAGCAGGACCAATATGAGTTAGGAAGTATATAGCACTATAATGTTCTTTGAGGTGATTCTCATCAGCGTTCTGCAAAAGTGTGCTCCTGATTCAAATGTCCTGTAAAGGATGAACAAACTTCCTCTGCTGAGCAGTCTAAAGAGCTAATCATTATCTTTTAATTTTGGTGCTGAGGATCAATCGATAGGTCATGTCCGATTTCATAGTTAGATGACAGCATGCCTGGAAGTACCCAGTCATTTTGGCAAACTAGCAGTAGCCAGCCATTTGGTATGAAGTACTTAAGGCATAATTCTAAATATCTGCCTCTTCTATGGAGTACTTGAAGTATGTTTCTAAACATTTTTCTGTTATTCGTGAAAAACCCTCTAAGTCTGCTGAAGTGGTCCACAGACACACACCTTCCCCCTTACCCCCAGCTCCTCCAAAGATGCTGAAGCTTTTCTTGAATACCCTGAGTGTTCAGTGAGACTGAACTACCATGGATGGAGATTTACTTGCACTGTAAAAGCTACATGTTAAGACAAACATGTAATGACCTGCACACAATGTTCCGGGATGCATTATCTCATTCCAAATTGTGTTACAGTCAAATGACAACTTGACAAGTAGGTTTGGTGCAAAACATCCCCCAAAGTTTTGATGACTATATTGTGTTTTCTTAGCTTAGGGTCAAATGTCACAGTAATCATTCACTCATGGAAATAGTCTCTGAAGATCGAGGCCTTTTCATTCCTATTCATCAATAACATGCACTTTATGTGTACAATTGATTTTTATTTTCTACTATATTTGTCTGACCCACAATGGCCAGCTAGATAACCAGAGGCACAAACATCAGTGATGTGTCCTGTAGGCTTTCAGGGTAACATGGATAATTTCCATAGTTTTCTTTCAGTAGCAAAATAAGATCACAAATGATAAATTGCAATAATGAGAGATCTGGACAACTCCACTACTCAATATTGCCTTTAGGAGCACCAAATTCAGCAGTACTGCATTTGAAGGCAGACCAGAGGTTCCCATATGAAGATGGAGGCACACGCTCTTCACATTCATCTGTTTTCTGTGCTGGCTTAGAGATTCACTTTCGATTGCTAAGACACACATGAAAATCAGTAGTGCACATTTATGTTTTCGCTTTCACAAGCAAAATTTCTGAAGATGCCCCGGCATGTATCAGGTTTAAGGTGTTTTTTCTTTCTTTTTTAAAAAGTATTTTTCTTAGTTTGATGTTGATATTTTTTAATTAATTTCTCTCTTCCTTGGGTTTAAAAACTTGGATTTTTTATCTACTTCTATCTAGTTTGCTGTCCCTTCTCATCTCTTAATCCCTTGTCTTTAAAATTTTGTTTATAGAAATACACCACTACTGTAGTTTGCTGTCCCTGTTTTTAGTTCTCTCCTGAGTGTCCTGCTCCTCTTTGCATTTCCAAGTTTCCTTCCATGTCTGCTTTGATCAGGTTCCCTCCTCCTCTCCTTTCTCTTTCTCTGTTTCTCTCTTCTTTGTCCATATGTTGGCTGGAGACAAATGTCTGTGGTTGGGTCAAGGGGAGGGCAGATGTGCTGTGGGGTTGAGGTGATGGCCCCCATTACCAGAGGGCTTAAACTTTGGCTTGTTTAACAGTTCAGACTAAAACAAAAGTCGGTTTTTTTCAGTCAGAATGTCTCTGTTCTGTCTCTTTAAATGCACTCAAGCTGAATGGTAAATGTCTGTTTGGTCAGCCAGGGCCAGTTTGGCCTTGACGCTGCTCAGGAGGAATCTCAACTTGTGCTCCATGAGGTGCTTGCCCTCTCTCACAGAGTCTCTGCTGCACTCCACCCTTCCTTTAGTCATCCTTAGACTCAGAGGTGTGGGGGGGACATGCCCCACAAGTGGGGGGCACGGGGGGAGCAGTGACCCTGGTACGTGTCACCCCTGCCAAATAAAGGCACCAGCCTTCGTGGTCTTGGAGGTCTTCACGGTTTTGGTGGGTTTCTTGGTCTGCTGGGGTTGGGGAGACTGAGCCTCCCCCCCAGTCAATCAGATCCGCCCTCAAAGCGATTGGGGAGCTGGGGTTCCCCCTGGGGAACCCTCCCACTTTGTCATCCCCCGTCGGTGCCAATGAAGTCACACGGGAATAGCCCAAGCAGCTGCCTGANTTTAAGAGCTCTGGGAGGGGGTGCTGGCCCTTTAAGAGCTCTGGGAAGTGGTGCTGGCCCTTTAAGACCCTCTTTTAGAGGGGGCTGGCCCTTTAGGAGCTGCTTTAAGGAGACAGTGGTCCTTTAAGTCTCGGTTTTACGGGACACTGGCCCGTTAAGATACCAGGAGGGCGACACACAGACACGCACCGTGGCCCTTTCGGCGAGGGGGAATTTCCGGACCCCCTCCTGCGGATTCTCCCTGCGGGGGTGGGGGGGACCCCCGGGGGGCGGGGCCAGCGCGGGCGAGCTGTGACGCTGTTGGCATCCCCGTGACGTCACGACAAGGGGATTCCCGCCTCTCGGGTGGGCCCCGGGGGTTTGAGGGGTTTCGGGGTTTCTGGGGGTCCCGGGAGTTTGAGAGGTCTCAGGAGTTCAGAAGGAATCCCCGGAGATCGGGGCGGGAGGACACGGGAGGTTGGCGGGGG